>CM057158.1:12261944-12293772 GCA_029962745.1 Echinometra lucunter | reverse complement strand
TGGGAGATTGTGTCTGGTTGATAGAAAAGATCCTTATACAATGGGGCCGGATAAACGAGGTCGGACTGTAACCAAATTCACATATCACTACTTACATCCCTGCACCACGCCCTCTCTTTCTCTTCCTCTTTCCTTCCCCATCCTCTTTATTTACCTATGATTTGTCTCTCTTTTCTAATTTCTCTTTTACTTGCTTACTCCCTCTAATCCTTTTTTTCCACTTTCTCTCTCTCCACCTTAAACTCATCCCTTCAACTTTCTTTCCTCTTCTCCTTTCTCTCAATCTCCATCTCTTTCTCTCTACTATTCTTCTTCACTCCAATCTTCTCTTCACCTCTTTTCTTTCTTTTCCTCTTCCCATCTCTGCTCTCACTGATTTCCCCCTCCCTAGAATGCCTGGATCCCACCAGCCCATGCAGTGTTCGTGATACATCGCTCTCCACTGCCGTTGTAATCAGACACTGTCGGTGGCGAAGCGGATCCTCCATCAGCCGTCGCAGGTGCTATCGGGGCGACGCTCCACGATGCCGTGTAACCCGAGCGACGAGTTATGACAGTTGTCTCTCGATCGCTCCGTCATTCAATCTCGTTCCCCGACGCGCTACACCTGCCTACAAATTCTTTCAATCAATAACTCATTCTGCCTAGTGAGATGGGGTATGACAGGGACTGATTGCTTACTTTCATTCAGGAGGGGTAAAGGGGAGGGGAAGCTGGGGGCAGGGGTGGAGATGAACCCAATGGAAAAATTAAACACTACCAATAGACAGCTAAGAAGGTTTAAGATTGGTCTCCATCCCCCCCATCTCTCTTTCTCTTTATCTGTCTATCCTTTCCCCCCCCCCAACTCTTTCCTGCTTCTTCCACATCTACTGTTGAAAGCCAATTCACTTCTATCTAATTCTGAAGATATGAAACCCCAGGTATATATCTTATGGCCAAACATACATACAGTAAAACCTGTTTAATAGTGGCCAACAACAGGAAACACAAAAAATGTGGCCATTGTTGAAAGATGACTGTATAGACAGGTTTCTTAACACATAATTTTATCTCCACAGGAATGAATTGTAGTCACCATTGTAGGAAGGTAGCTGCTTTAGAGATGTGGGTCGCTAAAGACAGATTTGACTGTATTTATATAAAGCAATATCTTGTACACAATATGTTGCATCAACTGGGTGTTGTGTGGCATGCGCCTGTAATCCAGCTACCAGTGGAAATTATAAACTGATTCAGCGACCCAGGTTCGACTCTGAGTCACGTGTTTTGAATGGTGACATTAAAGGTTGGTCCCAGACATAAATAATCATATCTGATTGACACACGTCTGTAAAAACCCAATTCAACAACAACAAATGCAATTTTTTTAGCAGTTTTTCCTGTCTCATCCCATGTTGTTGGATCACACATAACTTCAATCAGCATTCTATAGGATAACTTCTTTTTCCAGTTCACAGATACTAATGTCTATACCAAGAATCTGAACATTTCTATAAAAAACATTGAAAGCCTGAACGTTTTAAGGTCATAATGTTACATGTTATGATCAAGTTGAAAATAACATGAAGTTGATGCAAACCAAGATTCTTGAATATCTTATTAAATACTGAAACAGAAAAATGAATATTTCCTGACAGAATGTTAATCAATCAACCTTTAGCATTTGCCTTGAATTTTCAAGATGAGAATAGACAATTGAAACAAATGACTGAAAAATGGATGAAAGGAAAAATGACAAGAATATGAGGTAGTAGTCCTTTTTATTGATGTTTTTTTTCAGGAAGAAAACTATTTAAAAAAGAAATGATAAAGAAATAAAACAAAAGACGCTTCTGGAATGAGTTGCCCCAGTCTGGTTTCAGCATTTCTTAGAATTTCATCCTTAGGGCACCACGTTAAAATAGAATTATTCAAAGTTAGAAAGATCTGTACTATTATGCAGGTCAATTTCCTAGAGGAAATACGCTGTGGACGGATGCAGAACAAGCAAAGATACCCCAAGAACATTTTTGCACAAAAACATCTGCTTTTTCACTTCAGGATGTGCTTTGATAACTTTAAAGTGATTACACAATGGTAATTTTTTTTTTTTATATGATCGAGAATAGAATTCTAAAAGAATAACATTAAAAATATGATGATTTTCAATCGAAATGAATGCATTTTGGCTAATTTTCTCATAAAAGGTCAAGAGCTGACCAAAAAAATTTGAGTGTGAGGTATGACGTAAAAGTGGGTACCCAGCTTCACGCATTGCAGTTGTGCTGCGCGCTAGACTGTACAATATGTATTATACCTTGCGCGCATTTTGCTAGAATTGCGCGACAAGGTACCCACTCTGACATCAAAATGATGTCCAAAGTGGGTACCCAGATAAAACTGGGTCATGGCTGAGGGGTCAAAAATATCCTGAAATCTTACCATATTTGGGGGTTTCCTTGGCAACACTGACTTTTAAAAAAAACTTTAGGCAGATGATTTTCTGATAATAAAATCATGCTCTTTTAAATGAGCTACCGGTAACATTGTTTCAGCATTGGGTACCTACCCCCTTTAAGGCTACTTCTCTATCTGGTAATGATCCTCATCTTTTTGATGAATATGAGGGGAAAATATCTGAAGACTTTTAAATATTGACACTAAATGAAAAGACAGATGTGAAGATCATTTGCTTGGCTGACAGTGACTTCTTCTATTCTTTCACACCTCGTTGCTTCGATTAACGCAGAATCTGGTTTCCATATCAGTGTATTTCATAGCCTTGTTGTGCGGGGATAGACGCAGCGGAGAGAGGAGAAAGAAAAGGTAAAAGGAGATGGATAAAGAGAAATAGGGGGCCCTCTTCACACAAGAAAATAATTGTAGAAAGAAATATTGTATAAGGAGGCAGATATGACGATGTAAAGGAAAAGGGGCTACATATTGTTTTAACAATAAACATCATTTTAAAAAAGGTCAACAGTTTGGAAGGAAAGGCAAGGCTACATGTATTAAGAATTCCTATACTATATAATAACACTCAAAGAAACAAGTTAGCCTTACTTCTCATATGAAATAGTTGGAAAGTTACAGTTCCTGCCTGAACCTCTATTTGTTGTCAGAAGCCAGAAGGATATTTACTCACTCTGTATGAGATTACGTAAGTTGACACACCACTATTATCATATTCATATTCATTCAAAAACAAAATCAAAACATTTATGGTTATAACTACATTTAAATTATGACAAAACTGTACGATTTTCCATGTGTGAAAGAGTGTAAAATAGAAAGAAGCATGTATATTAGTATAAGTTATTGCCTTGTGGTGTAGAGGAAAATATGCAAGAGAGAAAGAGACCCCTCCCCCCCCCAAAAAAAGGGGGGTTCCAATGTGAAGTAAGGTTTCTTTTTGTTTAAGATAAATTGTAGAGAAAGAAAAATTGGTGAGAACATAGTGCATATTAGAAATCAGAAGACAGGACTATGACTGAGAGAACAAGAGAGAGAGAGAGAGAGAGAGATGGCATAATGGAGCAACAGCAAAAAAAGAGACAAAGCTTCATAAAACACACACTAAGGTGCTTTTTATTGTACATGTATATATAGTACAATATTTTACCATTTTTAAAAATAGTGATACGAGAACTGATGCCCCAAACTCTCCATCTTCACATTCTACATGCATGTTTATTACAAATCCTTCTCTTTAATAAGATGAAATGAAACTGGAGAAAAATTCAGAAATTAGTCATGGCACTTGACATACTGTACATACTTCATCAAGTGTCCGATGAAACATTCCGGGTATATGCAGCCATTGGGAGTATGACGAGAAGTAAAAATGGAAAAAATAGGTCAACTATCACATCATGATTCATACAACATACAGTCATTCTCTTGAGGTATTTGTACTAGATGGTGTAGTATTTTACTTGAAACTTCCTTTGACTTTCTCCACATTCCTCAGCATTTGAAATGGTTGACATAAGGGGAAAAAAAAAAAATTATTATGTTGCCCTCACATGCACAAAATTTGAAAATTGGGTCGGTCGGTCGATTTTTTTTTTCTACCCCACTGGACTGTAACTGATACTATGTGTAATATGTGCAGTTGTGTGATGTGAGAGAGTTGAGTTTTCCAATATTTTCTATGAGTTTTTAATGGGGAAAATGCGGGCAGAACGCAGTCAAAATGCATATAAGAGTGTTTTTTAAGCCATCGCATACAAAGATTAGCAAATTCTTCACCCAAATCTGAGATTTTCTTTGTATATTTGGGTCTGCTAAAAAAAATTTTTTTTTTAAACCTGACCCTGTTTTTTCGCATTTTAAGGTCGGTCGATTGAGGGCAATGTAATAATTTATTTTTTTTTGCATTATAATGCATGACAGAGCTTTCCAAAGGTTTGAATGAACAAGCTTTACCTCCCTAAAGACTTGTTCAAATACATGTATTGAACGGCAAACCTCACATTTTTTTTTGCATCTAAACTTAATTGATATCTGAAAGAACAATAACAAATGAAAAGCACACACTGAAATCCTGCTCTCACTCAGAATGCACTGACCACGAAACCTGGAAATCAACAAAAAAGAAACAAAACACCCCTAACATGTAACAACAAAAAGCTATATCAGTTTTGGAAAATTCAATCCCTTCACAAAAAAAAAAAATTAATTGCAAATTAAAGTTGAAGGAGATTAGTGATGTTTTTAGTTGTAGAGGACTTCTGTATCAAGGTTTCTCGATAAAGAAGCCATAGCGGAGGGATGCGGCTTCAAATAATGAGAATAACAACATTACATGACAAACATGAGACAAACATGAAATAGGAAGGTCAGAATAGGAGCATGTCTTAAAGACATTGGTTAACATTGTTATGATTTTAAAAAATCTTGTTTTGTTACTTGAAAATGGGATAAACATAAGGGTTATAGTGTAAAAATACCAGTCTGAAAGTTTCAAAGTATAATATCCACAGGAAGTATTTTTAAATATCAAAAATGTGAACCAATGTTTGAAAAATATACGAGGGTCGGTTGCACAGAATAGACATAAGGAGTGCGCATGCGCATATGACTCACCTTACCGTACTGTGTGTATTGGCGTATCACGTGGCGGGAGGCACATAACAGCATTTTCAAATTCAAGCAAAGTGGTCCTCTCAGTGATTGTCTCGTGAGACGAAGGATAATAAAATCGCCATTTGCGTCTAACTTACACTTTTTCATTCCAAATTATGGTTGGTTTCAGGGTTTTTGAGTACAAATACAAGTACTCATACACATGTTTCATCTTAGTTTGAGAATTTTTTAAATCAGCTGCTCACAAAGTTAGCCAATGCCTTTAAGTCTTATATATGCTTTACCTCTTCTAAGCCACTAAAGGTTTGAATAATTTTAGTGAATGAACTTCAAAAATGACATTTGGACCTGGAATGCCTTTTATCCAATGGTGATATGGCCACTGAAATATGGCATTTACTCTCCCATGGCTCTCAATTTCACAATAGGGATATCAATTTCTGATTCAGGAAGGAAAATGTACAGATTTTCAGTTCAAACAAATCTGTTGAACACTTTCATTCTTGAGCCAGATTTGCTGCCAACAGCATGAATAAGAATTCATATTCATGTCTTGGGTAAGAATAAGATCAAAGGAGAAAAGCAGAAAACTGGTTCAATCTTTCCATGCAAATCACATAAAGATGACATAAGACCCTTGAGGAAATCATAAAGCAAAAGCTGATCTCCACCTTTGCCACAATTTCTTGACACTTATACGCTCTGTGCATGATGATGAAACAAATACTGAATGACTTCACTACCCAAAATACCTCTTACTTTTTAATGAAATGATTCTATTTCCATATTCTTTTTAGTTGAAGGAAAACCGGTCTGACAGAGGGTGGCATCGAGCTTGATACCTTCTGCCTCGAGATTGTCCTCAACTCCATCCCACGTGGGACCTACCACCGAAGTCAAGAAGATCTTCAGACTTCCTTGCCGTGATGACAATGCTGACGAGATAGAGGAATTATCGGTGAGGAGTGCCCCCTAGTATGTTTGAACAGACCTCATTTCTAATATTAGGTCTCTCGTCTGGGGACATGGAGGGGCCCTGTAAGCAGACGCGCCTTCAAATACGATTTAATAGACGTTTTGAGGGAACTTTGAAGAAATGAAGGGCAGAGAGAGGAGAAAGCGGTGAAATCATAATCAGGCCCTGAAAACATCTGTGAACATTTGGACAGCTCTCATATCAGGTGGACTCTGGCCTCAAAAACACTGACAATGACAGTATGAGATACAGATGCAGAAATGAAAAAATTTTGAAGGCAAATGGGGGGGGGGGGCATAAGGGGGTGCTTGAAAGGAATTTTTTCCAGGTAATGTCAAGCAAATTTTTCTGTGGTGACACTGACACAACAGTCCATATTACAAAACAGTTGCTCTGGAAAATATCAAGCATGAAATGCAGAGAAGCATATTTGCATGATGTGATTCAAGAAGACCTATAAAGATCCCCATTTTGAATTTAGAGAAATCTTTTCACAGAAATCATTCATGGTTTTGAACCCTGCAATCTATTTATATAATCAATGACCTATGCATCACCTGACCATATTACAACTAAAAGAAACCAAACTGTTACTTTACCAAAACTGTGACTCAGAAGAGGTGATACAAAATGAAATTACTCACAGAAAAAGATACTAATTCCCCATTTGAATATAGCTTTAAAAAATGTTGAATACCATTTTCCAAAAGTGTGATACAAAATTTCAACTAGGTCAAATTTCTTTGGTTTCAGAAGCAAAAGTCTTTTTATCACTTGTTACCTAAAATCCTGATCAACAGACCTTGCAAGAAGTAAGAATCCACCACAGCAGCCCTCTCCCCCCCCCCCCCTCGATTCCAATCAACTTTTTTTTACTTCTATGTTTCGTGGAAGGATAGTGTGGGTTTATCAGAATGGAAGAAATAGCCTCTGGGTTGTTTGAACAGACCTTCTCTGATATTAGGCCAGTGGGCTGCAGACATTTAACTCTGTGTACACTCATACATTGAAACAACTTTCAATTTAGGATGCAATTTCTAATGGAAAGTATACGGAACTTGAAAAAAGAACTTGGAAAAAAAATCTCTGGATGGGGGGAGGGGAGGGGAGGGGGCAGTCAAAAATATTGAAATATTGCTGTATACATGCACCATCAAAAAATGCATGGAACAGGGAATAACTTTACATTGTCAAATTTGATTAGCAGTTTTGGTCGATGGGAATATACTTTTAACAAAGTTCTGTACGTTTCTATGTAAAAAAACCTGCTACACAAATGAAATTTTGTGTAGCAGTCATATAAAAATGCATAGCAAATTACGTGATGCGATACCAGGAAAATTATTCCCTGTGGAAAGTGCAGTTTTAGCAGATTTAGGAGCATCACTAGTATGATGTCAAATAGGCAAAACATGAAGAAAAAGCGTATGTTTCTTGAATTTAACAAAAATAGATACAGACTTTGTTTCCGAGGAATGTTCAAGGGGTTTTTTAAGGGGTAAATTTTCATAGAAAAGCACAGAGAAAAAACTCGAAAAGGGTGTGATTTCTATCAATGGACAGAACATCTTTAGCGAAAAACCTGTGCTCATGCGTGTGTACAGGAATTTATACTGGCAATATTAGGAAGTGTAGATACATATATGTAGGTGATAAAGCATATGACAAATATGTTACATTGAAGTTACAATGCATTTCATACATAGTAGAAAACTTATAACAAATGTGGATTGATTATTAGTTAGTTCTAAAGAGAATTGTTGTTTTCAATAAGGCCCTTACTGAGGTTTGTGCTAAGCAGAAATATGAAAGTGTTGGAGAAAGGAAGGCATTTGCGACTGAAAGGTTGTAACCCAAGTTCCTCACAGAAGGGGGATTTGAAAATCTGTCAAAATACAGATGCTGAGATTGAATTTGTCAAGAAACAGGTGCACACACATAGCTAGGGCCAAGAGGGGGTAGCCCCTAGCAGAGATCCTTGCAAATAACTGAAGATAGGGGCTTAGCCTTTAACCAAAGCTGACTGTATGACATATTCTGTATGCTAAACATGTCCCTGATGACAACATCCAAGTCAAACATATAACCCTCACAGTTTTTTTTTAAATGTAACAAAACTGAGGTTACCATAAAATTCAAGCACTCAGACAATAATATAACATTTCCTTTTCTATCTCTAGTTTTGTCCTGATTTGGGATTTTTTCCATGATTGGATAAAGTCCCCCTGGATTCTAGGCCAATTCCTATGCATCGGAGAGACTTGAACAAGACTAAAAATCTCAAAGTTTCTTAGCATCCAGCAGATTCAATTGACAAGGTAAATTCTTGATGAATAGATGAGAACCTTGACGAATTCCATCTCCGTAAGGGGTTTGAACTGATTTCTTTTCTTCGAAATAACAGGCTCACATCATGGAGAGACCACCTATGTCATCTTCTATTTTATGATGACATCTGAAGCAGGGCTTTTTTTTAAGCTTCAGAGAAAAATAAATGAAACTTTTCATGAGGGCTATTTTGGGGCTCACATGAGCTATTTCATAATAATTATCATTTTCAAGGATTAACTATAGTAACAATAATTATTGTTAAAATTCATTTAATCATTATTGCATCCCAATGATCCAAGTCAGTGGTGTAATGAGCCAAACATTTCAAGTCATTACTCGACTTCTACACCCAGTCAGGGGGAGGGGGGAATTTTACAATAAGTTTCGTGTTTTTTAAGCCCTTGTTTGGGGCTCACAGGGGCAATTTCAAAGGTTTCACGGGGAAATCACCCTTTGGCCCTGTTGTGTTTTTTTCGCTGATCTGAAGAAAAATTGTCATGACATTTCAAGTGCAAACTATGATAGCACCAGTACAAGTTTGTAAGGATGTTCTCATCCTGTACACTACTAAATTCAAATGTTACATGTAGGTCTACTCTTCTTGACCTCTAATTCCAAATGCCAAGACTAGACTCTATTGCATCAATTTGACTGAACCAGAAAAGACTTACTACTGATTACTACTAAGTGTAGAGAACTCATTGCAAAGAACTTTTCTTTCATTTTGGAAGGAGGGGGTTCATGGTTCTTTTTTTTTTTTTCTTTCTTTCTTTTGCTCACTACAGATTTGAAGGAAATTTTACTCTTTACATAACTTGGCCCTAAACATAGAGGGAATTTGGAATAGCATCTAATCCAAGATTTCAACACTTAAAACACTTTTCAACGTAAAGACTTCTCCACATTTACAGAATCTAATCAAATGTTTCAGCAGTTCCAGCATTTTCCACAACAAGGACTCCTGTGCCTCTACAGGTCATTGGCACAGAGTCGCGAGTTCGAGGCCTCCGCGACATTTGACCTGCCGGCGATCGTCTATGTCACAGTGTGCAGGTAATTAGTTCTGGAGGGGACTTCTGGTCCTCTATGATTGGATGGCTAATTGGATAATAATGGCGCTTGGTTAACTGCATAATGGCTTCGGCACATGGCTAATGTTGAAACTGTGACAGCTGAGATGAAGGCTTGCAGAAAAGAGGGGGGATACATTCCTACAGAGAATAGAAATGAGTAGTATTCCATCCTAGAGCAGCATAGGATCCCATTCAGGGGTCTACCACCTAGAACAGGTAACAGGAAGGAATCTCTTCAAATCCCTTATGTACTTATACCAATGCTTTCAGGCTTGCATTTGCATTGCCATCAAGTGCTAAAAGACTTCATCAAAATATAAACATGATTTGTTAGGCAGGCACGGGCAATGATCGCATCTAAGCAACACTGCTACAGTCTTAGTATTACAATGTTATTGGAAACAAATACAAAATCTTTCTTCATGGATACATGTACCTGTACTGAGAAAATATCAAGAAGTTTTTGCCCTCTACATTCAATTCACCACAGAGAAAACTGTCATAGTAATAAGCTTTCATGCTTGTGTTTTTCAACAATTTTTCAACAATGGAGTAATAAGAAAATTACCAGGTGAGAAACAATGCACATTGGTAGTTGCCCAAGAACCTTTGTTCTTCATTAAAGGCATTGGCTAACTTTGTGAGTAGCTGATTTAAAAAATTCTCAAACTAAGATGAAACATGTGTACGAGTACTTGTATTTGTACTCAAAAACCCTGAAACCAACCATAATTTGGAATGAAAAAGTGTAAGTTAGACGCAAACGGCGATTTTATTATCCTTCGTCTCACGAGACAATCACGAAGAGGACCACTTTGCTTGAATTTGAAAATGCTGTTATGTGCCTCCCGCAGCAGTGATACGCCAATACACACAGTACGGTAAGGTGAGTCATACGTGCATGCAGCACTCCTTATGTCTATTCTATGCAACCTACCCTCGTATATTTTTCAAACATTGGTTCACATTTTTTATATTTAAAAATACTTCCTGTGGATATTATACTTTGAAACTTTCAGACTGGTATTTTTACACTATAACCCTTATGTTTAGCCCATTTTCAAGTAACAAAACAAGATTTTTTTTTAATCATAACAATGTTAGCCAATGCCTTTAACCACTGCCAAAACTGTGGAGTATTTCAGGAAAACAGGCACTAAAAAATTGTCCTTAGATCCCGAGAATGATGAGCAGGATCTTTCTTCCTAGAAATACTTGCCATCGATGGATACAGCTGACAGTGGCCTTTATCATCATCCCCACCGCTTCAGGCACAAGCCGTGACAATGCAGAAAAGTTGAAGAACAGATATAAGAAAGCTGTTACAAACTCTTCACATAGGGAGAAAGAAGGATGACAAGAATGGAATAAATGACTCAACATCACAATAAGTCTCAATTCTTTGATACCTGTAAAAGGAAGCTGCAAAGCATAAAATGACTGCCTTATATAGCAAGGATAAACTGTCTGTTTAGGTTTAATGTATTTGACTTGGAGCAGATGTTTTCAAGATCTTGAGGAATACTCAGTAGTATGGCAGTATACCATATCAATCTACAGAATGCAGTTAACTCTGCTGATGTATCATTCATTTTGCAATTAAAAGTTATCTCTTCACATGAGAAATATGACATAAAGTCGCAGTTACTTTAAATATTGCTATGATGTTAGACTGAGAGCAGATTAACTTAATGTCAGCCAGGTATGGTGAGCCCTTCATGGGAGAGTCTGTTAGATCGCTAAGATGTGATTTATACCTCGTCACCTCAACCTTCAACTATCCCATCATTCCCTCACAGCCTCTCTCTAGCATTGCCAACCCCCTGGCAGATGGCAAGTCACTTGCTGTTGCTCATTAAATTGGCAATGATTTTGATTACCTCAAACTGGCAATGATTTCTGATTGCTTCGCACACCTGCCAAATAATTTCTCCTCGCTTCCTTCAACCCCTAACTTGCCTTCGTCTGATTCATTGATCGGTTTGCCATCAGTTTCAGCTTTGAATCACTTTCTTCTTCCATCCTGCAAAGTCTTTTACCCTTTCTGAACATGAACTTTGGCCACTCTATGCACATTACAAACACAGAACTCTTTAAGACAGAATAGTTCTTGAGAAAGTTCTGGAAATCTAAAGCAACAAACATTCCTCACTTTTTAGTATGCATGTCTGCTCAAGATCTTTTGATGCATCATGGATATTTGGGATATATCTGTGTTACATGTCCACAGTTCACTAAACTATTTTGCTAGGAATTTCATAAGCATAAGAAAAGGAAACAGATAAACCAGAACATACTATCTGCAATTTGATAATATCCACCTCCATTAAAATACTTGTTCCACATTTCATGAAAAAAAAAAAATATATTTTTTTGTTTTAACAGCAATAACTATTTTAGAGTTGGTCTAGTTATATGACCTTTATCATCTCACTCTCAAGTCAATTATTTGGAAGAGCGACTAAGACAGCCCAAGTAATCGCAACATTTTTTCCAAATGCTTCTGATTACAAGGATCTTGATAAGCTTACCGAAATAAAAATGTTATTGTTGAATTTCTTGAAGACATGTAAATGTCACCAAAAAGTGACATCTCTGGGCTAACTTTCAGACCATTTTAAGGTTTATCAAGTGCTAAAAGATGGAAACTAGTCTGCATCCCAGTGGGGCTGACATTTATGCAAGCACAATCCAATTTTGATATTCTGAGCTCCCTAACATAATAAGAAGAGTCATCGCCAATATTCAGCCAGACTCTTTGACAATTTTCAGTCCAGGATGAGGTCACCTGTGGGTCATTGTTACAAAAGGAATATAAACTTTCCAAACATGAGAATTTGTGACACTCCTTCAGCTGCAATAACTTAACACAGTTCAAAACTAATTCATCAGCTTTGCAAGAAAATCATGACAATATGATAAATATTACTCTGTTTTTCCTGTTAAAATAAGCTCTGAAAAACAAAGTCAACATATTGTATTGGGATACATTTGTATACCTCATTTCTCCTTAATTAGAAGATTGTCTCATACATACAACTATACAATCTTATTTTCAAATGGAAACTACTGGTGAAGTGCATTGTTGTCATGATTATTTTATTAACTGATATCCCTCCAATCAAAGATAGCACTCAATGAAAAAAGTTACAGTTAAAGGGAAAGTCCACCCTAGAAGTTTCACTATTTCAATAACAGGAGATAAATTTGAACAGCATTTTAAAAAGAAATGAGCAAAATCGGTCAAAGAATAAGAAAACTACACTCATTTACATTTTCTAGTAAACTACTCTCGGCTCTGCAAATTGGCAACAGTGATGACATCATATGCGAGCAGGTCTCCATTCACTTTGTTAATGAAATTTCACATTTTCTCAAATTTCTTGGAAGTTACACATTTTCTAAATGTTATTCTAACATAACATACTTTGACTATGGGGTTTAGAAAATGTGTAACTTCCAAGAAAATTGAGAAAATGTGAAATTTCATGTACAAAGTGAATGGAAAGCTGCTCGCATATGATGTCATCAGTGTTGCCAATTTGCAGAGCCGAGAGTAGTTTACTAGATAATGTAAATGAGTGTTATTTTCTTATTCTTTGACCGATTTTGCTCATTTCTTTTTTAAAATGCTGTTCAAATTCATCTCCGTTTATTGAAACAGTGAAATTTCATACGGGTGGACTTACCCTTTAAAGATGAGCTTGAGTTATGGGAGGAAGTGCAAGATAACTTGTGAGCTTCCTCAGTCTGTTTAAAGTGGTTAAACAATGGTTAAAATTTTTTGATATGATCAAGAATAGAATTCTAAGACCAATAGCATTAAAAATTTGATGATTTTCAATCAAAATCAATGCATTTTGGCAAATTATTTGTGATTAGTCAAAGGTTTTGAGTATGAGGTATGACGTAGATGTGGTTACCCAGCTTCGTGCATTGCAGTTGTGGTGCGCGCTAGACTGTACAATATGTATTACACCTTGCGCGCATTTTGCTAGAATTGCGCGACAAGGTAACCAAAATGACATCGTTGTGGGTACCCGATCGAAACTGGGACACAGCTGAGGGGCCAAAAATAGGCTGAAATCTTACCATATTTTTAGTTTTTCTTGGCAACACGACTTTTTTTTTAAATTTAGAAATATCATTTTCTGCTAATAAAATCATGCTCTTTTAAATGAAGGAACATTGTTTCAGCATTGATCGTGAGTACCCCCTTCAAAGGATTACTCTTCTATTGCCCTCATATGCAAAATATGACAAGAAACAGCTTGAGAGCTTATCCGAAAATTTCATTGTAGTCCCATATACCCATCTCTGTTTCCAGCGCATGTGCTTTCATTTTTATTTACAACTTAATCAACTTTTCCCCAAATGCATTGAAACAGTTTCTTTCATATTGCAATTGCATGTCCAGAACTCAAGTCTATCTCCAAGGGGAAAAATCTTTACATGAACCAGACTTGAACAACTGCTTGAAGTGTATGGTATGATGTTTGCACTGTGTGACATAAATCATGATAGGAACCAGCTAAAGAGGATTTCCTTCCCTGTCATGCCATCAGTTCTCCTTCATATGTCCAGATTAGTAAAGTTCTTGAGATAGCACCCAGACTTTTCAATTAAGACAGATCTTCTTCAGCTTCTTCAATGCAAAAAGGATGTTTCCAATATCTGGAGAGCCAAGACAGCGATAGGAATATCTTAATCCCATAAAGATAACTGTGAAACAGGGGACCACACACATTTTGATTGACCCAGGTGCATTTGAACTTCAAAGCAAGACATGTCTACACAGAAGTAGCTAGGGATCTTCGGTTCTAAGACCTACTGGATAGCCTTTCCAAGTGCAGTTCCCCCTTTACTCCAGCATTCTCCCTCATATTTATAGAAAATGAAAGACACAGGAATAATCAAACACATTTATAGCATAATCAGAAGCGCCCAGAAAAGCATAAATAGAACATGCATCTTTCATTTTCCTGGATGGAAGGATTTATTTCGACAAACCTATTGCAGACATGTAAACTCTCATGCATTAGGCATGGGACTCCCGCAGTGGGGGCACTTGCTCATCCCTAAAAATCTCTTTCTCACACCTACATCACAGCCTTTCCCATATATATTACACACAACGTCTGGCGATCTCATGGTTCCCTGCCTAAAATCTCAGGCATTGCTGGTCTTTCACCTTGGCATCTCTGCTATTGATGGCCCAACACTTGTCTCATTTATTTGTTTCTTTTGTTGCAGAGTATGGGACCTGGGGTAGTAAGCTGGCATTGGGCATGGTTTAGCTATATTCCTTGACTTGCTCTTAGTCTTTGAGCATGTTCATCATCCATATCAATGAGCGTGTTTATTGAGGGTAACAGAGGGCTAATAAGCGACCCAAGTTCCGAACTAGCTTACCGTTAGCCTTGATAAAAACGACGGCGACTTGATTATCGAACTAGCGTTCCGCAAAAAAGGGGGATTTGATTACCCATTGAACGAGATCGGCGACTCAAGTCGTGCCAATGAACACAACGCGACTTCGGTCGCGTTTCGTTTGGGAACTTCGGACTCCTGTTTCCGGATGAGATAAAAAGTAATAAGCCCGCCAGATTTGACCTTCACTGCCAGGGTCACTTCCAGCTGGGCATGGGCTTGATGGTTTCGGGAACTCAGATCGCGATGATAAACACGACATCCAGAGAGACCACCCATCGTGAGTGTGATTTGTGTTCGCGACTCAAGTACCCATTTCTAATTTCTAGAAATCGAGTTCCCGAAATCAAGTTCCCTCACTAAACACACCCACAATCAATCTTTGATCAGCTAAAAACTCTAGCATCTACACCCAAAGCAAGCTCTCTTTTGCATTGATCATTTTGATTAAATCCTTATTAATTATCCATGTAGCTTGTCTGGTTTTCATTGAGGCCCCTCTGCAGCTATCCCTCACTTATCTGTCTCTTCTACGATCCCTAGCAGTGATTTGGCAGCTTTCACACTCCTGTTCTTCGTCACCTTCATGTTCCCTCACCCAGAACAAGGGCACAAGGGGGTATTTACACGATAAGGTATCACCACAAATTGCAAAGCCAGAAACATTCATGTGCAGTACAACTTCACAGATTTTGCCATCGGAAAAATCTATGAAATCTGCAGAAAGTTGTGCAAGAAGTTACTTCCAAACAAAATAACTGAATCACAACTGACAGAAATGACACATATTTTTGCAATTTACCAATTTTTTTTCAACAAAAGTGGCCATGACTTGTGCCAACATTTCCTAGATGTTCTATGTCACAATTCTTTTTAGTTTTACAGTGCTATGTCTTTACCCAAAATGTTTGGAAGTCTCTACTATGCTCTAGATAGTAAAACTACCAAAAGAATACCTCCTCTACCTGAAAGTTCCATACACAACAGGACAACTTTTAAATGCAAGCAACTGGATTTTAAGTTATTTCCCTGACTATATAGAGACTGCTTGCAGGCTTGCCCAAGGCAAACCTCTTAAGTAGTGTTATTAAAATGAAGGTGCATGTCTTTTCATCAATGCTTTAAGCTTCAACAGCACACTGCATTCATTTTAACACAGTATAAACCAAATGGATAATTTGAATAAATATATGTAAATAAATTACAATCCAAATATGATTTCCCTATACTCATGAATGATTGGGAGTAGTTATCCAACTTGTCAAGGGTGAAAACACAACTGATCACTTGATAATACAAATTATAAAATAAAAACAGGTTGAGCGCAACAGATGAAGGTGTACTATGACAGCCTGTCACTTCAAATCATAAATCAGATAGCATGATAGGAAACAGACGTTGAACAAGAAACCTCCAGAGGTGATCTCCTAACTCTCTCATCCTCAAGCACTTCTAATCAAAACCCTTGTTTACTATTGAAATATTTTGCAAGATTGGAGCCCTGATACCACTTGTATTATGCATTCTGGTTCTGGTTCTGGTATGAAAAACAAGTTTTCATACAATTTTTTTTTAATAGAATGAATTTGAAGGATGAATAATGTTTGATTAGACTCAAAGCTATGCAGGGATTCTCATATTTACATCTTTACAGCAGCATTGTTTTTTGTTGTATTTGGTTCTGGAATAAATAAAAGCCTTCAATTTGGGGTGTTTGGGTTTTTTTTTTCAGAAATAGAGGGTGAATAATGTCTGCAAATCTCAAATCATAGCAGTCATTTTCATCTCTGTATCTTGAAGACAGGATGGTTACACATCGGAGGACCATAATATTGTAACCCTGATAAATCTCCATCTCTCACCAATCACTCATCAATTCCTGATGATATCATTTCTCTCTTCCCTTCCTTCTAGCAGGACGACTCTTTTAACCGCTTTTCGTTCTTGAACTGGATCTCATGGAATCAATTTTTGGCAATGGAATGTTCATTGCAGATGTAATATATGAGCACAAACTATGGCTGCAAATGATCTGCTTTCAAGTTATCTTGAAAAAAAAAAATCAAAGACTACCACATCAGAAATGGAAAGAAGGATCAACACTACCTCATAAAATGATTAACCTCTACCACAAAGAGTATCTGCCACACGTTACATAAGATATACGGTGCAGAGGTGTCACGGTGTATTGGATAAGTCACCGGACTGAGAATCTAATGTTACCGTGATTGAATCCCTGTTAATAAACTAAGGCAAGACGTCATTCCATATTTATCAAACTCAGCCTAGGTTATACTGGTAACTGGTAGGAAGAAATTCCTTGAAATCTTTCGTGTTTCTTGCGGTAGCTCAGCTAAATTTGGAGTAAAATGTTACTGTGCTTTACAACTTTATTTACTGCTATGCCAAAATGTAAAAGCTTGTATTTCTTCTTATACTAGGGTGGGGTAATGATAAATCTTTCTACATGAATAATAAGATACTTTTTTGTATCATCTCAAGTGATTTACTGGTCAGGCCCAGATGAATAAGAGGGTAGTGTCTCAGTCACATTTCATCTCAAGTTCAGAGGGGAGGTTTAGATCAGTCATCAGTCATCTGACGCTTCCTCCCTACCCCAGCTAATGATTAAAACAACATTCAAAGAGGGGAAGCTCCCCGAGGGATAACCAGAAGACTATGATTCATAAATTAACTCATGAGAACAAACGCAGCACCGCTTGCACGCCATTAAACACCGAAAATAAATCCCGGCCACCAGATCGACAAATCATATTTGTAGCGACACGAGAATGGCAGAATTTTGTAAAATAGGGGTTATGAGTTTGAGGTGGAGTAGATGTAGAGAGAGGAGAGCATGTGGCTCTAATGATGACCCTAGAAATATCAAATAGGGCAGTGGGTACATAAAAGCTCCATTTGCAAAGAGCTTGAAATATGAAATTTGAAACATCTGGCTCTGATTTCCACTGAAAATGTATTTATCTTCTCCCGCATCTGTATTCTATCGGGGCTTTACCGACAACTTAAAGAAAATGCCAGCTCATTCTCTGAGGAGCTGCCGCACGCCAGCCCGCAACACTTCACACTTAATCCTCAACCTTGATTATAATCACTCCTACATCGCGGCTGAATGAAGACACACTCTTTAAATTGAATAAAAAATGTCAATTTTCATAAATGCGGGAGGAAGAGAGAAATCCATTCAGTTCGGAACGCAAATTAGGACCATCTTTGGAGGAGATTGCGCTACAAATTACCATGTGTTTGTTAAATTTCATTAAGGTTGTTGAGCAAACTAAACTGTATCCTCTACACCCCTTCCCTAGAGTACCATGCGTGTCAAAAATCTGCACTGTCACTTTTGAAACAAGGCCCAGAACAGAATCAGGACCATATGGATCTGCTTATAATCTCTGCGGGGCTAATTAGGATTCGAAACGACAAGTTCGTTTAAGCAAATACGAGAATGGAAATGACATCACGGGTAAATGTTTTCTCCCGTCTTCCCCACGTTGGCTATCTTCCACGCGCAGCTCACGACCGAGGACTGCTGGGAATGATAATATCTCAGGATCATTACTCCTGAGATGGTCCAAAGGGGGTACCACAGCTGTGAGACTGCCAGGTATGAAACCTGCATTCAAGCTTATCTCTACAATAATTCAATCAGCCATACGTTTCCTCAAATGTTTCCAGGCCTCGCGTGATAAATGATGAGGAAGTATAGTTTATACAGCTCTCCAGACAGAATTCCCAAGCTCTGACAAAAAGTTTACACTTGCATATTTCTCTTCTTTTAAAACTTATAAACAAGAACACAAATATTGTAAAATTTTCCATTTGTAACATAATTCTTGCAAAAATTTAAGCTCGATGAAATAAGTTGAATGATGACTTTTACATGTAAGGATAAAAGATATTTCATATTCATAAAGGTTGTGTCCTCTTACAATGCTTAATCTGTATCCATTCTTTAGGAACTACCAGATATATTTCAAACCTAACAATAAAATTTTGCATTCATTTCTGAAGTTTTATTGAAATATCAAAACATATCCTAAATGGAAAAATAAGAGGCTCCAGATTGTGGATGTAGATTCTTAATAATATTTTCCTTTTGAGTGTGCATGGTTTTGTGGGGGGGGGGGGGTATACAGTTATATAGATAAGATCCCGATGTTTAGTTTCCTTCCTACAGTGTTACTTTATAACCAAAGTAATGGTTTCTATATGAACCTCTATCCTTCTTCAATTTCATCAGTCCTGCAGCTATATATTTAGGTCTTCAGTGACCTCACAGTGATAACTTCATTGATATCCATTCTACCACTCCCTCCCCCCATGTCTCCATTTTCACTTCCACAAACCTCTCTATTCTTGCTTTACTTGGAAGTTTTTTAATCAAGATATGACAAGAAACACACTGCATATAAGTAGGCACGTATAAAGAGTACTTTGTATATCATGAGACCACTGCACCACATTCCATTTGGGTCTTGCCCACCTTCTAAGACCAGAGCAGCCCACTTTAGCCAATAAGCCTTAGATTTGAGGGGTTAACTTGACATATCCAACACCGCTGCAAAAACATTACTCGCACATTTTTCCCTTTTGCCAATCAGAACCAATTACCCACATACCTGTGCCGATCTCGACCTGCAGATGACGCGGGCCAATGGACACCAGCCGCGGTTGCCGTCGGTAACAGGTGCTAGCCATCAGGGGGTGCTCCTAGTGACGCAACCCAGGCACTGAAAGGAGAATTAGCGCGGTGAGGAGTTAACAAGGCGGCTGTCGTAGGATTGGCGGGTAGTAACACTCTTGGAGCAGTGGGGGGTGTTGGTCAGGGGGGAAAGTGAATTGGATTCTGGTGCCAGCTGTCCATACAAATTTCTGCAATGAGATTGGAAGGAAAGCAGCACCAGGGCTAGACATAAATAGGTGAAGGATATCAACTTCTGCTAAAGACCAGGAGTGCATCAAATTTGAATTCCCTGTCTTAAGTTTCACAAGGATGAAATTATTCCTAAATCCTCTTTTGATGAATATATGACTGATAATGTTTAACTTTATCTGTATCTCATCATCTGTCAAAATCGAAAACTATGCCTCAGGCTCACAGCCATGGGTCTAAGGCAACGGACATGTAGGCTACATCACTGAATTTGTAAACATGTCCCTTGACATAATTTGCATGTAGGTGCATCATTAATTCAATTGAAATTTATTTTTTCATTTGGACCCATTAACAAGAGGTTTACAGTTTTTTTTACTTTGAGGGAATATCTTAATCATGTACCTCTACAATATGACAAATTTTGAAGTTGACTTTGACGCTGCAAAAGGGATCCCCTAACCTTAAGCTTAACCTAGTGAATACTACTAAGCCCAACATAACTCTGGCTAAGGTCTAATCAACAGGTTAATATCTGACATGCTTCTAGATGTCTGTGGTTTCTAATTTCACTTCCGAAAGGATTCAAATGATGCTTTGATTACTTGTCAGTTGTGCTCCTTTTGACATTTGCACAATTGGAAAAAGAAAACCTAAGAAACTGCTAATGCACCAAGACAAGCAATATAGGAACTATTAGATTAGGAGGGAAGTGCTATTCATCCTCTACTGAAAGATTATTCTTGATGTTTTCATGCATCCATTTATCAAACTCCAGCACCTTTTTTCTTTTTTCCTGCTTCTGAGTCACGATTCATTGCAGAGAGTCCTCTTTTCATTATGAAATACAAATCCAGAATCCTTTTCATCAAATCTTTCAATGCAGACAGTTTTTCTTTCTATAATTTCCATTACTTTTTTTAAGTTTCTGGGTATAAAAAAAGGATACCAAAAGTGCACACAATTATATTCCATAGGTGTGAGTATAAATAATTTGTATCAATTCCTGCACTAGTTCACAAAACAGCAGCAAATACAGCGAATATACATGTATGACATGATTTCTCTCCCAACCATGTACCCCTAACACAGCTATAAAAAGTCACACGACTCTCAAGTTCATGTGTGCAACAATGGATAAAATATTGTCATGCACAAATTGTGTTCAATAGTTATTGTTTTTGAAGAGCTCTTAAACTTAATTGGAAGGAGCACAGCTTAGTGGGCAAAGTGCATGCTTGTATTCCATTCTACAGGGAGGAATATAAGTATAATAAGGAAAATAAACAAATATTTGATGAAATATGCAAAATATTGCATGATAATATTTTGGGTATGAAGTAAAATAATTTTCTGAATGGCTAACTTAGAATGAATGGGCATGACTTGGGACAGGCAGGGTGCTTTGCTTGTATTTTCTTTCACAAGTGATCAATAAAAATTAATGAGGAAAATGATATAACATAGTGAATAAAAAGTATGTAAAAAAAACTGCACAAAATATTTTGGGTAGATTGAAGAGCTCATTGACGTAGAATGAGGGACCGGGAGCATGGCATTGGATGGCATAGTGCATGCTTGTATTCTGTTTCATGAGTGATCAATGATGTCGAACTGCAGAAGGGCAGGTGGTCAGAGTACATGTCTTAATCGTCAGGATTGAATTACCGAGGGATGAGAGCGGGGATGAGAGCTGGGGGATGAACCACGGGGAAAGGTTCACGTCAAATTAGAGCAGCTAATCTATGAAATGAATTTCAAGCTTGGTGAACATGGCATGACAGTGGTGATGAATAAATGTTCGAGGCAGGAGGACCAAGGAAAGCTTGTTAGTGACGAGTTGATTAGCAGCTAATAAATGTGAAGTGCATGGTAGACGGATCTTGTATGTTGATTTGTTCTCTCTTTCAGTCTAAAACGCACCTGTCCTTCATTATCTCTTGATTTCATTTTAGAATGTTTATTCACCCTGCAACCCAGCTTTAATAATATCAAGGATAGTTTTTATAGGTGCTCTAGCATGATATGTCCTTTGGCAAGACATATACATACAATTTTCCACTCTAAACCCGGGAGTAGAAAATGGGCATCAACTATGAGCATCTATCTACAGCCAGAATAAGGGTGGGACACCTTCAGCACTGTGACATTTTTATGTAATATCCTTCACATCACAATAGTTTTAGGATCCAGTCTTTCGTATCATCTAGCAATGAATTCAAATAGTAAAAGTTACTTTTTTTGGATTTCCCAAAACTATACACTATCTTTAAAAGCACATATCAGTGACACATTGATGGGAGACTATACTGGTGGATTTCAATAATGACAAGTCTTGTCATGTCATATGAAATTAGAAAATACCTTTTGATTAGCAATGTTTCATAAATCCATATGGATATGCAATTCCTATCCATTTAGTATTGGGATATTGCTCAATACTTTCAAAAGTATTTCTGTAAGCCAGAAAATCTTCTATTTACTACTATTACTAAAAGAATTCAGAAACTTCTTTGACCTTTATAAAAGAAGAGCTCTGTAAAGGTAGAGAAATATTGCTCAATATTGCTCAGTATTTTCAAAAGTGTTTCTTTAAGCCAGAAAATCTTCCATTTACAACTATTACTAAAAGAATTTAGAAACTTATTTGACCTTTATAGGAGAAAAACTCTGTAAAGGTGAAGAAAAACAAATCCATCACCCAAAGTCAGTGATTCATGAAGAGAGTAGAGGTGATAAGAAACAAAAAGTGTGCCAATATTTGTAATTTCTAAAGATTTATGGCTTCACAATTGGGGGAAACTAGAAATAAAGGAGAGAAAAATCTTGCCTACATACCTCTGGGTTATCAAGATCAGGTTTGGTGTCTAATCCTGGGTGATAGCAGACAGACAGTACGGAGCCTGATAAAAGCTTCCAGATGCTCACTGATGGTACAGAGATTCTGGAAGGAAAAACACAGAATATGATCCTTGCAACAGTCTTTAATCTTCTTGCTTATTATCCTCTAAATATGACATTTTTCTGGAACATAAGACATGTGATGTCAACATACCTATAAAACAAAACATATCAGAGAGTGGTGTGAATTTTCACATAATTAAATTCGTGAACATGATATGTCAATGGTAATGTCTCTCAAAACATTCATAATTCATCATATATAGTAACACCAGTATATAAAGACCACCCAAGGGAGAAGGAAAAACAGTCTTTACAAGAAGGTGGTCTTTATGAACAGGTTTCTTTAACACATATTTCAATGAGAAAAAAATATTCAAGGGAAATCAAATTTGTGGTCTTAATGGACTGGACAGGTGGTCTTCTTTACAGGAGGTCGCTAAAGCAGGTGTGACTGGATAAAGACATAGTCAAGTTCTGGTTGTACAGTGAAATTCTGAAAGAAAATGCCTATAAAGGCAATTGGGAAACGCTGATCATGTCTACATGTGTATATATGAATCAGTTTATATTTTGAAGTTTTGGAATCATTGAAATGAATCATTTGCATGAAAATTATATTTATAGTCTCATTAAAGAAGTGTCCTAGGTATTTTTATGGGAAACCTGTCGATACATAGGTTGTCAAGTTTTCATGGTGTGGTAGTTCATTCACTAAACTCTCAGTCAAAGAGTTGAGAGTTCCAATACCAGTTTGGTGCTAATGTCTTCTGGCAAGATATATAATCCATGCATATTAATGCCACTCTCCACCCAGGTTTTAAATGGATACCTGGTATGATGCAAACAGCAACGACAATTTGGTTAGACTGGCACATGTATATGCTTGTAAAATGGTGCCTGACACAATTTAATGCTCCCCGGGGAGTGGAGATGGTGTGTACTGAATCCAATAACAGGGGCAATAAATAATATGTTAAACACCTACAAATGTGGTATTAAGCGCTATACAAATGTAATGATCATTACTGACATGGCTGCGCAAGTAAAGAGTAAAATCTGGGAGATATGGAACTATGTTAATAGGAATTGTGTTGGAAGGGAAATAGAGACGGAGAGGAGGTTGGTGGGTGAGGAAATGAATAACATGAAAGAAACCTGGAGAGGATGCACCAGACAGAAAGTTGAGAAAGAGAGAGAAAGAAAGATAGATGAGAGAAAAAGATGAGAGACAGAGAGAGAGAGGTACAGGAAGACAGAGAGGGAGAGAGTGAAAGAGTGTGCAGTGAGAGAGAGAGAGACAGAAAAAGAGAGTGAAAGATGTTTCTCCAATACCAAGATGCACAAATATCCTGCGGTGTGATGGGATTTCATAATTTCAATTTCAACAGCAACTGGTTGGTTCAGCTAGTCTGCAAATTCATTCCTTGCTAATAGAACACTCTGGTAAATCTCTTACCTGTGTTTGCACAAAGATGAGCCATGTCTCCTTACAGACTTACAGCTTCAATTCCTATCCATGGGACACAATGACATGGCTTCAACTGGCAGCATCATCTGCAACATTCAATAATGATTGCACTTGATAAAAGAGAATGATTGTATTGAAGCTTGGGTGCATATCATGTACGCTCTCCCACATGAAAAACATCATTCTGTTCTAACTACAAAATCAACACAGATATTTTTACAATGTTTTAGAATCAAATAAATCATTTCCATAACGGACATTACAGTCTAAAAACAACTGTTTCTTGTATTATTAGAAAAAAAACATAATGAACCACAGTTCTTGCTGATGTCAACATAAAAAATAAGTTTCAATCAGTTTCAGCTTGACTTGCAATTTTACATAAGTTAGAGTGATGTTGATATAACTGCAATTACAAATGTCAACCTTCAGAAAAAGGATTCTCTTCTACTACAGATATAAAAACAGAAAGTTAATAAATGAAGGAAAGACATCATCACCTCAAGACCTAGAAGCAAATTTCTCTCAAACAAATAGCAAACTTGAAGTATTAAACAATTAGTTGTCTGAATTTCCTCAAACATTTTTCTATCTAAGTCTCTTTATGATTTTTCTGTCCTTAGATTATTCGCAAAACTCCATATTCCAAAGCCAGAGCAGGCCATAGTTAAAGGAGAATGCAACCCAGGCATCAGTGTGCTCTTGGTGAATAAAGATGATCAAGAAGAGAAAACAGTGAAAGTTTGAGCAAAATTCGGACAATCTGTTCAAGAGTTATGAATTTTGAAAGTTTCACTAAATCCCTATTATATGGGGATCCTTGAGTTGGCAACTTTGCCAGCATCTGTGATGTCATCGTGCACAACTCTCAATTTATTTTGTACATAATTTTTCAAAAAAATTGATTTATATGAAAGTCAGGAAGTCAACATTATTCTTCCCAAATGCTTGCAGAATTGACACAGCCATGTCATACTCAAACAATAAATTCAAAAGAATTTTTATTTTTCTTGAAAATAAAGAAAATATTAAATTCTGTGTACAAAATGAAAGGAGAGTTGTCCACGATGACATCACAAAGTTGCCAATTCAAGGATCCCATAATAAGGATTTACTTAAACTTTCAAAGTTCATAACTCTTTAATGGATTGTCCGATTTTACTCAAACTTTCACAGTTAATTCTTCTTCTTCTTCTTTATTCACTGGAAGCACAATGATGTCAAGGTTGCCTTCTCCTTTAAGAATTTCTTGACTGAAGGAAAAAGGACAACCACTGCCTGTATGATGAAGACTAGGTGTGTCTGAGAAACCAATGAAAGGCAAGTGTTTCTAGTTTGGGAGGAAGGGGATCAATGATGACAGCAACCCACATGTGGACCACAGAGACACACAACGCTATTCTGCAAATCAAGAATTTCAATTGTTCAAAGCCTCTTTGTGATGCTTCTCAGGGGATATAGAGAGGAGGCTTGTCTCCTTATGACCGAACCGCCACTTTTGTTTTCAATTTGCTGGGATTTATCGTAATAGTTAAGGGACAGGATGTTAGAATTCAACTTTTCGTTCTGCATGGAGGAAGATGGATTCCCATTCAATTAGTGTTTGTGAATTTGCTGGTATGGCAGAATATATTAATTCATGCCAGTCCTCTTAAAGGATGCCAGTAAAAAAGATATTTTGCTGTGCATGTTTAAGTTCTAATCCCATTATACTTTATTAAAATTATCCCAGAGGAGGGTGGAGGGGTCTACTTACAAGTAAATCACAGCATTTACAATCAATTAAATTGTATAATTAAGTATCGGAAGAAGATACAATTTTAGCACTTCAGAATGATGTCATGAATTAGCTGTCAACAAAGAATACATATTTTGTAAGTAGTATTAAAACCAAAGGTTTTGAGACAGCAATCACTCTTATTGATTAATAATTATTGATTAATGAAATAATATATTGCTGCACAGGCATGACCAGGAAAAAGTTGTGAAATGGGTAGTTTTGGCGATTAAGGCATGTGACATGCTTGACACATTAGGGTTCCAAAAAGACCAAAAGTGAGGTATAAGGGGTATGTTTTCTTGAGTTTGTTAACACACATTTAGGGTAGCATTTTCTCCATCCATATTCTGGACTTTGTGTAGCCACGTATTTTGTACCCTTGTTTAACTTTAGGTTATCTGTTCGAGGGGATAAAACTCGTTTAGGGAAACCCGTTTCGAGAAAAGGCTGAAAATAACTTGAAAAGGGTTGATTTTGACCACTCATTTAGGGTGGTTTTTGAAAACTTGTGGTTACACTGGTGTACAGGAATATTTACTGACTGCCGCCCCCCCCCCCCCTCCGGAGAATGAAACACTCATTTGACAACGATTAATAGCACATAATAGTTTTATGAAAGCTTCATTCAGCTGAACTCTATAGTTGGCTAACTCATAATACATGCTGTGTAACCATGTATTTTGTACCCCATTTAACTTAAGCACCCCAGAGTCAAGGGGGGCAGTGGGGGCGGTCGCCCCCTCCAATACACAAAAAAGCAAAAAAGCAAAAAGAAGCAAAAAAAGCATGAGCGAGAAAAGAAAAAGGTAAGAAAATGTAAGAAGAGTGGGAGCAGACAAGGAACAATGCAAAGAAATGTCGGAGCTTCCGCGCTTCGCGCAGGAGGGGGGAAACTCCCCCCTCCCTGCACCCTCCCCCCTAAGGAGCGCGCTTCGCGTGTCCCAGTAAGTGATTCGCACACTTCATGTGCTCATTACCGCCCCTCCTAAAATGAAATCCTAGCTATGCCACTGAACTTAAGGTTATGTGTTCCAGAGGGTTATACTTATTTAGGGGGTAAATCTTTCGAGAAAGGGCTAGAGCGCCGTAATGGCTGCCTTGCTAAAGCCGGGGTAATAACAGTGGAGCGCCAGGAGCATCAATTCTGATGGACATGAGCGCTATACAAGAACCCACTAATATTATTATTAAAAATAACTTGAAAAAGGGGCGATTTTGACCACTGGATAAAACTCATTTAGGGTGGTTTTGGAAAACCTGTGGGCACACAGGTGTACAGGAATATTAACCAACTGCCCCGCCCCTACCCTAGGGGAACTAAACACTCATCTCATTTGACGACGATTTATAGCACTTAATGGTTTTAAGGAAACTTCATCCAGCTGAACTCTATAGTTAGCCAACTCATAATACATGCAGACAAAGAAAGGATTTAATCAGAGATAGTTTGGATGATTACAAACAATGAAAATTCATTCCAGAATAACATCTGGCATGTGTCCAAACGGCAGAAAGAAATTTGACCGATAGAGAGCTTCCTCTAAATAACCACATGCTATCTAGATCACAAGCTCAGATATCAAATGTGAGGTGAGGTTTTATCTGGAAAGGAAATTTTATATTAGTAACATCTAAACTCCTTATTTATGGTACATCACTACTGTGGGCCTATTCATAACTGGAGCAAAATGATTTCTTCTGTGAAAGGTCAGCATCATAGTTTCAGCCCTCTTTGTCACTGCACCAGTAGGTCCCTGGATCCATTCCAGGGTAGCCCTATAATAGGCAGTCTATGACCACAGACTCTTTATCACATTAGCTGTGACTAGTAATGTGTCACCTTATGTCAGTTGAAGAAATATTTTAACATATTTTGCCAAAAACGTTAGAGACTGAAACACATTTTAAGTTATAATCTTCTGTGAACTGTCACTTTCAATCCATCTGAAGAACATACCTAAATATATTTTGCTTAAATTTTTTCTTTTAAAGGGGGTACCCAATGCTGAAACAATGTTAGCTCATTTAAAAGAGCATGATTTTATTAGCAGAAAATCATCCGCTTAGAGTTTTTTAAAAAGTCATGTTGCCAAGGAAACCCCCAAATGTGGTAAGATTTCATGATATTTTTGACCCCTCAGCTGTGACCCAGTTTCAACTGGGTACCCACTTTGACGTCAAAATGACGTCAAAGTGGGTACCTTGTCGCGCACTTCTAGCAATATGCGCGCAAGGTATAATACATGTTGTACAGTCTAGCGCGTAGCACAACTGCAATGCGCGCAGCTGGGTACCCACTTTTACGTCATACCTCATACTCAAGTTTTTTTAGTCAGCTCATAAATTTCATGAGAAAATTAGCCAAAATGCATTGATTTCGACTGAAAATCATCATATTTTTAATGTCATTCTTCTTAGAATTCTATTCTCGATCATATATCAAAATTTTGTTTACCATTGTGTAATCACTTTAAAGATTAGAAAGTGAACTAGGCTTTTAATATGTTATAATCTACCTTGAACTATTAAATTACTTAAATGAAATTTATGGACATATACTTAACTTAATTTCCTTTTCTTATCACCAAATTTATCAAAATGCAAAATTTATCCATTTCTAGTTTTCCTGCAGTGCTGTTTCACATGAAAGCATATTTGAGGAGGAAGTTGAAAGATGGCTACATCTGAATCAGTTGAATAATTTGTGTTTAATAATGCCCTTGTTACTTGAGTGTTTTCTTTCTCGATAACATAATTCTTACGTCATTCCATAATGCCAACATTCTGACAGCAGGAAGTGTGTTGTATGGCATCACCTTTTGAAAGAAATAGGGCAAATTTTGTCAGTCATGAAGATTTTCTTAAACATTGTATCAAAAATTACACAAAGTGCATAAAAGATGAAAAAAGCAGTTTGAAGTAAGTGTTCTTGCAGGTATGATGATACAAATGATACAAATATAATTTATTCCTATAGAAAACAAACATAAAATTTCCCTAATCAAACATGTTAAAGATACTACTCTCATTCACATGCAGAACTCTAACCCACCCCCCCCCATCTCTCTCTCTCTCTCCTCTCTCTCTCTCTCTCTACTCACTCTATCTTTCTTTATTCTCATAATCTATTCAGCAAATCATATATCTATTCCAAATTCAAAACAATAAAAACAATGATATTCATTCCTTGTACCAATTTTTCCAAAAATTTTCCTCTGACTACTAGTATGCATATCAACCCATTGACCACTAAGGCTAGGGTCTATGGCAAATGTATTTTATGCTGAAATCAAATCATGCTCAGCAGGTTAAAGAAATAATTCTCTTTCTCATTTAATTCATTCAAGTAAAAACCCTCAATAAAATGATTTTTGGGGGAACTGTCTGTGCATGAAATGAGGTCTCTCATTCAAGACTAACATCAGCATATGTCAGCATAGAGTACCATGTGGTTTGATGCAAGTTTTCTACCAACCAACACTGTCTGTGTCACAGGTGTAAATATTTCAGCCTGCGGGAGGTGTGATATTAAAAACTTTGCAGGAATGGAGACACTGCAGGGATGGTTTCTCCTGCTGAACTAGTCCACTCCCTCCATCTCATATGGTTTCTCTTTCCATCTTCCTCCTAGCTCCTATCCTACTCCCCTTTGAGTTTCATTTCTTTTCCCATCTTACCATCTTCCTATTTTTTTTGTTTTATTTTTTACCAGTGCTGTAACATAATCTCCTCCCCCCCCCCCGGTGTTCTCTTCCCTATCCCCTTCTCCTCCTCCTCCTCCAAGTTCCCCCTCCATCCCCCTCTCTCCAATTCTCACTACCTACCTCCCTCTTCCTCTCTCCCCTCCATCCTCCTCCTCCCTCCTCCCTCCCCCTCCCTTCCCTCCCTCCTCCAATCCCCTTTCCTTCTCCTTCCTTGGCCACATCCTTCCCTCCCTCCCTCTCTCCTTCCCTCCCTCCCTCTCCCTTCCCCTTCCTCTCCCCCTCCCCTTCCCCATCATCCCCTTATTTTTCTCCCTTCCTCCTGCTCTTTTCCTCTCCTCATCTTCTACTTTCCCTCTTCCAACCATCTACTCTATCATATATGCTCAACATCTATTCTGATCTCTAAAAAATAATTTTCATTCTTTGTACCATTTTTTTTTTTCAAACATGCTCAAGCATACACTACCTTTTCCTTGGGGAAATACCACAGTGAGGGCAGCATACTGGGTAAACATGGATGAGGTGAAAGAACAAATACACCCAAAGAGACATTCAGACATTCTTCAAGGCTCAATTTCAAGGTCATTCCATACCATGACTCATCTCATTCCAATCCACTCACATTCTTCTCTTCTAACAAGTGTAATAAAAAAGTTCTTAGCACAAACACATATCATATTCTCCAGATGTAAAGACCATTAGTTTTGTTTACCCTTCCTTGCAAACTACTAAAAAGAAAGAACGCATCCAAACTGACTTAAACATATCCCTCAAGAAAAATACAGTGTTTGATCGGTTTCATGAAAGTAGAGCAGTCAGGAAAGTTTGGTTGAAAACATAAAGGGGGCCAAAATTGGGAGGAAATAGAAGACAGATAACAGAAGAAGATAACTCATCCTTTATACTTCTTCAGTTGCCCACCCAAACTCAATGCAGTTTGCCAAATTTTGAGGTGAAAGCAAGCCAGGCTGTGCACCTGTTGGCGTGTGTCTCCATGACGATAGAGTTACACTGATTTGGGAGATCAGGGTTGAAACCAAGACACAGCTGATTCAACACTAGCCATGGAAGGAGCCCAAATAGGTTTTATATTTAAAAAAAAAAAATCAAATGTGATCAAAAGGACAGATATGACCAAGTGATATCAATGATCAACATAAGATTCATAAAATGGCTAAATTCCCGTAGAGTGTTAGATTGGAAGAGGAAATGAAGTAGTAGTTGCAGTAGTTGTAGCAGAAGTAGCAGTGGTATAGTAGTAGTAGTAGTAGTAGTAGTAGTAGTAGTAGTAGTAGTAGTAGTAGTAGTAGTAGTAGTAGTAGTAGTAGTAATAGTAGTAGTAGCAGTAGCAGTAGTAGCAGCAGTAGCAGTAGTAGCAGTAGTAGCAGCAGTAGTAGCAGTAGTAGCAGCAGTAGCAGCAGCAGCAGTAGTAGCAGCAGTAGCAGTAGCAGCAGCAGCAGTAGCAGTGGTATAGTTATAGTTATAGTAGTAGTAGTAGTAGTAGTAGTAGTAGTGGTGGTGGTGGTAGTAGTAGAAATAATAATAGCTGGGGCCCGTTGCATAAAACTTTTGCCAGACTTTTTTTCTGGCAAAAAAAAGTCTGGCAAATTTTTATGTAATGGAAACTATGGCAATTTTTTTTTTGCCGTAGTTTCCTCAAATTTTACCATAAAAAAACTCCGGCAAAAGTTTTATGCAACGGGCCCCTGGTAGTAGTAGTATATTAATAGTAGCAGCAGCAGCAGTAGTATATAACAAGATAAGTTAAATGTAAATAGTGCATGTTATAAACTCTTCAATGTATTTTAGTTACTTATTAACCCATACATTATCAAACTTGTTGAAAGAAATAACGATGATGATTACGATCATGATGATCATGATCATGATAATGATAATGAGGATGAACTGATCTTCTTTTCCTTAACCAAGCAGAAATAATTTTTTAAAATATATAGAGAGAGAGAATAGCCCAGGCTTATAGAATCCCACCAGTTTTGCACAGTATTTTCTTATTCTTCAAGATATTTTTAAATGTCACACCAAGACTACAAAATCCTTCAAAGCAGAAAAAGATGGAATATTAAGCCCCTGATACCTCAGGCTGGGGCTTATGGAAAAATGTGTTTTATACCAAAATCAAACCATGTTCCAATGGTTAAGAAGGATTTCTATCTACTAGTCTTAGAACAGTA
>CM057158.1:12232034-12261444 GCA_029962745.1 Echinometra lucunter | reverse complement strand
ATCCTTGCTCCATCTGTACTTCTTTCTTTGTTCTCCTATGTCTCTATATCTTCCTCCATTATTTTCTCTCTGTATCTTTCTATTTCAACTTAACTCTATATTTTTCAAGCTTCACTCATCTCATTTACAAATTCCTAGAACCATTTTTCCTACCTCCATCTCTCCACTGCCTTCCTCTTTTTTCCTCTTAATACTCTCACACCCTTCCCAGAGTAGTATGGGGTTTCTGAGATGCTTGTGACAGGTATTGACTGCATTGCACCAGGCTTGGCACTGAGTGACACTTTCTGCTCTGTATATTAAAGCCACAATCTATTAATTGATTTCTCTGTCTACCTACATATCATCTTGGGTTGGTCCTCTATCACCTCAATTTGTTACACTGAAAAAAAAAAGGGTCAGATTCACCCATCCTGTTGTTTACAAACCAGTCTTATATTAAATTTTTATTAACCATGAAATAAATTCATGTAGAATTCTTTCCAAAAATTACAAACAGGTAACTTGTTTATCACCTCATAGAAATACAAAAGATTCATTTTGCTTGTTTGTTGTTATTTTTTTTGTTGACAAACTATGCTTGCTATTCAGGCAGTGTAGTCCTAATTAGATGGTGAAATTGGAACTTCTTGGCCCGTTTCTTAAAACTTGTTATCAGTAACAACTGCCACATTTTTATGACAAATATGCTCTCAGCCAATCAGATGAAGGATTTCAGTAGCTTATAACAGTTCTTGCAACTTCTTATTGATGACAAGTTTCATGAAATGGGGCTCTGAAGTACACAAACATGATCTAAATGAAGAGTTTGACATAGTGAGAGCATGAAGTATCCCAAAGAATTTAAGCATACTTCTACTTTCTGCATGTTAAACACTTCTTTGACCGATTTTTTTTTTTCCTCAGCAAAGAGGTTTCTGCAAAGTTGCCAATAGCATCTTCCAGCACCTCATAAATGGGCCAACTATTTGTCTGCAATTTGATGATGGCATCAGGTTGGCTCGGCTCTTGCAACACAAACACATTCAACTTATAGGCAATGGATAAAATATCCCACTTTGACCATCCGATTATATGACCCAGCTGCAGCAAGGCTGCATAAAGACCTCATTAATTCCTTATTTTTGTCTGGTTTATGTCATACTTGGTAGAGACAGCTTGGTAAATTTGCTTGCTTCTTTCCAGATATCCATCTTGCAAACTAAGCAAAGGCAACGCCCTAATGTGGTCAATTAGAGAGAAAGGAGATGAAACACGGGGAACCATCTGATATGAACATAGCTCTAAAATGAGGTACGACAGGTTGCAAGTAATTATGATTCATAAAAAAATGTCATCACATCTACAAAGGGGTGGAAAAACTCGTCAGGCCAGACTTGATCTCTTTCAAAAACTAGACCTCCGTGGGAGCAGTGTGGCACAGTGGTGAAGGCTCTTGCCTCTCATACAAGAGGTCCTGGGTTCGATCCTCGCTCGGTGCTTACATCCTTGCATCCTTATATCCTTATGCTCACATGTGTTCCTCTCGACCCAGGTGTACTAAATGGGTACCTGGCATTACTGGGGTAATAATAAGTGCAGGGCCCGCAGGAAGAGCAGAAGTAATACTGATATGGCTACCCTTGGTAAATAATACCCAAAACCTAGCCTCAACAAAGCATCAGGTTGAATTGGAGCCACTGCTCGATGTAATTTTTATTATGGTTCATTGCTCTGAATTCATTGGAAAAAGAACACACCAAAAGGGCAGAATTGGGGGTGGAAAAAGAAACACACACCAAGTTTTGAAAACTAGGACTGAGGACTCTTTTCACATCACATACAGAACTTGGCAGAATAGACTTGTGTGCAAAGATAGAGTTAATTAATGTTTGAAATAAAGAAAGGATGATGCAGGGATTTATTCAACTTTCACTCAAAAAGTTTAGTGTTTGTATAAGTCATTCCTTGATACTCATTTCCTTAAATTAGACCAAAAAAAAAAAAACTTGTCTGCAGTTGTCCCTCAGTACCCAGGTTAAGTAAATTGTTACTTAAAGTACAAGTAATCCCTTGATGGCAGTAAGGACTGAAATGTTATGAAGATCTTGATGTAAAATCAAAGAGATCTTTATACAAGCAAAACAAAGGTCATATTGGCATATATACAAGGCTGTATGCAGGAATATTTCCCTGGAGGGGGGGGGGGCAAGAATATATCCAATATTTGAGTGAACACACAAGTGATAAAGCAAAGCAACTGCACAGGGGCTTTTGCATTTTTAGAATTCAAACTGAATGATCTGGTGCATATTTTGGGTGGAATTTGGGGAAATTCTCAAAAAAAAGATAAGGGAAAATAGAAAAACGTGGTGTTTTGAAAATTTCTAGGGGGGCAACTGCCTCCCTGCCCCCTATGTGCATACGGCCATGCATATATATTATATAAGATCAGTTGTTTAGTAGGTTTTCTGTAAGGGGTGCAGACTAGGACTAATTTTGGACTGAGGAATTTCTATGTCACCAGCCTACCCATCATATATCACCCCTCCTGTGAAGACCATAAAATCAAGTGGCCCACAAGCAAACATACAATGTGCTGCATGGCCTGACAGGGGAACTCCCTCAACTGCCCATGGCCAGTCCCCTTCTGGACTCCATCACACAATAAATTATGATATATTTCAGAGCCTATGGAATACTTGAGGCCAAGTACAACAGCTTTTGTTATATGTAGGCCTATATGTATATGGTGTCACTGAATTACCTCAGGTTTTGAACAGGATGACAAAACCATGATGCATATTTGAGGGCGCAAATGTTGTGCACCTGCTTCAAGCCTCACTAGACAGTTGTTGCCTACGTGACCACATGTTCGCCACAACTGCTTGTGACAAGCAGACATACCCAACTCACCTTGCCTTGCCCATTTCCTCTCTCTCTTTTTTTTTTAAACCCCAAAAGCTTCACAAGAAACAATGGAAATTAGAGGTATGACTGGAAGTCATGTGAATGATCTTTCCTTCTATGTTATAGGGGAATTCTCTAGATTCTGCCCCGAACAAAGGGTACGACTGAGGATACAATAGGTGCCAAAGAATGACTGATTTCTGTTACAGATGAATTCTTCTCCTTTTATCTGAAATATCTTTGCAGAAACAGTGGAAATGATGGAAATCATGTGAATGATATTTCTCAACTTTGAAAGTGATTTCACTACCTTAATAAGGAATGAATATGACATTACTAGGAGCCAAATCTAAGTCTGATTTTGATTACAGATCACTTGCCCTCAAGTAATTCTTAATGATAAAGATATGTTTGTATGAATAAGTTCGAAACAACTTCAAATATTGATTTGATTACTCGGCAACATGAGTACAATGCCCAGCAGCTATCCATGTCATCCTCCTTTAGTTTCTAATCATTCTTATCAAGACAAGATCAAAGTTACTATCACACCCATATCCCACTAACCGGGCATTCGATACAAATCTTGGTCTGCACATCAAGCTCTGATCTGCTTGGGCTGTCAATGATCAGGTAACGGAAAAACATGCATGTGGGACTGGGATAGGAGTGTCAAGACTTTCGTTACACAAATGATGCACGTGGGACTACGAGATGAGTGCAGTTAACTTTCGTTACATCAGCTTACCCGCTGATTACACCTGGGACCTTGAGAGGAGTGGCAGGGTGTCTGTAAACTTTCGTAAGTGCTAAGTCATGTTCTCCAACAAAAGCTGACTGGAAAAACTATTTACATTGGTGCTGCATACTTTGCTTTCCTGGACCCTTATTTCCCCTTCCCTAGGGAAAGGGAAATCATAGTCTTCCTGTGTCCCCCCAGGGATACCCCCCTCTCAGCTAGGCAGTCCACTGGTACGATCTCATCTGTCTCGTTAGGTGGAAATCACGGTCCCGTGGCGATTGCCATTTTTACGGTCTCATCTCCGTAACATCTGCGATGATTTAAGACACTCCTTGTTGTGTTTCTAATGTAATCAAAGGTGCACACAGGCCATCCTTGACGTCAACTGATGTTTTTCCTCTCTTTCTTGCTCCACATTTCTTCTCAAAAGAAACAATGATGGAGCACTGATTAAAGTTCATACTTCTTGATTGCAAAGTTGATCCTTTCTTTCCTCTGCTCAATAGGTGAAGATTCCTTCCAGATAGTCTCCTTTGTTCGAAGCTTTTCAGTTGGAGAGATCATTAAAAGCAAAATGTCATAAGTACAAGTGTTATATTTTCACTAGTTTATTTGCCATAGATAATAAGGTCATAATAGGATAAACTGGATGATATGAATCGGATTAATTTATCTTGGGTTATCTCATAAAAGACTGTAATTGGGTAGGGCATTGGCACATCATACACTTTTATACTGAATAAGACCATTTTTTCATTCACATTGATGCTTTTCATGCAGTATTTTCAAATAACTACATTCCTTTTTTCAAGTGGATGATCTCTACAAAAAAGCCTCCCCCCCAAAAAAAAGAAAAATAATAATAATAATAAAAAATAAAAAATAAAAATCTCTTATTCAACTTGTCAACAAAAAAAAAGACAATATGTTATAGAGATTATAATCAAAGTGAGGAAAATATCTATAATAGTATTCAGGGGATAATATATTATTGACAATCAAAATTTCTAACTTCAGATCAAAATTGAAAAGCATGTGAAAAATCATATAAAAAATTTCATCTTGCAAGCTGCATGTTTGGCATTTTCCATTACAATTAACCAATGTGATACAGTAAAATAAAGTCTTTTCTTTCACCCTATAAACTAGAATTCATATAAAACTAAAGGCTCTGTGAGGGATTGGGATTAGTAAAAAATCAGTCAGTATGGTCACGATGGCATTCTTACAAATTAGATTGGATGTCTTTAAGCAGGAGCATGCACCTGTATTCTGTTAGGAAGCCTGTCCCAATGAATTAAATCAGTCCTCGGCAAACAGGAATTGAGATCTTCAACCCACGTACACCTGCAGGTGCTTCTTCTAGTCTCTCCTCCAGAATACATCAAGCTACTTCAAAAACAGGAAGCTTTGGTAAATTCCCCTTTATTTTAAAGAATTTGAAAGCCAGGCCATTATAATTTTTTGTAACACCTGGGCCCGATCTATCAATAGAATCGTAAGAAGTGTTTGTGTAGTTCTAATGTATTTTCATATACGGCATAAGAAGAAAAAAAAAGCATCTGTTAATTCCTACAACACCTGGAATCAATCCATCAAAGTAATCAAAACAAATCTTCATAACACACACAATGAAGACAATCAAGACACTAATGCTAACAGCTCTGTGTTGATTCGTACAGTTACATGTATGTTCCACAGTCAACAAAATAAAGAACAATTTTCATATGCTAGCACATGTAATGGGCCAAATTGACCCCAACTAAGAGTGGGGTCAATTTGGCTAATGAAGATCATTAAAAGAGGATCCTAAGTTGTGATGTCGACATTTTGCTCATGTTATCTATATTAACGAACACTTTTATCACCCATGGGGGCAATAGAATATCTGTTTACTATCCACTGAATATCATTTGCAATATTAAAGGTACTATTCTCCATCATGGGTATCATGACTGCCAGACCTAGAACAATCCCTACTGTTACTGCCACCAAAGTAAAGTACCAACGCTAAAACGGATGTTGATGAAATTCGAACAAAGTAGACATTTATTCAACAACAGTGCCGTGAAACTGTGAATAAACAATGTGCAGAATACAAGAAAATGCTGAGCATTACAGAGTACAGTGAATAAAAATACGATGAGATGTTTCATTACTCCGATTCTTTACATTTTGTGTAATAAGAGAATAGTTTTCTTAGCTAATACATGGCGTAACATGGGGTGTTTATACAGTGTGCGAGAATCAATAAAATGGTTTTGCCGTAATAGTAATTTCAATAAAGTAATTTCTCAAACTAGCAACTCTTTAGTCAATCAAATAAATTAACAGATTCAAAGTTATAGACTATGCTCTACAACTACAAGTCATTTAAGAAATAATTCCATTAAACTAGATTACTCTGAGAAGTTATTTTCTATCTAGAAGAAAGATGATCATGAAGATGACTCGGTGAAAATTATACAATCCAAACGAGACATTACCACATAATATCATTTGCAATATTAAAGGTACTATTCTCCATCACAGGTATCATGACTGCCAGTAATCCCATACAAGAAACCACCTCTACACAAGTGCCTCTACATCAACCTAGAACAATCCCTACTGCAGCCCAAAAATCAACTTCTTTATTCTTATTCATTTCATCTGGCAAGCCATCAGAAATCAGCGAAAAGGACAAAAAGAACAACAGACCAACCCCCTCCTTGCCCGTATTACTCAACAACAGACACTCGAGCAGCTGTACCAAGACTGTCTGATTTAGTTTAACCTTAATGTCAGACGACAAGTGATAGGTGGGGACACTGGCTTGTCAGAGGGGTTTCCATTTGAATGGGTCATGTGACTCAAGCATTATAACATCCAAAATAAAAGTTCTTTCTATCCACTTTAAGAAACACTTATAAAGACCATTCCTGTGGTCTTTTCTTATTTTTGAATATTGCATAGGTGAGTGGATAAGTGATTCACTTGTTGCCACACTGTGGCTGTACCACAGGATATTGACTCTTCTTCTCCTTGCCTTCACACTTTTCTTTTTCCTTTCCCTTCCCATCTTTAGGTCTCTTTTTAATTGTCTGAAAACCCTCTACATTTTGCAACTGAGGCTTCAGAAAAACATCGAAAGTAAAGGCAGTTCTACAAACTTAATTAGTATTGATTACTGTTCCTCTGTATGGAAAGTCCTCTAGCATCTCTCAACAGAAAAAATATATATATATTACTTGCCTCCCTGCCTTTCTCAATTTCTTCATATGGTCTTCCATAAGCACAATGCCCAAGACATCAAAAGCCCTTGTACACTGCTGAATACATCTTCACTATTAGAAAATATCCAGGAATTTCAATTTCTTCTGATCATCACCTCACTGCTACTTCAACTGTTCATAGATTTCAAGGAAAATTAAAACCATAACCCCAAATTCTACAAAAGCATGTTACAGCCTCTATACATCATTTTAATTAGTCAATTAATTCAAGCTCAGGGTGAAAAGGGAAGGCCAAATCTTTCTCTCTCTGGAAACAAGTTGCTTGCAGCACGCTTTTTGGGGCATTCACACTATCAGTAATCAAAATATAAATTTGTACAGAAACATCAAAAATATTCCAAAAAATGATAAAATTATCACAAAAGAAACTTGTAGTAAGAAACAGTGTATAAAGAAAGCTGTTCCAGGGAGGTCAGCTAATACCATATATTCAGTTTTCACTATACCGGGTGTCCCAGAAAAAGAGGAACGGCGGATTTTCAGTACTTTGCCTTCAAAAAGTAGATCATTTTTTTCTACATCACTGGGTAAAGCATCTTCTAGCAAAGAGAATGATACCAAGATAATTGAATTTGGTGAAGTGATTTTGATTCTATGCCTTTTTCTCAAATACAGTCATTTTCATATGTTGCATGTTTTTGGCAACAGATAGCGCTGAATTGTGTCGGAATCGGCCTTTCATAATACGATGTTTGAGGGAAGCCCTTTGATTCCTGTCAATAATAAAACATGCCATATGCGAGGCCATTCCCGACACAATTCTGCTCTCATCTGTCGCCAAAAACATGCAAAATTTCAAAATGACTGCATTTTAAGAAACAGGCAAAAAATAAAAATTACGACACCAAATTCAATGACCTTCATATCATTCTCCTCGGTAGAAGATGCTTTACCTACTGATGTAATTAGATCTTCTCCTTTTTTATGGAAAAGTACTGAAAATCCGCCATTCCACTTTTTTCAGGGACATCCGGTTTATTTAGCATTGCCTGAGTGTAGGAAAATAAAGCTGGTCTTTCATGTCAGGACACACTCACTGTAAGCTCCTCCCAGTCATATGATTTTTATTTCATGCAACGTTTCCACAGGAAATGGGGCCCTTATCATTCACACTTTCCTCCAAAATGTTACTCTCAAACTTCAGCAGCACCATCAACATTACTACTAGAGATTTTAACAATCAAATAGCTCTTCGGTTTCTGTACAGCTACTGATATTTGATAGATCTTAGTGGTGTGAATGAGGAGCTGGTCAGCTGTCAGGGTTCTATCAACAGACAATGACCAATAGTATCCCTTCTAATGAGGTCCTTGTGCTAATCAATTCAGGACATTGTCCGAACATTCTCATTTCCTCTCCAGCATTGCTATGTGACAGGTGGGACCTTGTGGTCAACATCTCACTGTCTTTGAGATGTGGCTGGCAAAATGTTCAGATTCTACACAGCCAGGTGAAGACAGGCCTTCGGGGACCCCACTTTCACAAGGAACCGATTGTGTTCATAATAGTTTGAGTGAAGAGATGTGAGCTCACATTGTTCTGGTTAGAAAATATCCTAAACTTTTCTGTTTATGAGGTTTTTTCTTTAAAAAATCTGATTTTCTATCAAGCTTCACCGGTAATTTGCTATGTGAAATGTGAGACCTTGTGGCGAACATGTCACCATGTTTGGCACAATGTCCAGGGTCTACAAAGCCAGTGAAGGCAGGCCTTAATGGACCCGCTTCCTCACAGGGTTCTGTTCTGTTTAAGCTTCCATGAGTTTGGAGTTAGAGCAGAGAAGTAAACCTAGATTCCCTTGGTAAGAAAATTACAGCACTGTTTCACCATTATTTGGAAATTTCTGATTTCCTCTCCAGCATTGTTATGTGACAGGTGAGACCTTGTGGTCAACATCTCACTGTCTTTGAGATCCTTTTGGCACTGTCCAGAAAATCTACAGCCAGTTAAAGACTGGCCTCCAGGAACCCACCTTCCACAGAGATCTGTTCCAACTATCATCTCATCAGCATACAGTACTGTTGTACTATTATTTGGAAATTCTAAATCTCTAATTCCTCTAAACATAGTTTAGTGACAGGTGAGGCCTTGTGGTATACATCTCATTGTTGTTTTGCTAGAGATGTAGTTGGCACAACATCCAGAGACTCTACAACCAGCTGAAGACATGCTTTAAGGGACCCTGCTTTCAGAAGGTATTGTTCTACCTGCAATATTAGATTCTGCTGTGAATTAACTATTGTATGAAAAATGCTTTTGAGAACACAGTTGATTCCACTGCTGCAGGTGGAATACTAGGAACTTGGAAATACACAGGAAATGAGTCTTTCATAGAGATATGTACAAATAATGATCTTAATGTCATACTTAAACCAAACTAGACATTAAAAATGGATTCAATAATTTGTGCAGATTCAAGAAAGATTTATGACAAGAAACACACATCATAACAGCTGGGAGGTTTTGCAATTCAAAAGAAAGTTTCTAGAGCTCTGCAAAAATGACCACTGATAACAACTTACGAATGTTTTCCAGTATCTATTATAAGAATGAATATCTGTTTTTCATTTCATGTTTTACCTAATTAGTGCTGGTTACCTCATGAAACAAGGACAGTACTGCTAACTATGACAGCTGCAACCAGGCAAGACTAGTTGTTATTCCAGAGTCCTTCCTGCTAATTGGCAATCTGCTGTTTCTCCTTCTGGCCAAGAAATGACGGTTCAATTTCTTCGTTGTGTCGGCGTAGGTATGACCAATCTGAGTTTGAAACAGGGGGAGGGATGAAACTAATTTTCAGAAATTAGATCACAAAATTAGATTAGAAACAGAGCTTATCCATGAACAGTACACATCAGTAGGTCTTCAATTCCAATCATGATGAGTATCAAACTTATTTCAATTGCTACATAGGTACAAGGTAGACCTCATGCAATCACTCTTTGGGTGGACATTAATGAAAGCTAAATTTCCATCAGTACCTATACTTTACTCTTATAACTATGAGCCAAGGATTTAAGCAGATAAAAGCATGAGTCCTCAAAATGAAAACTTACTACATGAGCATATTGGACCCATCGTCGTGCTTTTGTTATCAACAGTACAAGCCACTAAATGACAGTATCAAATATCATTCATACAGAAGCCAATTGCTCATTTTATGTTTGTTTGTTCATTTCTCAAAAGAAAAAAATTGAGAAAGCAAAAATAGAACATCAAGTTAACATTCATGGACCCATCCATACTAACATGATAAATATATAAAGGACTTTCCTGAAACCATTATCAGGGCTACACCCTCCACCATTATCTTCAGCACGGGGGTCACGTCCCTGAAACCCTCTTTCTTGGCTACGCCCACCATTGTGTTCATTACATTGTCTCTGTCAGCTGTCACACCTGTGTTTTATCATCCAGGGAGAGAAGCTGTTTCTGCTTTGTTTCTTCTCTTTTAACGTCTTGTGTCTTTGTCACGAACGACAAGAAAGCAGAATGCCTGATTCTGACTCACAGATCACAGACAGGGTAACAGTTTCAAGAAAGATGCCAACATATCTTTCCTTTTACCACTTTTTCTTACAAATATATGTTAAAGCAGTGTAATTTGTGTGTGAAATATCTTACCAATCAGTTTTCATGCATTGTTTACAATTTCTATGTTTAGTCTATCATTCATAAGATGTGATGGAAACAAGTTACTACATTGGTCCTTCAATACATATGGAATTTCCTGAAAACTGAATACATTGATGAACCTCTAATTTATACAAACCTAGTGATATATGAGAAAGCTTGTCAGTTTTGTCCAATTCTCTAAAATACATGATCCAGAAGTAAAATGGAGGTTGGTATAGAACATGGTCTTAACTTTACAACTTCTTTCATTATTGCTTTGAAATTCTGCAGCAAACCTGAAATTTAAAAAATTAAAAAAATCATCATCATCATTCACCTAAATAAAAAATTAAAAATTAAAAAACAACAAGAAAAAAAATAATAAAATTCATGATTTCAAGCATGTTGGATCAGGTTTCATGTTCATAAACACTTATAATCCTTAACATTCCTTTAAGTTTGCAGCTGATATGAAACAATATTTTGAATTTTCAAGCCTGGGATAAGACCAGCGATCACTCATGTGTAACTCATTTACCTTGGACAAGTGAGTAATGTCTAGCTCCAAGGGGCTTCCCCTTCCAGCTCTATCTACCTCACATCCTCTTTTCATCAAGTCTCTGATATCAGACCCTCTACATGTCTTCCACCCACTTAACCCATATCAGTACAAAGCTTTCTTGAGGTCTAAATTAATCATCTTCAATCCTCAAATTGGCAATACAAATTATTTTATTCCACGTTTACATAGCTTGAAAAAATAAATATGGATATAACATAAACTAAAATGAAATATAATTGTCAAATTGAATCAGAAATTGCCGTTTTGAACACAGAAATAGTGATTATATGATATTCACTGCATTGCCAATTTAAAGAGTTTAATGATTAGTTACACTTAAACTGCTCTAATTCGAGAACGCCACACCATACAGCGATGGGAATGGGCTCAAATTTGTCAGTGGATTTTTCTCTTTCTGCCCATGTATGATATGTACTGCCCAACATTCTGGACCAACAGATACTGCAAAAATGTCTCCTAAAGGTGACACTGTGCCTCTATGGGTTAACTTACATGTAGCAACTACTTCTAGTCTATAGTCTCTTATATCAGACTTTCTGTATCAAGCCAGAAATGTCTAGCTCCACAAGGGCTTCCCCTTCCAGCTCTCTCTACTCAACATCCTCTTTTCATCAATAGTCTCTGATATCAGACTCTAAAATATCAGACTCTAATGTAGATCTGTCTAGTAACTATCTTTTGTTTGCAAAGATTTTCTGTTTCTTGCTCACTGTCAAGTATATAACTCGATTTTGTTAGACATGTCCCCATAATCAGCTTCATACACATCTACGCATAAATGAGGGACTGAGCTGCACACTCACAAGAGGGCATACTTTCACTTGAATTGATGGATTCATACTCGGTGCAATGACACAGATGATTGAAAGAGAAATCCTACAAAAATTGAAGAGGTTCTACTTACAAGAGAAAACAAAATTATTCTTTAAACTTCATCTAAAGTACAAAAGGACAATAAATGCCTGCACAAGTGTTTATTTTGTTTGGTTTTTTTACTCTTTTATTTCAAATTCACTACCTCATTCAATATTATTATCTATCCACGATAGGGAATAGTATATCAAACTCATCACTTGTCATTTCCAAAGGAGATCTTTAATAGTTTTGTCTTATCCCATTCATTGAATTTCCTCTTTTAATCTGTTCTCCCTCTTCTGTTTTAACTATGTCCATCCATTACCTCCTTTAGCATCATTCTTCAACCCAATCTATCAACAAAACAAAATGAAAGCCCTGAGATCCTGACAATGTGCGCCTAAAAGCAATAGCTCACAAGAGGGCATAGTTCTAGATTCATGGAAAGAGATACATGGCTCCAAATACTGTACTTCTGCTAAAACTTTGGCATCATAGAGGCATTCACATTTCCCAAAAAGTGAGATCCTGATCTTGATTCAAATATCGATTTTATTGTCCCATCCATAAGCTGGAGTGATTCTTAGTAGCAAACAAACATTGTGCTGCCTTAATAGAGACCTTAGTTTGATGTATGTATGCAATTTATCTTCTATTTCCATTTTCTTTTCTCCTATCTATCCTCTTCTCTTTTCTTTCCTACTTTGTATTTCCTGTTGTCTATCCCCTGCTCTTTCCTTGTTCTTTTCTTTCCTCTTTTCTTTCCTTAAACATGTATTACTTTGTTATCCCTTCAGTCTTTTCTGTTCTCTTTCCTATCATATTCTTTTATTTTCTTTTATTTTTTCCTTCATTCTACCCTCTGCTCTTTGATGTCTTTGTTTTTACTTCAGTCTATCTCTGTAGTGCATGCAAACAAAATATAAACAAGACTAAATTCAAATCTCATGCATATACACACACACACACACACACACACACACACACACACACACAGCTCGGCAAAATCAGTGCGATTTGTCTGACAAATCTTTGCTACCAGAATCTCACCAACTAGTGAAATTTTTGGATTCACATGCATAAAAGAAGTGCGATTCTGAATTCTGATCTAGATTCAGAGATTGATATTCAAATCTCACTCATTTCTTTTCATGTGAATACCCCTATAATGCTTAAAAAGTGGAAGAGTCCAATGCCAACAGTACCTCTCCTGAGAGCAAGAAGGATACTAACTCATAACTATGTCCTGCAAAAAGTTCATGCTCTTCTGTGGGCTATGACGTGCTGGATGGTCATGCTCTGACTTTTAAAGGTTTGCATGTACTTTTCAAGCATGCCCGCACACCCTCTCCCTCCTTCTCCTTATGCTGAACTAGCCCTATTTGTTTTAACAGATCATAATCTCTTCTCTTTCCCCCTCCCAACAATGAAAACAAACCCCAAACGCATGCTTAAGTTACCCCCCCCCCCCCCTTCGCAGCTTCGCCTTCCCCGCCCCCTTTCACATCAAACAGTCTCAGATGGCTGGAATCAGTTTGCTTTGAATAAAGCAAAATTCAAAAGGATCCATACTTAAATGAGCAGCTAGCAGTCTTTTTAAAACTGATTTACAAACTGGTCTAAATCTCTTTGCAACACAAGTATGACAATGCAGCCGACACGTGCCTTTCCTACATGTAACCACAAGGGCAGAGAGCGGGAAGGGTAAGGCTCCTCAGCCGGACCTTAGCCTTAGTTAGGGTGACCCAATCATTGCTTTTGCACATAACCCGTTTTTACTAATTTTAGGCGATGTGTTAAACTCGGGTTCTCTTCTCTTCTATCCTGCAACATCTAGCTCGAATCATTTTATGATTAAAATAGATCAGTTCTTAACATTACGGTGTACTTACCTTGAGTACTGTCGAAGCAAAGCTGCATAGCTAGCTAGCTACACGACCTTGGCCTTCCAAATTTATCTTCATTTCTTGTTTGTACAGAACCCGCATGTCAGGCGCATCTCGACCACCATGTTTCGGCTAAATGACAGTGCACATGCGGCATTGCGTAATAACGCAAACACAGGTCAATCAGTAGTTCGGATGAGAAGAGTGAGATTTGTGTCTTTGCGATATACATGTAGGTTGGGAACTTGGGGTTACCGGGTTAGGAAAATATCGACAATTAAATTTCCAAATTTTTAACAAAAAATTGACGACTTCATCCATTTCCATTTTCGTATTGCACATAGAACCCGAATTCACCACTACGAATAAGGAGTGGAGCCCCTGGCGTAGCCAAGAATTTTCAACAGGGGGGCCAAGGCGAGGGAGCGAAGTGACCGAGCAGGGAGGGTGTGGGAGGGGGGTATCCCCTTTCACCAAACAGTTTGTACCAACCAGTTGGTGAAAATAGTGTACGAAGCCAGTGTTTTTCAGGGAGGGAAGAAAAGAGTTAAGCGACTATAAAGACAGTGATGAAGCTATTTCTCAACGGGGGAAGGTGTTTCCCCTCCCACAGTAGGTTAATGTAGGTAATAGTGGTATAGACCAATCCCCTTCTCTCTTAATTTTTGTACTCTCCGATCAAAATGAGGTCATGGCCTCCTTGTGCCCTCCCCCCCCCCCCCTTAGCTACGCCTATGTCTGGCATTCAAGCACTGACGGAATCTTGGAATTAGTTTGATTTGTGTTGTTAGCAGTATAATTTTTTTTTCTCGCCGATCAACAGGGGGGTCATGACCCCCTTGTGCCCCCTTAGCCACGCCAGTGAGTGGGGCATCAAACCTACAGGTGCATTAACATAAAGTATAGAGAAAAGCGAGAAGGAGATTTAAAAGAATTAGAGAAAGAGAGATGAGGAGATAGAGAAGGAGGAGGGAGAGAAGGAGAAATAGAGAGAGAAGGAGAGAGAGGGGCGTGAGAGAGAGGGGGGCAACTTCAAAAAAAGGCCATTTCTATAACTATGGCCTCTATCTCTCATCTCTCTTTCTCCCCTTTGTCTCCTACTCGCTTTTCTCTACTTTTATCTTTTACTTTCCCAACTTCTCCTTTGACGCCATAACGGGGGCAACGACGCACGTGCCCCCATGCACTTACGCCGATGACAGAGAAGCATAATAATGAAGATGGCCTGCTGGTATACTCGCAGACGTGTTAGATTACCCAAAAGCAATTTTCCTGAATATGTTCCAGTGCTAATAGTTTATGACAGCAAGTTGGATATGAATATGACGATCTGTTCTGTTATTCCTGACAGACAAAGTCAGTTATCCAAACAAAATCATGTAATTGAGATTCTGTGGTGTTTTTTTTTTTTAAAGGAAGGGGGTGAAACGCCCACGATCGTGCTCGATTAGCTTGTTGACATGTAATATCAGTTTACGCGGGGCTACAGAGTGAAACAGGATCACTTTTAGCTCTATTCATTATCTCAGTAATACGGTATATTATGATACTTCATACTAGGGCATACTATAGGGTAATACTAAATGAGGCTCAAGGCTATAAACAAGTAAATCTTGCAGGCAACTGCGGTACACAAGTTACAAGCAGAATGGTTTATCGACTAATATTCAGGGAATAAGGGAACAAAGGGACCCCCCCCCCTCCCTCCCACGTGGACTTTAGAGTTTTTCTGTTGACACGTTAAACATGTTAAAGATGTTCAAGTGGTGGGGGGGGGGGGGGAGAAGAAGGAATAAGCGATAATGATATAATGATGCCTTTATCCTACAACTTTTTTTTTGTTTTGTTAAACATTGTTAAACACACATGCACAAATTGTATTAATATGCCTATAACATTTATTTTGATGTATGATAAAAGAGCAATGTAGATATAAAAAAAAAAGGGAAAAAAAGAAAAAAAGAATGCCTTGCTCAAGTGCCGTGCTGGGAGTTGAACCCCCGAACCTCACGTCTCCAGTAAAGCGCCTTAAACCACTGGACCACGGCACCTTCACGGCACCTTCTTTTTTCCCCACCCAAAGGGTCGGGTGGGAAAGAAAATAATGTTTTTATCCCTCTCCCCCCCCCCTCCATCAATATCCTACAATGTTTCGAAATTAATCACGTGACTGTCATTTCGGGTAAATATTACATTCAACTTTTATATCAGACAGACATTCGGGCCCCACAAGACAGCTAATCCAACATGTCCTGCCATTTATCCTCCAATACTAATCAGCAAAATCATATTCCTTGCACTGAGCAAACTAATCTATGTCTGCAAATAATTCGATTATTTGTCATAAAACATAGCATCACCAATGTCATATTAATTTCGCTGTATTTACATTCCTGGCTGCAAAATGAGCATTTTTCACCTCGCATTCACACTTTACTTTCAAAGGGTGCACAAAAGTCGATCTGACATGTTTCCTCGCTCCACCAATAATACCGCTGAACATACTGAATAGTCCTATATTTGTAATTGCCACTGAACTACATCACTATTTTGACCCGTTTATAATTCTGACGTGATAAAATTGCCATTTCGACAAATCTCAAGTCGCACTTCAGTTTTGCTGCGTAATTGCAGTGTGCAACACAGTCATCGATGATAGCAGAGTATTTAGTCTGGAGGATTTGCCGTACGTTTAACAAATAGCCTAATTATTCTGATATTTTTATGATATCATTATAGGTGATTGCAAGAAAAAGAATGTATCCAAGGATTAATATTTTGTGTTACATTGTTTTCTCCCATTTACATGGGCAACAGGTTGCAGCCGAATATTATGGTAAGATTGACTTTATATTATCATCATCCTCCTCCTCATCCTCATCACTATCATCATCATCATTATCATCATCATCATCATCATCATTATAATCTCTGCTCCCTTCTTTCTTCCTCTCCACATCCCCCTTTCCCCTCGATATTTTCCTTTCCTTTTTTTTCTCTATCTCCGCATATCTCTCTCTCTCTCTCCTCTTCCCCTTAATCTGTTTCTCTCTTTGTTTTCGATTATTTTGACACTTCGTATGTTTCTTTGTCGTTGGTCATTTTCATTGCGTATTCCATCTCCTTAATTTTTTTTTCTTATCTTTTTACCATCTTCTCTTCATATTCAGATTTCAATAAGTTATCAATAAGTTAAATCAGTTCAATAGTAGCTTGCAATTATAACCACTAATTACAATTTAATCTATTAGTAAGATACTATAATTTTTATTGTCATGGACGGAAATCTGTCTTGAAACGTGAGGGGGACACATCTGAAAGTTTCTGACAAGCAAAAACAAACAAACAAACAAAGGTTTGGGGGTGTCCGTTTTAACCTCCAAATTTATCTATCGAGCACCCTCACCTTCCCTCATCAGATCAATTCGTGGAGGAGGGGGGGGGGCAGGATTTCCACCCATTATGTTATTTGTTATAATTTTCTCCATGCATGTGGTAGCAAAAAAATTAAGAAAATAATATGATACGCGGCAATTTTCAATAAAACAGTGTGCTTTTACACTTTGAAATAAATCAAAAAATCAAATCAATCAAAAAAATGGTTTTATTTGGAATAAACATGCTTGATACATGAGACATTTCACATGAAAAGCTGGATGTTTGAAAGATTTACAATATTTTAAAAATATACATGTTTTAAAAGGTCATTGGCAAGGCACATGAAAATAAATTAAATACCAGTATAAACATGTAAAAGCACTAGTTCAAACATTCACTCTCCTTAGTTTGTACAAAGGATAAGACGGTATGAGTACAATCATGACAATGCAGAAGAAATATTTGAATATACAGAGGAAGAAGAGCAGGACTGAGCGGGAAACTGGCATTTGTGAAAAGAAAAGGGGGGAAAATTATGGAAATCTTCAAATATTGTTGAAACAATATTGTTGATAACAAGAGGAAGGGGAAATGAAGATCAAAATATTCATTAAACAGAAAAAAATACCCGAAAAATCGATACACGATTGTATTGTGTCCCAGCACGTGCTAAAAAAAAAGAAGTACAAACCGAATTTCGTTGTATTATAGAAATGTTTTTTCCTATAGCATTAACAACTTAGTACCCCAATTTAAAGATATAAGGGAATGTGAAAATTTGATATAATATAGTGCAATATACCGACTATGACATCAATTAAACCTGCGCTTCAATTAGCAATGTGTTTTATGAAATTAGATTATTTATATAGTATAGGAAGAATATATGACAGGAGGCACACGCGTATATATATTTCATGATGAAATTTTATGGATCATAGTAAGTATCTGTAGGCTATACTTTTGCCATTTTCGTTTGTCCGTTTCATTTGTAAAATCATGCAGTTTTTGTTGCATTGATGATAGTCAAGAAAATTATTATTTCAATAAACTGGATTTAAAGAGAGAGGGGCGTGGGGTGTTAGGGGAAAGAAAGAGTGATGCTCAACTGGCAAATTAAAACAGCAATGAAATAATAACATATGTTATAAAACTGGCATTCAAAATACAGATTATTATCATAATTTTTTCATATCTTACTATTATTTTGTCCTTTTTTCTGCACATAATGCTTATAATATTACGATAGACAGATTTTAACACTGTGTAAGGAAAAAGTGTGAGATGAATAAATTTTGAAAGCAATTTGTCGAGTAGTGTCATTTTCATAATTTACGTCATTTCATTGCAGGATATGGAGATCCAGAATGCACTTTTCAGAACAACTGCGGTTATTTTCACCAACCGGATGTCATCAAAAACACTCACAAATGCCCCAACGACCAGCACATCATCGACAGACTCTCTGTCAGGTCAAAGATGAGGTGTGCTTCTGCGTGTCTCCAGGACGTCCGCTGTCTTTCCTTCAGCGTCAAGAAAAGCAAATATGGCGCCGGTAACGTGAGGTGTCAGCTGCATTCGGAATCGCTTGGAAATGGAGGGATGAACCTAGAGGATTTTGATCAGAAGGGAAAGTGTGAATACATGGAGTTCACTTGGGAAGGATGCTGGAACGAAGCGTGTAGAAGAGCAGAAAGGGATGCGATGACTGATTCGACCACGGCGAGGGCGTCAACCAAACCACCAACGCAGGGTCACGCTGGCGAATCCGAAGATTCAGACTAGAGTGGGTGACGTCCATTTGACCTTGACGGTGACGTCCTTTTGACCTTGAAGGAAATACAGGGCCTGTATATCATCGGCGTACATCACTTTCTGAAAAGCACCCTTAACTATAATGAAGTAAGAATGGTTTGATACCCTAAAGTGCCTAAACAGGGGAGTCTCCGTCTAATATATCCGATTTTATACCCTCAACAGGGATTTTATTCAAGGATTGTATCATCACCTCTGAATTTGATACCATTTTTCTTGATTTTTGCTGTTTTGGATACCCTAAACGCGTAACGCGCATCACGTGCCTAATGCCGACAAGAGAACCCTTTTTTACGCATTTTCATGCGTATGCGGATGATACAGGCTTTAATGAGACATCGGCCTACCCCCCCCCCCCCCCTCCCCCTCGGCCGGACAACTAATAAGAATGATAATCATAATGGGAGATTCGTGTACAGAGCTCATGTCTGGAACATTTACTATTCTTTTCCTGGCACTTCGTTTATTATCACCAAGGCTTTAGCCGTAAATTACTATAGACCGTAAATTCTGCATGTTTATAATGTTCCTCTTCATGGGCATTGATAATTCTTTAAAGATAAAGGGTTATGATTGTTCCACCACAGGCATTTTACTTGCTCTGAACAAAAAGGTACATAGTTCAGCGCAATAATTTTGTTCTGAATATGACTTGTGTATACCCAGTTATTGGGTGTCCGGACAGGTTGTGTATCCGGACAGTCGATTTTAAACAGCCATTTGAAAAAAAAATTACAAGCAGAATCTCTTTATTGTTTCGGCACAAATGTTAGACAATATTATATAGAACCAAATATTGATGATGATTAGCACTAATCAATGCATGGTTTTTGTTTAATCCAAAGACAAAAAAATAAGGTTTCATTTTTGTTACGTGTCCGGACACCCGACCCCCTATCCTACGATCTCAAGATAATACAAGCTCGTCACCCTGGGGGGTCCAGTTAAATATATTATTGTACACGCTCAACAAAAACCAAACCAAACCAAACCAAACGAAATAAACAAATTAAACAAAATTTAAACAACAACAACAAAAATCTAAAGTGAAACAAATTAAATACAAACAAACAAACAAAGAAACGTGTGAGAAATGTGAAAAAAACCACAACAAAAAAAAAAAACATGTTGTTATGGGGAATGCCCGACTGCGTCATAACAACCGAGATGTTGAAAATTGTGCAATATTAACTTGCTTTATCCATTATCATTCAATCATTAAGTCATTATCACCGAACTCCCTTTTATCTCCTTTGCAACAAAATAATCATTACATCAACAACTATACTTGTAGACAGTGGCACGGCTACGGGGGGAGGGGGAGGACAGGTGCCCAACAGAAAATGGTGGGGAAATGGAATAAAGTACATACATGTAAGAGGGCATAAAAAAACTACTATGACCACCTTTCACAACTCTAGGGACCTTTTTTTTTTATAATCCATCAAGCAAGCTCAGTAGCCCATCACCAGGGCCCCGTAAAACAAAGCTTAGCAATTGATCGTATGATTGATCTTTGCGATTGATTGCATTGACCATTATGTGCAATCAATCGCAAAAATTTACTTTGCGATCAATCGCTAAGCTTTGTGTTACGGGGCCCAGATCTGCTGATTGCTGGACCAATCATTCTATATACGCCACTGATTATACGCCTTTAATTATTGTTCCATTGCATCTGAAAATTTTAGTGAAATTTATCGTTTCGTTTGTTTACTATATTTTACATGTTTACTCAGACTATAGACATATTTGATCGTAGAATAAAAAAGGTACATGTATATCCTGCGCGGTTATTTGTGGTTGTATTAAGAAATGACTTTATGTTAATATTCCTGGAAATGGTGGTGGCAAAGATGATGGTGGGGATGGTGGTGGTGCCGGTGGTGGTGGTGACCAAGGTGATAATAGTGATGATGATGATGATGATGATGATGATGATGATGATGATGGTGATGACGGCGATGATGGTGATGATGGTGATGATGGTGATGAAGGTGGTGGTGGTGGTGGTGGTGGTGGTGGTGGTGGTGGTGGTGGTGGTGATGGTGGTTGTGGCCAAGGTGATAGTGGTGGTGCAGGTGGTGGTGGTGGTGGTGATGATGATGATGATGATGATGATGATGGTGATGATGAAGGTGGTTTTGATGATGATGATGATGATGACGATGGTGGCAGTGATGATGGTGGTGGTGGTGGTGATGGTGATGGTGATTAAGGTGATAATGATAATGGTCATGATGATGATGATGGTAGTGGTGATGGTGATTATGATGATGGTCTTCGTGATTATAACTAATTATGATTAGGATCTTGAGTATGGTAATAATGAAGATGATTATAATCGCGAGGTCGGATAAACTATGAAATGGGGTGGCAGAGATAAAATTATATATCGTGTAGTCTTGTAAGGTTTTGATGGAATGTCAATTACTTTAAAGTACATGTATGTCCGAACTGCAAATTGCTACGCTTGAAGTCAGCAAGTTTGTCACAAGCTGTTTCTGATATAGCGCCCCTTCTGTTCAACGAGATCTTTCCAAATGTGGACGGGTTCATGGCATATTTTATTTTTCTGCAACGATTTTGATTTTCAAAAATTGAGAAAATATTTGCTTGATGCAAAACAACAACTGCTTTTAATTTGATTTACTCGTCATAGAATCCTATAAAATTCAATAATGTCAATAAGCTTTCTTTGTTCTTTTTTTTTTAAAGAAAAGACATGTTTCTATCGGCAAGAAAGAAACAGAAATCAGAAGACTTTGAAAGATATATGGTGACTCTAAAAGACGAAAAGGGTGAAGTCACTTATGCTTTTAGTTCTTTTATTTCGTATCCATAAACCAAACGTTTCCAGACAGCATGATGATTTGAATGATATAGAGTTATAGAGACCAATGCAAAATGAAAAGATTCGTTGTGTTTTCGTTCCGCCGTAAATTATGAATCTACATGAGGTAGAAAAACAAGGTTTAAATTTCCCCAGTTACGTCGCGCTAATAAGTGAGGTATATGTGAGGAGAGCATGCAGGAAAAGAAGGAATAAATTAAGTATTCTAGAAGCACTGCCTGTCCTGGGAATAAGACATTCAATCCATCCATCACTGTTTGTCGAAACATTGCCCGCAGGAGAATCATTAGAATGTGTCTGACTATGCATGCTGGCTGGGCAAAATACTTATTAAAAGGGTCGCTTGCATGTTGAGCCTTTGGTACACAACTCAGTGATTTGACTGTTTTTATGGTAATGAACATTTTCAAGCATTCTAGAAGCGCTACGTAGTCTGGGAATAAGACATTTGATCTATCCATCCATCATAATTCACCTGCATAAACACTGATGTTTACCCGCAGAAGCATCCTTAAAATGTGTTTGACTATAATAATGGTGGCTCAGCAAAATATGTGATAAGCCTGTGAACCAAGCCGTGAACCACAAAAGAAGAGCGTTTTTGTAGACGACCTCATGATTTTACCGTTATACAACATTTTCAGATTTCAGGAAAATACAATCCTTATTAGACTATAAGTTTTTGAAATATACATGTCTCTATTTTCCTTTACTTTCCTATACCACTCTTATTCGTGATTTGTTTTCTAATTTATTCTCACGTCATCGGCTGGATTCCCCTTGTCAGCTAACATCTAAATTCATTATCCTATTCCTATTCACATTATTATGGTAGTTTATAATACCAGGGTGCCGTTGCATAAAACTTGCGTTCGTCTGAATAATCTGTGGACGTGTGGCGACTGGTATTTTTGCTTCCGGCATTTTCCTGACATTTTTAAGCTTACATTTCTGCTAATCTCACAAACGTTGTTTAAGAAAGCACGAAATTCCTTTTGCTATTCCGACATCATGGACATAGACCTAATGAGTTTTGGCTTTTGTATTTTCAGATTTAGTTATATTCTTTCCCAGGGTTGTCCAACATGTCCGCCGCCTGAATGCTAATCTTGTCTTTCACCACCGTCTCAGATTACCCTCCTCAAAACCAATAAATGCATTTCAACCTTTCCCCATGCAGTAACAAGTGCGAACAAATCCAACCAATGCAATCTTGTTCATTCCCCCCCCCCCCCTCTCCCGCTTCATCGTGTTTAGCATACACATGGGAGAGCTTTCGATCGCCCCCGCCATTTAGCTCAAGACAGTTAAAATCATAGTCCGCGCTCGTATTGTCGTCTGCTTGAAGCGTGCCAATAGATCTGAGTTGGTTGTCTTCCGTAGATGAAGAGCTATTGCACTTAAAGCTTAATATTTCGATCGTTTGTTTTTTTTTAATCATAAATTACAGTGATAGCTTTATGTTTAGTCCATAGTCATACAGTTTTACTAATAGTTTTATGGTTGTAACTGTGTTTCATTATATCATTACGATTATCTGGTCATTATGCCATTGTAAGGTTGTTCTCATTTAATTTACACAATCATAAAATTCTGAGAATTTTTCAGGGTAAGAATCAATAGATTTATCTATTTAAGAATTAAAAAACCATTTTTTCTGGGTAAACGATCGTAATTATGTTACAGTCTCACAGAATGACTGAATCTGTTGTGGCCTCTGCCGATTTAGGATCCCCTTTAAGATGCCCCCCGCGCGTAAGATAACATCAGGAGACAGATTTCAGCATCTCGTTACTGCGTTGTGTGTTCGTCGTCGCTTGCATACACGTGGGTTTGTTTCCTCAAAGCGCCATGCACACTCGCTGGTATGTCCTGTGTTATTACTCTCAAAAGCTATCGTCGCGTATACATCACGGTAGCTATGCTTCCTCTATGAGCTTCTCTCTCGACAGCGACGACCTTCCCAGGGTCGAGATCACCATCCTTCTCGTATGTTGATGCTATCTGACCATCCTCGTTAAGCCTCGCGTCGAGGTTGGCCAGACTAGTTCGGTCATCAGACTGTAGATGTGATTTAATGGACTGATTTCATAAGATTTCGATGTTAGGATTATACACACAGTGAACGGTGCTATCCTATGGAAAAATACTATACTGTGGACAACATGACACTGTGGAAGAATATCACTTTTTGGACTATGTAAGGCTGTGGATAATATACCTGATGGATATTACCACACTGTGTGCAATATGACCATGTTGACAATACCATACTGTGGATAATAATATCCACGGTATATACTGTGAACAATGTGATGGTAGATGATATCACACTGTGGAAAATGTCATATTGTGGACATTCTAAGACTGTAGGCAATATTATCAAGTGTGCTGTGGATAGATTTTAAGAAAGACTGAGTTCGACAAATAATCTTCGAATTCACATGCAGGAACATTTTTTATCATTGTTGCCAGGTAAGCTAGTTTTCATTTTTTAGAGATTGTTTTAGTATTAAGTCACGGCTAACTATATTTCACTTTTAATCTTTTCCTCTCTCACTTGTGTTTAAGTTTTCATGTTTATCTGTTCATGTTGACCATTTCCACTCTATCTCTGCATACCATGTATACTTCTAAATAACATGCAACAAAAATTGTTGATTTTCGGGCGCCAAATTTACCCAATTACAATTTTCTCTGTGTCAATTTAATACATGTCATCCCATCTGTTCCTTATTATTATATAAGACTTCGATAATTTTGTCCGTTTATTACCGAATCTGAACAAATCTATCCCACTTCTCTCATTAAACAAAGTTCATGTGTCATCAACGGCAAATCATCAACTCTGATGAACTTTCATTAAGAAAAGCGTTAATCACATTCATCACCTTCATTGATTACTTTATAACTTTCAAGGGTGATTATGTTTAGATTCCCATGTCCATAATGACACATGCATAAATATCTTATGAGTTAGCATGTCGCAGTCTCTCAGCATTATTCACATCTGTCATGTTTCTGTTTTAATCAGCTATTTACACTTTTTGACCTTAAATTTTATTCAAATATCATTGACCATAGAATTTTGCCACAATGTTTTGAAACGAGATTTCGTTCATCCCAACAGAATTTTAATGAAAAATAGCGCAATGCACTATTTTATAAATAAGTTAATAATTTCTTACGCTAAAAGTGAAAACAGAGGTGTTTAACAAATGACACAATGCATCTAAAATCTAAATGACCCCAAAGTGGAAAATGAGAAGAAAGAGAACATCCAATCAATGCATAAAGAAGTTCATCAGTTATCATGTGAATATTGTAGTAATTTCCATTACTACAAGCAAAACAAATTCTTATCATACACTTTAATAAGTGTGGTTGTACAAGCAACACATAAAATCTTTCTACAGCAACAACGACAAAACAAGAAGAAATCATATTATTCTCAACCTTTGTTGCAATTGTTTTCCACTCTGTTAGGTCAACAGAATGATGTTCATCGGGGTTTAATCACAATATCGGCTTTGTGTGATTGTTACTTCTAACATAGGCATATTCATTCGATTTGAAATAATGTTTTTGTTTCTCATTCCAAATCAGTCCTTTCTTGAAGAACGGTTAATGGTTGAGAGTATTTCCCCGAAAAAGTTATTTCCAATTTCATTCAAGTTCACAACAACCTTTGTAAAGTGCGCAACAATAATTCTGTAACTTAATAAGGCCCATTCGGGGCAGGACACGGCAGAAATGATAAATGCAGAGACGTAACCAAGTCTGCAACCTGTATTGAATGGTAATCCCCCTCCAAATCAGTTCATTTGTCTGTCTAGATTGTTTCTAAATTGTTTAAAAGCTTCTCTGCCACTTCAATGAATGTCGCTCAATTTGTCGATTTCCGTCGACAGAACTAATGCGCCTATCGGCGCCAAACCTCTGTCGTATAAACCAAAACGTCTTTGCATGCCATATCAAAGGCATCACGTGATCGTTAATGAAATAGCACTTTGATTCATGTTTAAATCCAAAGACACTGTCTAATATGAGCCAAAATGGCGTTAACTCACTTTTATACAGAATTAACGTGCATCTGTTACTTCTGTTTCTTGACCGACGTTAATCACTGTATAAATAACTTTATCAGAAAAAAAATTGTATTTATTTTTTTCCGGGGGGGGGGGGGGTAAGCATTGATAGGCCTACTGAAACCGAGATATATTGTTAAAACATAATGGTAGACCAATAACTTCGAGTACAAGTAGGGAATATCCACATTGTTTTCTGGAGCAAAAGATAACAGCAAAAATGTGAGCTTGTAATGTCTTGCAAGTCACCATTTCACACTTCGGGGATGAATACGGATTATCTTTCAAAGCTTTCGATGACCACAATTCATCAATTTTCTTGAAAAAAAAAAGATCATCGTCAGTGATTAAGGCTTGTGTCAAATTATCTCATGTTTACATGACATGGACCGATCGAAGTATAGACAAAGTGTATGCTACAGGCAATTATGATTAGGTTTCATTTACCCGGGGTAACCATTCTTCCTGCATACGGACCCTGCAGTTTATTACCCCAGGCATTGCCACACTCTAAACAATAAAATGTTGAATCACCATTTAAAGGGTGGAGGGGTGACTATATTTTCAAAATGTTAGATTGACACTTTGAACATGCTGGATTCAACACTATACATGTTGGATTCCAATCTTTATAGTGTTATTACCCTGTGTAATAGAATTTGAACTTGAACTTGAACTTTGAACTTGAATCCTGCAGCATGTTCAAAGTGTTAATCTAACATTTTGAAAATGTAGTCACCCCTCCACCTTTTAAATGGCGATTCAACATTTTAGTTTTTAGAGTGCAGATATACGCATTTGATGCACCTGGGTTGAGAGAGAAATAGCGAGCAAAACAGCTTGTTAAAAGATTTAAGCACTGAGCAAGGATCGAATCCAGGACCTTTCGCATGAGAGGTAAGAGCCTTAACCACTATACCACAGTGCTCCCACATGTCAGACATATTGTGAGATTTCGACCACTAGCGTGACTAGAGGAGATTTATAACACCCCCTCCCAATTCTAAATTGTGTTTGTTTGTACTTAAAAAAAAAAACTCTGTTTGTATGCATTTTTTTTAATCTGCCCAAGAATCTTATAAAATCATGGTAGTTTTTTTTTTTTTTTTAATATTTGTTGGAAACTTAACGGGTCGGCATTCGGGTCTGACGCACCCCCCCCCCATTCAAAATGATCCAGACGCCCCTAATTTCAAAAAGACACAGTACACTGCATGAATGAGAATGAAGCGGAATGTGAGTAATGTGAAGATGACATAGCTGAGCTGATGTTTGAATGGCAGCTTATTGAGCAGGCAATGATTATCAATATCACATTAAACATATTCCTTCAGGGGTCGAGAAGCTTCTGGCCGCCATCTTGAAATGTCCTTAAATGGGTTGGTATTGATTAAACCAAGGTCCGCCAAAGCTCATGTTTCAGTTCGATTGCGTCTGACATTTTCATACTCGATCCCTGGATAGCCAGAATATTCCAACTCAGACATAACATGGAGCTGGCGGTCGTTGTGCTTTATTGTACTAGAAAAGGGGAAATAATAAGATCCTAATGGGGGACCGCTCTCTCAGAACGAAACAATTACGTCTGCAGTAGGCCTACCCAGAGAGATAACAGCAAGCTTACTACTATATGCACCTGAAGTGATGCATGTTGCACCAAAAATCTTCAGAAAGTCCTAATGGAACATAGAATTAACACCCAACTGCATGTTATGTATTGCTATCCTGATGATGATCACGCCTAATTTCTATAAATGTCCGATGGAAAATAAATGCAAATCTGTATACATTATAGATGATTAACAAAGCAATGAATAAAATAAAAACTTTGAATATGAATAAAACAATTCAGAATGGATAACAATGCTTTTTAGGCTCTGAACTTGATTAAAGTTGTACAGAAAGTGAAATTCTTATGTTCTTTATTGAAGGAAAGCTCAGATTTCCTTATCAGCGTTCTGTGCATCGTGCAGTCTAATTTAGTGCAAATGACATGCCTAAAGGCCACCCAGGGGAGACATTTATAGACATGGACCATGTAGACAGAGAATAAGACGGTGTATGTAATGGAATAAAGGCTAGACGCATGCATGAGTAGGATCAAATGACACGTATGTACCGCAGACAACATGAATGTAATCACATGAGTGGCATTGGTTATCCTCCTCCTCCTCCTTCTCCTACCTTGCTTGATGGAGATTGGTGAGTGTGTGAGATGTGAATTCACTCAGACAGGTCTTATTTGCATAGATGTGCGCCGTCTTCCAGCATCGGGCCTTATACCCGACGGCCAGTGTACCCGAAGGGGGGAGCCTCCCTCGCGTTCCTGTGCATACGTAACAGTGCGGTACAGCATCAATAATCAGAATGTTCGGCTGTTTATGAGATTCACTGCGGCATGAATTTTCCATTAAGCCCATCAGTCATGATTGAATGTAAACCGATGTGATATTTTAATGATCATTGGGAAGGTGAAAATTTTATTGGTGTTTGTGAGTAGTAAATTGACGAATTGAATAGAATTTTTCAAAGTCATGATAGAGCACGCCAACTCCATGTGATCTTCAAAATGATCTTCAAAATGATATCAAAGATATACAATGTATGAGAATTTTCATTGCTTATAATTCGCTTAAAATTATGGATATGGTTGCATGCATGATATGGGCATAAAGTTAATTGAAGTGAGAAATAAAGCTCAATTTCGATTTGTGAATCTTTTTTTTTTTTTTTTGGTCAACTGCATGTAACTTAAATTACAACAGAAGTAAATCACTTGCCCTTTTTCATGCGCATCAGGTCGACCGAGGGGTTCCAATGATTATCAAAACTAAACAGCATCTTTATCACAGCGCAATCGAAAAATTTTTATCTCCGGTACCACAGGATTGGACTGAGAAGAGAAAAGGGGAAAATCTTTTAGCTCTTAAACATGTTATAGCTGCCATGGCCTCCACGACTGAATATCAATCCATCATGTCCATCGCTTTATCAAACAATTTAAACATAATATAACAGAGAATAGAATAGAGCCTCAAGAGGACACAATGGGTAGCGCATCTACGCAAACGATGATGATTTGGATGATAGATATAGAACGCTGATTGCAGACAAGCGATGGAGCAACAGATTGCCCCCTTAGGATCTTACATGTGATTGTAATTACGCTCCTACCTCATGCTCTGGGAAGAAGAAATCTTTTTTCTTTTTTTCTTGTCGCTGCTCGTAGTTGCTCGTCACACATGTAGCACTGATGAGAAGTGATGTCACCCAGACGAACTTCATTTGCATAGATGCGCTCCGCTATATTAATTATAAAACACTACACTCTGTATCGTGTTTAATGTTCAACGTAGTTTTAGTATGTGGGAATGTATATGCCCTTCTCTCTATATAATCAACCCTTCCATTGACACTTATCAAAAATACT
>CM057158.1:12122775-12231534 GCA_029962745.1 Echinometra lucunter | reverse complement strand
TTCAATAAACTGGATTTAAAGAGAGAGGGGCGTGGGGTGTTAGGGGAAAGAAAGAGTGATGCTCAGCTGGCAAATTAAAACAGTAATGAAATAATAACATGTGTTATAAAACTGGCATTCAAAATACAGATTATTATCATAATTTTTTCATATCTTACTATTATTTTGTCCTTTTTTCAAGTCTGTACATAATGCTTATAATATTAAGACTATTAAGAAAAAGTGTGAGATGAATAAATTTTGAAAGCAATTTGTCGAGTAGTGTCATTTTCATAATTTACGTCATTTCATTGCAGGATATGGAGATCCAGAATGCACTTTTCAGAACAACTGCGGTTATTTTCACCAACCGGATGTCATCAAACACACTCACAAATGCCCCAACGACCAGCACATCATCGACAGACTCTCTGTCAGGTCAAAGATGAGATGTGCTTCTGCGTGTCTCCAGGACGTCCGCTGTCTTTCCTTCAGCGTCAAGAAAAGCAAATATGGCGCCGGTAACGTGAGGTGTCAGCTGCATTCGGAATCGCTTGGAAATGGTGGGATGATCCTAGAGGATTTTGATCAGAAGGGAAAGTGTGAATACATGGAGTTCACTTGGGAAGGATGCTGGAACGAAGCGTGTAGAAGAGCAGAAAGGGATGCGATGACTGATTCGACCACGGCGAGGGGGCGTCAACCAAACCACCAACGCAGGGTCACGCTGGCGAATCCGAAGATTCAGACTAGAGTGGGTGACGTCCATTTGACCTTGACGGGACGTCCATTTGACCTTGACGGTGACGTCCTTTTGACCTTGAAGGAAATACAGGGCCTGTATATCATCGGCGTACATCACTTTCTGAAAGCACCCTTAACTATAATGAAGTAAGAATGGTTTGATACCCTAAAGTGCCTAAACAGGGGAGTCTCCGTCTAATACATGTATATCCGATTTCATACCCTCAACAGGGATTTTATTCAAGGATTGTATCATCACCTCTGAATTTGATACCATTTTTCTTGATTTTTGCTGTTTTGGATACCCTAAACGCGTAACGCGCATCACGTGCCTAATGCCGACAAGAGAACCCTTTTTTTTACGCATTTTCATGCGTATGCGGATGATACAGGCTTTAATGAGACATCGGCCTAACCCCCCCCCCCCCCCTCGGCCGGACAACTAATAAGAATGATAATCATAATGGGAGATTCGTGTACAGAGCTCATGTCTGGAACATTTACTATTCTTTTCCTGGCACTTCGTTTATTATCACCAAGGCTTTAGCCGTAAATTACTATAGACCGTAAATTCTGCATGTTTATAATGTTCCTCTTCATGGGCATTGATAATTCTTTAAAGATAAAGGGTTATGATTGTTCCACCACAGGCATTTTACGTGCTCTTAACAAAAGGTACATAGTTTCAGCGCAATAATTTTGTTCTGAATATGACTTGTGTATACCCAGTTATTGGGTGTCCGGACAGGTTGTGTATCCGGACAGTCGAATTTAAACAGCCATTTGAAAAAAAAATTACAAGCAAGAATCTCTTTATTGTTCGGCACAATGTTTAGACAATATTATATAGAACCAAATATTGATGATGATTAGCACTAATCAATGCATAGTTTTTGTTAATCCAAAGACAAAAAATAAGGTTTCATTTTTGTTACGTGTCCGGACACCCGACCCCACTATCCTACGATCTCGAGATAATACAAGCTCGTCACCCCTGGGGGGTCCAGTTAAATATAGTACTGTACACGCTCACCAAAAACCAAACCAAACAAAACGAAACGAAATAAACAAAACAAACAAAATTTAAACAACAACAACAAAAAATCTAAAGTGAAACAAATTAAATACAAAAAAACAAAGAAACGTGTGAGAAATGTGAAAAAAAAACAAAAAAAAAAATGTTGTTATGGGGAATGCCCGACTGCGTCATAACAACCGAGATGTTGAAAATTGTGCCATATTAACTTGCTTTATCCATTATCATTCAATCATTAAGTTCATTATCACCGAACTCCCTTTTATCTCCTTTGCAACAAATAATCATTACATCAACAACTATACTTGTAGACAGTGGCACGGCTACGGGGGGAGGGGGAGGACAGGTGCCCACAGAAAATGGTGGGGAATGGAATAAAGTACATAAGAGGGCATAAAAAAACTACTGTGACCACCTTTCTCAACTCTAGGGACCTTTTTTTTTTATAATCCATCAAGCAAGCTCAGTAGCCCATCACCAGGGCCCCGTAAAACAAAGCTTAGCAATTGATCGTATGATTGATCTTTGCGATTGATTGCATTGACCACTATGTGCAATCAATCGCAAAAATTTACTTTACGATCAATCGCTAAGCTTTGTGTTACGGGGCCCAGATCTGCTGATTGCTGGACCAATCACTCTATATACGCCACTGATTATACGCCTTTAATTATTGTTCCATTGCATCTGAAAATTTTAGTGAAATTTATCGGTTTGTTTGTTTACTATATTTTACATGTTTACTCAGACTATAGACATATTTGATCGTAGAATAAAAAAGGTACATGTATATCCTGCGCGGTATTTTGTGGTTGTATTAAGAAATGACTTTATGTTAATATTCCTGGAAATGGTGGTGGCAAAGATGATGGTGGGGATGGTGGTGGTGCCGGTGGTGGTGGTGACCAAGGTGATAATAGTGATGATGATGATGATGATGATGATGATGATGATGATGATGATGATGATGATGGTGATGACGGCGATGATGGTGATGATGGTGATGATGGTGATGAAGGTGGTGGTGGTGGTGGTGGTTGGTGATGGTGGTTGTGGCCAAGGTGATAGTGGTGGTGCAGGTGGTGGTGATGATGATGATGATGATGATGATGATGATGATGATGGTGATGATGAAGGTGGTTTTGATGATGATGATGATGATGACGATGGTGGCAGTGATGATGGTGGTGTGGTGGTGGTGGTGATGGTGATGGTGAATAAGGTGATAATGATAATGGTCATGATGATGATGATGGTAGTGGTGATGGTGATTATGATGATGGTCTTCGTGATTATAACTAATTATGATTAGGATCTTGAGTATGGTAATAATGAAGATGATTATAATCGCGAGGACGGATAAACTATGAAATGGGGTGGCAGAGATAAAATTATATATCGTGTAGTCTTGTAAGGTTTTGATGGAAGGTTAATTACTTTAAAGTATGTCCGAACTGCAAGTTGCTACGCTTGAAGTCAGCAAGTTTGTCACAAGCTGTTTCTGATATAGCGCCCCTTCTGTTCAACGAGATCTTTTCAAATGTGGACGGGTTCATGGCATATTTTATTTTTCTGCAACGATTTTGATTTTCAAAAATTGAGAAAATATTTGCTTGATGCAAAACAACAACTGCTTTTAATTTGATTTACTCGTCATAGAATCCTATAAAATTCAATAATGTCAATAAGCTTTCTTCGTTCTTTTTTTTTTAAAGAAAAGACATGTTTCTATCGGCAAGAAAGAAATAGAAATCAGAAGACTTTGAAAGATATATGGTGACTCTAAAAGACGAAAAGGGTGAAGTCACTTATGCCTTTAGTTCTTTTATTTCGTATCCATAAACCAAACGTTTTCAGACAGCATGATGATTTGAATGATATAGAGTTATAGAGACCAATGCAAAATGAAAAGATTCGTTGTGTTTTCGTTCCGCCGTAAATTATGAATCTACATGAGGTAGAAAAAACAAGGTTTAAATTTCCCCAGTTACGTCGCGCTAATAAGTGGGGTATATGTGAGGAGAGCATGCAGGAAAAGAAGGAATAAATTAAGTATTCTAGAAGCACTGCCTGTCCTGGGAATAAGACATTCAATCCATCCATCACTGTTCGTCGAAACATTGCCCGCAGGAGAATCATTAGAATGTGTCTGACTATGCATGCTGGCTGAGCAAAATACTTATTAAAAGGGTCGCTTGCATGTTGAGCCTTTGGTACACAACTCAGTGATTTGACTGTTTTTATGGTAATGAACATTTTCAAGCATTCTAGAAGCGCTACGTAGTCTGGGAATAAGACATTTGATCTATCCATCCATCATAATTCACCTGCATAAACACTGACGTTTACCCGCAGAAGCATCCTTAAAATGTGTTTGACTATAATAATGGTGGCTCAGCAAAATATGTGATAAGCCTGTGAACCAAGCCGTGAGCCACAAAGGAAGAGCGTTTTTGTAGACGACCTCATGATTTTACCGTATAACACATTTTCAGATTTCAGGAAATACAATCCTTATTAGACTATAAGTTTTTGAAATATACATGTCTCTATTTTCCTTTACTTTCCTATACCACTCTTATTCGTGATTTGTTTTTTAATTTATTCTCACTTCATCGGCTGGATTCCCCTTGTCAGCTAACATCTAAATTCATTATCCTATTCCTATTCGCATTATTATGGTAGTTTATAATACCAGGGTGCCGTTGCATAAAACTTGCGTTCGTTTGAATAATCTGTGGACATGTGGCGACTGGTATTTTTGCTTCCGGCATTTTCCTGACATTTTTAAGCTTACATTTCTGCTAATCTCACAAACATTGTTTGAGAAAGCACGAAATTCCTTTTGCTATTCCGACATCATGGACATAGACCTAATGAGTTTTGGCTTTTGTATTTTCAGATTTAGTTATATTCTTTCCCAGGGTTGTCCAACATGTCCGCCGCCTGAATGCTAATCTTGTCTTTCACCACCGTCTCAGATTACCCTCCTCAAAACCAATAAATGCATTTCAACCTTTCCCCATGCAGTAACAAGTGCGAACAGATCCAACCAATGCAATCTTGGTCATCCCCCCCCCCCCCCTCTCCCGCTTCATCGTGTTTAGCATACACATGGGAGAGCTTTCGATCGCCCCCGCCATTTGGCTCAAGACAGTTAAAATCATAGTCCGCGCTAGTATTGTCGTCTGCTTGAAGCGTGCCAATAGATCTGAGTTGGTCGTCTTCCGTAGATGAAGAGCTATTGCACTTAAAGCTTAATATTTCGATCGTTTGTTTTTTTAAATCATAAATTACAGTGATAGCTTTATGTTTAGTCCATAGTCATACAGTTTTAATAATAGTTTTATGGTTGTAACTGTGTTTCATTATATCATTACGATTATCTGGTCATTATGCCATTGTAAGGTTGTTCTCATTTAATTTACACAATCATAAAATTCTGAGAATTTTTCAGGGTAAGAATCAATAGATTTATCTATTTAAGAATTAAAAAAACATGTTTCTGGGTAAACGATCGTAATTATGTTACACAGTCTTACAGAATGACTGAATCTGTTGTGGCTTCTGCCGATTTAGGATCCCCTTTAAGATGCCCCCGCGCGTAAGATAACATCAGGAGACAGATTTCAGCATCTCGTTACTGCGTTGTGTGTTCGTCGTCGCTTGCATACACGTGGGTTTGTTTCCTCAAAGCACCATGCACACTCGCTGGTATGTCCTGTGTTATTACTCTCAAAAGCTATCGTCGCGTATACATCACGGTAGCTATGCTTCCTCTATAAGCTTCTCTCTCGACAGCGACGACCTTCCCAGGGTCGAGATCACCATCCTTCTCGTATGTTGATGCTATCTGACCATCCTCGTTAAGCCTCGCGTCGAGGTTGGCCAGACTAGTTTGGTCATCAGACTGTAGATGTGATTTAATGGACGGATTTCATAAGATTTCGACGTTAGGATTATACACACAGTGAACGGTGCTATCCTATGGAAAATACTATACTGTGGACAACATGACACTGTGGAAGAATATCACTTTGTGGACTATGTAAAGCTGTGGATAATATACCTGATGGATATTACCACACTGTGTGCAATATGACCATGTTGACAATACCATACTGTGGATAATAATATCCACAGTATATACTGTGAACAATGTGATGGTAGATGATATCACACTGTAGAAAATGTCATATTGTGGACATTCTAAGACTGTAGGCAATATTATCAAGTGTGCTGTGGATAGATTTTAAGAAAGACTGAGTTCGACAAATCATCTTCGAATTCATATGCAGGAACACTTTTTATCATTGTTGTCAGGTAAGCTAGTTTTCAATTTTTAGAGATTGTTTTAGTATTAAGTCACGGCTAACTATATTTCACTTTTAATCTTTTCCTCTCTCACTTTGTTTTAAGTTTTCATGTTTATCTGTTCATGTTGACCATTTCCACTCAATCTCTGCATACCATGTATACTTCTAAATAAACATGCAACAAAAATTGTTGATTTCGGCGCCAAATTTACCCAATTACAAATTTTCTCTGTGTAAATTTAATACATGTCATCCCATCTGTTCCTTATTATTATATAAGACTTCGATAATTTTGTCCGTTTATTACCGAATCTGAAAATATCTATCCCACTTCTCTCATTAAACAAAGTTCATGTGTCATCAACGGCAAATCATCAACTCTGATGAACTTTCATTAAGAAAAGCGTTAATCACATTCATCACCTTCATTGATTACTTTTTAACTTTCAAGGGTGATTATGTTTAGATTCCCATGTCCATAATGACACATGCATAAATATCTTATGAGTTAGCATGTCGCAGTCTCTCAGCATTATTCACATCTGTCATGTCTGTTTTAATCAGCTATTTACACTTTTTGACCTTAAATTTTATTCAAATATCATTGACCATAGAATTTTGCCACAATGTTTTGAAACGAGATTTCGTTCATCCCAACAGAATTTAATGAAAAATAGCGCAATGCACTTTTATAAATAAGTTAATAATGTTCTTACGCTAAAAGTGAAAACAGAGGTGTTTAACAAATGACACAATGCATCTAAAATCTAAATGACCCAAAGTGAAAATGAGAAGAAAGAGAACATCCAATCAATGCATAAAGAAAGTTCATGAGTTATCATGTGAATATTTGTAGTAATTTCCATTACTACAAGCAAACAAATTCTTATCATAACACTTTTAATAAGTGTGGTTGTACAAAGCAACACATAAAATCTTTCTACAGCAACAACGACAAAAACAAGAAGAAATCATATTCTCAACTTTGTTGCAATTGTTTTCCACTCTGTTAGGTCAACAGACTGATGTTCATCCGGGGTTTAATCACAATATCGGTGTGATTGTTACTTCTAACATAGGCATATTCATTTCGATTTGAAATAATGTTTTTGTTTCTCATTCCAAATCAGTCCTTTCTTGAAAGAACGGTTAATGGTTGGGGGGATTTCCACGAAAAAGTTATTTCCAATTTCATTCAAGTTCACAACAACCTTGTAAAGTGCGCAACAATAATTCTGTAACTTAATAAGGCCCATTCGGGGCAGAAAATGATAAATGCAGAGACCGTAACCAAGTCTGCAACCTGTATTGAATGGTAATCCCCCTCCAAATCAGTTCATTTGTCTGTCTAGATTGTTTCTAAATTGTTTAAAAGCTTCTCTGCACTTCAATGAATGTCGTTCAATTTGTCGAGTTCCGTCGACAGAACTAATGCGCCTATCGGCGCAAACCTGTCGTATAAACAAAACGTCTTGCATGCCATATCAAAGCATCACGTGATCGTTGAAATATCACTTTGATTCATGATTAAATCCAAAGACACTGTCTAATATGAGCCAAAATGGCGTCAACTCACTTTTTATACAGAATTAACGTGCATGTTACTTCTGTTTCTTGATCGACGTTAATCACTGTATAAATAACTTTTATCAGAAAAAAATTGTATTATTTTTTTTCCGGGGGGGGGGGGGGGGTAAGCATTGATAGGTCTACTCAAACCGAGATATATTGTTAAAACATAATGGTAGACCAATAACTTCGAGTACAAGAAGGGAATATCCACATTGTTTTCTGAAGCAAAAGATAACAGCAAAAATGTGAGCTTGTAATGTCTTGCAAGTCACCATTTCACACTTCGGGGATGAATACGGATTATCTTTCAAAGCTTTCGATGACCACAATTCATCAATTTTCTTGAAAAAAAAAAGATCATCGTCAGTGATTAAAGCTCGTGTCAAATTATCTCATGTTTACATGACATGGACCGATCGAAGGATAGACAAAGTATGCTACAGGCAATTATGATTAGGTTTCATTTACCCAGGGTAACCATTCTTCCTGCATACGGACCCTGCAGTTTATTACCCCAGGCATTGCCACACTCTAAAAACTAAAATGTTGAATCACCATTTAAAGGGTGGAGGAGTGACTATATTTTCAAAATGTTAGATTGACACTTTGAACATGCTGGATTCAACACTATACATGTTGGATTCCAATCTTTATAGTGTTATTACCCTGGGTAATAGAATTTGAACTTGAACTTGAACTTTGAGCATGTTCAAAGTGTTAATCTAACATTTTGAAAATGTAGTCACCCCTCCACCCTTTTAAATGGTGATTCAACATTTTAGTTTTTAGAGTGCAGATATACGCATTTGATGCACCTGAGTTGAGAGAGAAATAGTGAGCAAAACACCTTGTTAAAAGATTTAAGCACTGAACGAGGATCGAATCCAGGACCTTTCGCATTAGAGGTAAGAGTCTTAACCACTATACCACAGTGCTCCCACATGTCAGACATATTGTGAGATTTCGGCCACTAGCGTGGCTAGAGGAGATTTATAACACCCCCTCCCAATTCTAAATTGTGTTTGTTTGTACTTTTTTTTTTTTTAACTCTGTTTGTATGTATTTTTTTTTTTAATCTGCCCAAGAATCTTATAAAATCATGATAGTTTTTTTTTTTTTTTAATATTTGTTGGAAACTTAACGGGTCGGCATTCGGGTCTGACGCACCCCCCCCCCCCCTCATTCAAAATGATCCAGACGCCCCTAATTTCAACAAGACACAGTACACTGCATGAATGGGAATGAAGCGGAATGTGAGTAATGTGAAGATGACATAGCTGAGCTGATGTTTGAATGGCAGCTTATTGAGCAGGCAATAATTATCAATATCACATTAAACATATTCCTTCAGGGGTCGAGAAGCTTCTGGCCGCCATCTTGAAATGTCCTTAAATGGGTTGGTATTGATTAAACCAAGGTCCGCCAAAGCTCATGTTTCAGTTCGATTGCGTCTGACATTTTCATACTACGATCCCTGGATAGCCAGAATATTCCAACTCAGACATAACATGGAGCTGGCGGTCGTTGTGCTTTATTGTACTAGAAAAGGGGAAATAATAAGATCCTAATGGGGGACCGTTCTCTCAGAACGAAACAATTACGTCTGCAGTAGGCCTACCCAGAGAGATAGCATCAAGCTTACTACTATATGCACCTGAAGTGATGCATGTTGCACCAAAAATCTTCAGAAAGTCCTAATGGAACATAGAATTAACACCCAACTGCATGTTATGTATTGCTATCCTGATGATGATCACGCCTAATTTTCTATAAATGTCCGATGGAAAATAAATGCAAATCTGTATACATTATAGATGCTTAACAAAACAATGAATAAAATAAAAACTTTGAATATGAATAAAACAATTCAGAATGGATAACAATGCTTTTTAGGCTCTGAACTTGATTAAAGTTGTACAGAAAGTGAAATTCTTATGTTCTTTATTGAAGGAAAGCTCAGATTTTCTTATCAGCGTTCTGTGCATCGTGCAGTCTAATTTAGTGCAAATGACATGCCTAAAGGCCAACCAGGGGAGACATTTATAGACATAGACCATGTAGACAGAGAATAAGACGGTGTATGTAATGGAATAAAGGCTAGACGCATGCATGAGTAGGATCAAATGACACGTATGTACCGCAGACAACATGAATGTAATCACATGAGTGGCATTGGGTTATCCTCCTCCTCCTCCTTCTCCTACCTTGCTTGATGGAGATTGGTAGGTGGTGAGATGTGAATTCACTCAGACAGGTCTTATTTGCATAGATGTGCGCCGTCTTCCAGCATCGGGCCCTATACCCGACGGCCAGTGTACCCGAAGGGGGGAGCCTCCCTCGCGTTCCTGTGCATACGTAACAGTGCGGTACAGCATCAATAAATCAGAATGTTCGGCTGTTTATGAGATTCACTGCGGCATGAATTTTCCATTAAGCCCATCAGTCATGATTGAATGTAAACCGATGTGATATTTTGATGATCATTGGGAAGGTGAAAATTTTATTGGTCTGTTTGTGAGTAGTAAATTGACGAATTGAATAGAACTTTTTTCAAAGTCATGATAGAGCACGCCAACTCCATGTGATCTTCAAAATGATCTTCAAAATTATATCAAAGATATACAATGTATGAGAATTTTCATTGCTTATAATTCGCTTAACATTATGGATATGGTTGCATGCATGATATGGGCATAAAGTTAATTGAAGTGAGAAATAAAGCTCAATTATCCAATATTAGATAACCAAATGTAACTGACCTGAAGCCTGTTCGATTTGAATCTTTTTTTTTTTTTTTTGGTCAACTGCATGTAACTTAAATTACAACAGGAGTAAATCACTTGCCCTTTTTCATGCGCATCAGGTCGACCGAGGGGTTCAATTGATTATCAAAACTAAATAAACAGCATCTTTATCACAGCGCATGGAAACATTTTTATCTCCGGTACCACAGGATTGGACTGAGAAGAGAAAAGGGGAAAATCTTTTAGCTCTTAAACATTTTATAGCTGCCATGGCCTCCACGACTGAATATCAATCCATCATGTCCATCGCTTTATCAAACAATTTAAACATACTTAGAATATAACAGAGAATAGAGCCTCAAGAGGAGACATTGGGTAGCGCATCTACGCAAACGATGATGATTTGGATGATAGATATAGAACGCTGATTGCAGACAAGCGATGGAGCAACAGATTGTCCCCTTAGGATCTTACATGTGATTGTAATTACCCTCCTACCTCATGCTCTGGGAAGAAGAGATCTTTTTTCATTTTTTCTTGTCGCTGCTCGGAGTTGCTCGTCACACATGTAGCACTGATGAGAAGTGATGTCACCCAGACGAACCTCATTTGCATAGATGCGCTCCGCTATATTTAATTATAAAACACTACACTCTGTATCGTGTTTAATGTTCAACGTAGTTTTAGTATGTGGGAATGTATTATGCCCCTTTCTATATAATCAACCCTTCCATTGACACTTATCAAAAATTTTCATCTTGGCTTTCAAAGTGTTATCTTCTGAAAAAGCACATGATAACGGCAACATGAAAAAGCAACCATTTATATCATTATCTATAAAAAGGGAAACATATTACGTACTAGATATTCAGCTTACATTAGCCTGCATTAATTCAGTAAACTGTTCCATGAAAGTGGACTATATGACTGAATAACATCTAAAACAGCAAAGAAATTTTTATTTTCGTGTAATGTAAGTTTCAGCAGACAACAGAAAGTGATGAGAGCTTGCTTATTTTTCTAAGAGTGTATAGGCATCTATCTTGTCTCTCTCTTTCCATTTGTATAACATTGGTAACATTATATGCGAAGATGAAATCGGAACACCTGTTCAATTGGGTTAAAACGTGTATCCCCAGGGCTCGAACACTTAGCTGATTTAAACAGAGGCCCCAAAGAAACCATTTCTTTTTATCAGATCGATAAACATGGGAGATGATTTAAAGGTATAGCTGTTTAACATTTTAAAGTAAAAATTTTAATTTTACTCTCTACAAATCTCATCAAATTATAAAAAAAAGAACAAGCAGTAACAATTCAACATTTTGTGCCAAGATTTTATGTTGAAAACATATGTTCAAATATAATTTAAGCCTTTGATATTCTAAATTTATTTCCTTTTTCAGAAACTTGAAAATAACAGCTATCTAACTACCTGACACATTTATTTTTGTTTCGCTTTAATTTTTTCTTTTATGTATTCTTTAATATTGGGGATGGTATGTTGTTTCGTTTCTTTATAACCCCTACTTATTATCATAATGCTGTGTGCTGATGTACTCGTTTTTACATGAGTCATTTAAGTGCTCAATAGTTACTACATCTAATATAGTGATACATGATTTCATTGGTGTTTACGTCATGTAAATGTATCTCCATTTATTATCAAACATTGAACTCAATGTCACCATTGATAACTTAGTCCTTGGACAATGACTAATCATTTCAGAGCCACAGCTAGATTCAACTTCATGCCTGATGAATGATGCGCACTACACGGATTCTTCTATCTGTGTGGAGATAACCATGGGAAAAATCTCCAAGGCTCTGATCTACTGCTGGCTATAAACCTAATGATTTTAAGGGAAAACACCTGGTGTAACTGATCGACGCATTTCGTGTAATTGCTGAAAGATTGATCAGATCAGAGTCTTACTATCAATATAGCAGATTGTGGGTGGGGTGGGGTAGAGTGGGGAATGGTAATGAAGACATTGCTCAATACCTGTTCCGATTCAGATATCAGATCCAGAATGATATAATCTATTCTCTTTTAAAATGAATTTCATCTGAATTTAATAAATACCATTCACTTTAATAGACAGAAATTCCATGTGGAAGTAAGGGCGGGGTTTGAGTCTATGGTACCTCCTTGGTTTGAGTGAGGGACGCCAAAATAAAAACGGTTAAAATATCAAAATGAAATAATAACGGTATATAGATAACAAAATAGCACAAAGTAGAAGGGGGTAAATTCATATGATTTTTCATTTGCAAAAAAGAACATCTGAAATTGTTTATGCAGAGTACAAAATAATAACACTAAAATAAGACAGCTTTTTTCAAAGAAAAGTATTAGAAAGAAAGTAGAGAAAGCAAAAAGACAACGAAAAGGATGAAAACTGTAGAGGAATGAGAACAAATTAGAGAATGATGAATAGCCTAGAGGTTGGAGGAAAAAAGGGAGGGGGAGGGGAGAAGGAAAGGCTTTGTTTGACAATTATTTTAAAGGGGATGAAATAGACAGTCAGAATAAAGAGGACGTGTATTGGGGGGATAAAGAGTAAGTAAGAATGATGATCGCCAATAAATTGACGCTGGAAGCCATTCCACTGCTTGAATTGGTGCGAAAATAACGAGCTCTCGCTAGAGAAAATTGTGTTTCTGCCTCCTAACAAAATGGCGGTCAAATTCAAGCATCTTAGATGCCCTGACAACCATGATAAATTCGACATCCCCCTCGCTTTCTGGAAGGCCCGGATGATATTGAAGATGAAGTCGAGTGCTCGTCATGGGATTTCATCGTGGAGGAGACCCCCACAGAAGCAATATGGAAATGTTGGTCGCGTAGTATGGGTGTGTATATAGGCTTTAGAATAATGAAAATGCTGAGATTTTGATTCAATCTTGCTGAAAAGCACACTGCCTTTACGAAATAAATGTGTAAATATGTATTACACAACACAAGTCATGTGACATGAAGTTTGGCAAAACATTTCAGCTACTTCTCGTTACAATTATTTTGGACAACAATTTTCAAAGAGCAATCCTTTTCAGGGGACACCCCTTGCATGATATTCTTTCAACCGGAAAAAAAAGAGCAAGTTTAAAAAAAAAAAAGGCCTTTACCGAAACTCAGTCGATGGGGGATGTGAATGATGGCGAGGCCTTCGTTGACGATGAAATCCTCCTCACAATATTAACGCCTTGGGCCGCATTTGGGCAAAGGGTATGTAGTCCCTGCATATTAATGCGCGAAGACCAACCGCTTGGGGAGGGGATTTTTCTTGAAATAGCAGCGCCCCTGTCTCTGTTACCAGACGGCTCCGGTTTATATTTAGACATTGTGAATGTGATTTGATTTATGAATGAGATGCGAGTCTGGATATCAGAATGTCACGATGGTGTTAATGAGTTTGTGCCCAATACTGAGGTGCTCCGTTGCTGCCCATTATGATCACGCACAACTTTTTAATGACGTTATTAGAAACTCTTGGACTTTATTATTTAGATTTTATTTGAGATGTATTCATAATCGCTAAGTTGTTTACCCATCACCTGTTATCACCTTTATTATTATTTGCAGTAATGTTAATGTAATATTTTTTCATCAATTAATCACATGTATTAGTGTTGTAGCAAGTTCAGTCAAACATTAATCATTCAAACAATCCCTTTAGAATTTCCCACACTCTAAAAAAGGTTGAGTAAAATATTACCCAATATAGGGTAAAAAGGGAACATGCATGTTTGTTGGGTAAGATTTTGTCCCATATTATAGGCAAAATGCATGTTTTATGGGTAAATTTCAAAGCAACATTGGGTTAAATTTACACGGTATTTGGTATCAATTTACCCACCAAACATGCATGTTCCCTTTTTACCCAATATTGGGTAAACCTTTTTTTAGAGTGCAATGAAATTTGTAGTCATTATAGGAAGAATGTTTAGAAAGAGGCATCGACAGTATGTATGCATGTTAGTAACGAGAGAGATAGAAAACATTTCTTTCTCCTTTCTTTCTTTATTTCTCCTTTTTTTCTCTCCATCTCTCTTTCTCTTTCTTTCTCTCCCTTTCTCTCTTTTCAGAGACAGTAGTGTAAAGAGATTGAGAAAGCGAATGAGGGAGAGTCAGATATGGAAAATGGAAGCGATGAAGAGAAAGAAAGGGAAAGAGAGAGGGGAGAAAGAAAGGGGAAGTGAGGGGGAGAAAAAGAGCTAGGGAGGGGAAGAAGAAGAGAGGGAGAGAGAGGGAGAGAGAAAGGGAGCGAAGAGAAAGAGGACGGGGGGGGGCGGGGGTTGAAGGAGAGAGAAAGGCAGGGTGAAAAGAGGAGGGGGGAGAGGGAGAGAAAGGTAGTGAGAGTGCACATTGTTGCCATGGTCACCATTTTGATATGCAGATTGTTTATTCTTTCCATTTCTTTAATATAACTGGGAACGTGATATGTTTTTCCTGCTTCAGGCCACTGGCAACCTTCCATTTGGTATCGAGTTCATATTCAAACGGTACTCGTTGTCGATTTTATGTGCCTTTCCAATTCGTGTGTCTTTGTATTCAGTTCCCCAGCCGTACATACTAATCGTGTCTGCTCAGGACCCCTGGGAGAACATAGAGTTATAATAAGACCCGTAATCCGTTTGCTTTTTTAGAGTGTTCATTTTTAATGAAACGTAGAGGTATATTAAATATCAAAGAAAATATATATTGGTGTTTTCACATATATTAACCTTCTTTTAATACCACCAGGCAATCTTTATGTAATTTCACAAAGTATAACCATCCAAACACCAAAAAGATGCACCTTAAGGGGTGAAAGAGAAGTCGTTCACACAGAAGTAGATTATGGTGCCATTTGAACCCAATGCCTAAAAATATCAGCGCGTAAATGACATCATTGGACCAAAATGAGTACTTCTAGTTTTAACGCTACTTTCATCGGGCGCTCTTGAAGAGGGTGCCACAGCACAATCTGCCACAAGGCCCATATTAAAGTTTATAAAGTTCTTGGCAATGCACCCCTTGGGATTTGACATTGCACCCCTTTTCGGTGCATGCTATAGCCATTTTCTCGCTCAATATGATACCTTGGATTCATTTTATGTGAATATACGTTTTTAAAAGAATGAATGATACCACAGAGTATCCATTTCCTTATTCCCAATGCCACTCCACAAGATATTATCTTTTTTTTTTCCTTTAAAAAAAAAAATGCTATACGTGATTCGTATTCAGCACTCACCAAAAGTGTTTTTAAAACATTAGCGGTATGTTTAATGCGTAGAATGCTTTTCAAGCGGCTCTTCGGCATGTTTGTGATACCGATAAAAGCCATTTGGTAAATTGCTTTTCTTGCTATGGGGAACTTGAATCGGGTGACAGCATTGCAACTTGCAAGTCCATTTTCAGAAGAAATGGTGAAATCTGAAGACCTAGTTTTATTCATTGATGGCTTCGATAAGCCAAATGAAAGCATTTTCTCATTCATTTATTCACTTGTGTTTCCAAGGAAGTGAATAAAAAAAAATCATCTCGATATGCTGATAAATAACGGGGGAAGAAAAAAATCACACTTCTATATGGAGAGGAGGCTTTTATTTATTCGCTTTGCTTATTTTATGCACATGGCTGTTTGTCATGTTTGTCATATTCTTTTTGGAGCAAATTGTGAAGTGCTTTGTAAAGCTCATTACCACATACTTTGTGGATAAAATGGGATTGGATTGCATTAGGAAGTAAGGTTTAAAAATCCAAGAGAAAGTTTGAATTTAATATCGCTTTATTATATCAAAGTAATTTTTATCATTTCTATTGTAATACTTGTTTTGTTGTTGAGAAATTCTAATCATATTCATAACTATGCATCCTCTTTTTGTCATTTCAGGGGGTTCTCCATTACAGAGTGCTCTACGTCTACCAATAGATAAGAATTAACTCATGGACTGCCGAATAGGATCTGCAGAGACAAACGAGAACATAATGAACGTATTGATTTTGTGTCACTTTCATCGACTGATGTCCAGTTTCAAACGACAAGCACCAAAGAATCGTAACATTTACAATAAAAGATGAAACTGCGAAAATTCGACGCAAATTTATCTAAACTTCGAGTGAGATTTGTGCAGTATGAAGGAGTACGTCTTCCAATTTCAAGTTGAAACCTGCTGTATTCTTGAAATGAGGGAATGGAATCAATATCGCATACAGATCCACAGCATCAAAGGATGTAGAGAACCCGTTTTGCCATCTGAGAATCGGATAACATTCTGCGATGTAATAATCAAATCCATCAAAGGACATGACGAGGCACTAAGATTGGAAGTGGATTCGTGAAATCAAGTTTAATTGGATTGCGTTCCTTTGGAAATCATCTTGTTTATTCTTAATCGACGTTTACTACTGATTGAAAACTGTTTACTAGTTTCTGAGCGATTCTGTCATTGATGATTATCATGTATTAAGCCTTTCAAGCGTACTAATTAATCTATTTTAGTGAGTAAAGAAGTTTGGGTGCGAAAGAATGAACACTCTCTGCTTCATTCAAATAGCAAAAAGCCTTCAAAATGGGAAAGATAATGACGTCTTTAAAAACTTGTACAGTTTGGAGAGAATCAACTTTAAACGTTAATCTAGATTCACACATTAATCTTGAACCTAGGTTGGAGTCAAACTGAACTCCTGCACGGATCTAGAGCCAGCGGGCATGTGAACTGGAAGCATGCGGCCTGTGCCCGCGGACCGCCAACAAAAATCCCGTTCAAGTTCAGTTTGTCGTTATCATTTTAATTATTGCTATCATTTCGATGATTACCAACACCAACAGCTTCAACAGCGCCGCCTTCGTTGTCGTCATCGTCGTCGTGATCATAGTCTTCGCAGTCATCACCAGTCTCCTCATCCTCCTTCGCCTGTATTTTGTCGGTTTTCTCAATTCCTTCTCGTTTTCTCGCTTCTAGGTTATCAGTTTCTCATGGTTTTGATGGCTTTTGCTACCTGCGGACAAGGCTTCCAAATAGGTAAGATATCTCTCTATTTTAAAATATTATTATTAAGAAATATCATACGAATATCAAGTTATTTCTTTTAAATAAGTTATTTGATCAAAAATGCGCGAAAGAAATCGATCTCAATGAAGTCATAATGATTGCCAGCCTTGGCAGGAATAAGCTATAAAAAAATACAAGCAATAAAGCGAAATTATCCCTAAAAAGCAGCATGTTTACTGATTCTAGAATGTGCCAACAAAAGCAGACGAAATATTTTCTTTTTGACCCATTCGTGACAGAAATTATTTAAAGCCTAATTTGATCAGCTTTTATTCTTCAAATTGGCAACGCCAACATTTTTCTTTTATTGCTACATTTTTCTTATAAAACATCATGTATCTGAAATAAATATAAATTGACAGAATGTGTGATGAGAAGTCATAAAGTTGCCAGTTTGCAGGAAAAAAAACGGTAATTTTAACATTTTCATCGCATTGCCAATTTAAGGATTTTAATGCTTATTTTCCTTTTAAAAAAATTCAGCATCAAACAATAAATATTGATGGAACGAAAATGGGCACAGTATGTGTAGATTTTTTTGCTCTTTCTGCTCATGTATTTGGTATGATACTTGGGGCTCTACATCAAAAGTTATTAGACCAAACCACAAAATGTGGACCCTCTGTCACGAATGGGTTAAACTTTACCTTTTTTCTTCTAACAATAGTAGAAAGTTTACCCACAGCAAGGTAACTGATAGAAAATCATCTAGCCATGGAATTGGGGGTTGTCACCCCATCCTCATCTCCATCCTTCCCCTCTATACACACACTAAGAAAAAAAGGTTCATTTTTGCACCCTTCAGTATTATGGGTGCAATTAGCACTATGCACCATTAAGGGTACTGAGAGCTACATTTTGCACCCTTGAATTTGCAAAGTTATATCCTTTAGGGTTCGGATGCAAAAATTTCTGCACCCTTGCATGTGCATAATTGCACCTTTAAGGGTGCAGACGGGCATTTCTGGGTGCAAAGAAGTACAAAAGGGTGTATCATTGCACCTTTTCATGTAGGGTGCAAGATTGCACCCCAAAGCTGCTATTGCCTTGGTGCATTTTTTTCTTAGATAACACTCTCTTGAAGAATTATATATGAAATGACCACAATATGGCTTTGTGCCACCTTACATTACAAATTTGTGGATAAGTTTGTTTGTTGGAATACCCCCAAGTACACACTCAGTCTGCATTTTTCTCGATCCAAAACGCAAGAGGGGCGGAATGGCTTGTGTGAATTAGGTTACCACGTACCAAGGCAGCCACCACGACTGACTCGAATTATGTTTAGTGACATTTTCATCAAACCAAGTGCTAACACGAGATGCCTCCTGGCACTTCTTGTATTTTTCCTCTTCGATCTCCAGAGAATTTGTTTGTTTTTGTCTCCATTTGAAATGGGAAATCTAGTTTGCTTAATGGACGACAAAGATTTCGTTTCTTTTCTCTACTTTTCCCCCTTTTTCGAGTATGGAATTGAGAAGGTATACTGCATGATCTCGAATGCTTGCGGCTTATGAAAATGAATTTTCATCTTACTTCTTATAGCGTGTGGTATTGATTTTCCGGTTCTCTCCGGTTTGTATCAGTTGACATATCTTTACAAAATAACAAACCTAACTTAATACAGGCTTTGAGGAAAAACGCTAAAAAAAAAAGAGAACGAGGGGTTGAGGGATGAAACCTCGTCGGTAAATCTATACATCCGAGTACCCCCCCCCCCCGAAAAAAAAAAACAGCCTGGCCTTTCCCCTTTTTTTATTGATTGCCTCCGTACTTGTTCTATTTCAATTTTAATCCAAAATTTGAGGGCAAAGTTTAAACATGCCCCAACAGCGGCCTCAGATTTCAAGACGCATGTTCCGAAGCCTGCGCTGAATTTAAGACATGTTTATCTCTCACTTTATCTCTCACTTTTAATAAAACCCAAGAAGATAAAGACACGTCAAGGATGCGGGGGTTACAGCTGGGAATGATAATCTTTCAAATATGCAATGAATCTCAGGACTCTCAGCTCAATCTATAGCCATCAGATGAGCTCCTCAAATCATTCCCGAGGTCACCCGAGTCTTTCATGTTTACAATATACAATGATCAATTGCAGTGGCGTATCCATACCTTGTCTGAAAGGCGGGGAGGGGGGCATATCAGCTTTCGATTATCCGTGTCAAGGAAAAAAACTTTTGAGGGCCCTTGTTTGAAAATGTGTAATTGCATGCGCTTTGTAACCTCAGCAGCCTTCCTAAAATTGTAGCTGCATTCCCCTTTAGAATTCGATTGCGAGTGTCAAATGTCCCCACCCTGCTCCTCCTTGAAATATGCTAGTGCCATGTTTATCAAATAAACAATGATCTATTAGGAGTCAGAAGTCACCATCGTTATTCCATTGCTTTGAGTAACTACGGAAGATGGGCTGGAGGCATGAAAGAAAGTAAAATGGAGCGATTAGGAATGTTTAGGAGAGAGAGAGAGAGAGAAAGAGAGAGAGAGAGTAATATATCTTATATAGGATCCCTACACACTGAGAAAAAAGGTACAATTTTGCACCCTTCAAATGCAACACTGGGAGCTCCTTTTTTGGTGCAACTTTGCACCCTAAGAATTTTTTGTACCTTTAAGGTGCAAAATGTAGCCTTTAGGAAAGGTGCAAATTTGCACACTTTTGAATGCAAAAATTTCTGCACCCTTAAAGGTGCAGACGGGCATATCCGGATGCAACAAGAACAAAAAGGTGCATTTTTGCACCTTTTTCATGTAGGGTGCAAGATTGCACCTAAAAAGGTGCTGCCACTGTTGCATTTAGGATGCAAACTTGAACCTTTTTTTCTTAGTGTATAGATTTTTTGTTCAAATTAAGATAAAAGACGACGTGCCTGAACGAATCGGAGAGTAACCAAACGGAGGCGACAAAATATTGAAGATGGGCATCACAAAACTTCATATTTTGAAATCAAGATAATATATCCACTTTCAGTGAAATACATGTGAAGGTCGTAGCTTCGAACCTCTGCGCAGCACTAGTGTCCTTATGAAAGACATTGATATGAAATGGCCCCTCTCCACTTAGGTGTTAACAGGGAACCCGGTAGGGTGCGAAAGTCATGCACTGTGGTTTGTTTAGCATTGTAGGGAGCAGGTAGGGAGTGAGAAGGTGCGCACACTGTGTGAAGGCGAGCCTGAATCTGATGACAGAGGTAATGGTACTTCTGTGAAGCAGTTCGAGATATCGGAGATTATATTAGGGACTATAGATCCAAAATATTGTCATCATTATTATAAACAAGTCGTGAATTAATTTTCAATACCGGTATTGAAAGACCGTTAAACACGCCATGCAGTCATGCTGAATTACGTGGATGAAATTATAAGACGAAGATTGAATAACGTGGAACCACCTCCTGATTTCAAAAATATCTAGACGAGAAAGTATAGAAATCAATTTTATCTGGCCTTACAGACAAACCTCGTGCAAACTTCGTGCTCTACCAAATGCTGTACATGAAATATCCCTATTATTTGTGATCTTTTCGTGCTGTTTCAGCCGTAAGTCAAACCAGATTTCCGCCCCGTCAAATTACATTTAGGAATTTTCATCACAGCAAGATATAGGATGATTATAAATAGACCCTGATATTGGCTACTACATGGGTTAATCTCACTCACTGAAGCCACATGCTAGCGGGGCCAGAGAAAAACTTGTAAACATCTCACACGTGGAAAGATGATAAAGATTATATTAAAGTTATTCTTTTTCATATTTTCCATCTCATTCGATAAACCTTATTTACATGAGTGAGGGAAGATGAGAGTCAGTAACTTTAAGGTAAACTGTCTAACATCTTGCCGAAGTCATCTCGTATGATTAAGCTATCTTTGAAATTTGAGAGTTATCGGCAAAAAACAGCAACTTTAATTATTCAAGGTATATTTCTCGACATGTACAGAAGACGAAAGTGAAATTCACTGCAATAATCTTATGAGTGAATATTTAGAAATAATAAATTTTTGTTTTTCTTTATTTTGGATAATATTTATAGCTACAAAACAGCACTCCAAACTTATTTTCCTGTATGTTATTTGAAAAGTCGAATAAAATACCTATATACTCCCAGCATTACACATATGTAATTTTCCGGATGTGCATACAGACGATCGGGAGCTCCAACAGATTCAGAGAAATTCAACAAAATAATTTTCGCAATCTGTAAATGATGAAATCTACCATTATACATGTTGATATATTTTTCCTAAAGTATGATTAATTTTTATTTAAGGACAGTCGTAATCTTGATAAAAGGTTTCAATCCACATAACATAAATCAGTAGCCATTATAGGTCCATAAATCAACAGCGGTTGTTCTTCTTTGCAGTAAGTTATAAGAGCAGGGCAAAGTATTACTGGAAAGCGAAAATGTATATTTTCTTTATGGTCATAACCTATGGTCATAACTGCCTTACACTGCAAAAAGGCACTGGTGATAGGTGTTTCGTAGCTACGGTTTTGGTAGATATTGTGATTTTAACATTTAAATTTAAAAAAAAAAAATCGGATTTAAAGGAATGTAACTCATCGCAGTCCAAAGTCTCCTTTTTAGTGACAGCTTTGCAATATCTTTAAATCAAGAATTGTAGAAATAACCCATTACACATGAGAAGAAAATGAACGATTCACAAAAAAAAAATTAAGTCTATTTCTAATGCAGTACTTTGAACCATTTACAAATGCATATTTTTGCGGATCAAGTGTGCGATCGAAGTACATTATCATGACACCGTTTCTCATTAATATGCAATTTTTCTTTCTGTATTTGAAATGTATCAAAATTTAATGAATCGTATATGTAATCAATTATTATGTTTTACACATGTTTTCATGTTGAAATATGAACCTTTGTGTTTCATAATGTTGATAACTTGATATAGAAATTAATAAATCAATTATTAATAATCAATAAGAGCAGTTTGATTTTAGCTAATCATTAAACTCTCTAAATTTGCAATGCAGTTTAACTATATCATCACTATTTTCATTTGCAAATTGCTTTTTATGAGAGTTCATGTTATATGTATTTTTTTCAAACTATGTTAGACTGGAAAATAAATGTAATTAGTGCCAATTTGAGGAGAAAAAGTGATCGACTTAGCCCTTAAGAAAACTCTGTACTGCTGTGAGTTCAGGAAAGGTTGTAGCAAGGGAAAACCTTAATGGATGATAAGGCCTGAGATAAAATGTGACCTTAGGAAAATGGAAGAGAGGGGGAAAAGGAAAGGAGAGCCATCGGGATAGCAGCGACGGTGAGGAGAGAGGTGAAAGAAAGTTCTTCAGAAGAAGACAGTGAGGAGAGAAATAGAGGAAATACAGGGAAAGGAAAAGAGCGAGGGAGAAGGGCAAAAGGAAACAGGGAAAAGGGGACAGAAAGGCAGTTAGAATCGGGGTGAAAAGAAGGATGTTGAAATTGGGAAGAGATGAGAGACGATAGCAGTGAAAGGGGTGGATTTGGGGATTAAGACATTTTGAGACATGGGGAGACAGTCAGGAAGGGAAGAGAGGAAATAAAAGGAAGAACTATAAAAGGAATCTTGCCACGTCACATGGGGACTCTTAGACCTAGACAAACAAAATACTTGACATTTTAAGCATTTTAAACGAAATTCCTATAAGCTGGTCTTTAAAGAATCGCATGTATCTTTCAATGATCAAGGGATCACATTATTGATGTTACAAATAGAACGGGAAATGAAATACTTAGTATCTCGAATGTGGAAACAGTTCCATCAACGTCAGTTTGTTTTTAAACACGGTATGTTGTCCTTCTTTATGGCGTCATTTTGAGAGTATAGACAGGGAAACAGACAGGGAGAGTGAGAGTGAGAGAGAGAGAGAGGGGGAGAAAAAAAAAGAAAAAAAAAGAGAAAGAGGGAGAGGGTATTTGCCGATTTTGTTGGCGTGGCTCTAAATCTATATTTCAAAGAAAAACACCTTAGCCGTAAGCTAATAGAACGGGAAATGAAATACTTAGTATCTCGAATGTGGAAACAGTTCCATCAACGTCAGTCTGTTTTTAAACACGGTATGTTGTCCTTATTTATGGCGTCATTTTGAGAGTATAGACAGGGAAACAGACAGGGAGAGTGAGAGTAAGAGTGGGAGAGAGAGAGAGAGAGGGGGGGGGGGGGGGGGGGGAGAAAGAAAGAAAAAAAAAGAGAAAGAGGGAGAGGGTATTTGCCGATTTTGTTGGCGTGGCTCTAAATCTATATTTCAAAGAAAAACATCTTAGCTGTAAGCATGGCCCTAAATTTTGAAAATCTACAGTTTTTAACTGAAAAATTTCACAAAATCCACGGAAAGTGTGTATCAAATCCTTCCATTTCACTTCTAAAAATGCAAAAGTGCCCTTGTGTCCCGCTTGGTCGCTTCGCTCCCTAACTTTTGAGCTTCTTCGAAATTTTTACGCGTCTTGCCCCCCCCCCCTGGAAAAAAATTTCTGCGTACGGCTCTGGCTGTATTAGTAGTAGTACATCTCCTTAGTCATTGATAGCACTCCATACTATTTTCACATCTTCAGTAGATCAGGGACGAGAAACGAAAAAATAAATGAGAATTCTCTTGGTTCGGTTTACTGTGAACGGTGAAAGGTATACAAAGGAGAATTTATTTTATCTCGGTTTGCTAGAAATTATGAAAGATTTAAAAGAAGAATATCTTATTCTGGTATATGCATGGCTGGAAGATGTGAAAAACCTTTTCTTAGTTCGGTGTATTATGATGGAAGATATGGAAGGAGGATTAGCTTAGGCCGATGAGCTGTGATCCACGAGAATTCTCTCAGTCCTGTATACTTTAAATGCTGAAAGATAATAGGGGTTCCCTCAGTCCCTTGTACTGCAGTTGGAGGAAGAAATGAATGTATATACGAATAACACTTGGACGGAAAGCTATCTGTCGTTACCGATGGCAGATGGTTATTTTATGCCATCGAAAGCTTGGTGGGCTAGAATAATTGTTAGCATAGGCCCTCCACGTAATATGTGAATTACAGACAGCGAGGGGGTGGAGGAGGAAGAGTAGGAAAAATATATAGTATGTAGAAAGATAGATGAATAGATAGGAAGAGAGCGAGAGAGATAAACTTTGAAGGAAAGATGTTTTGATGAATCAATTAGTGTTCAGTACTAAACAGCACTTCATGACTGAGGGAAAAATGTGAGAATCAAACCTAATATTTGTTTCCGTTATTAGGGCTGAATTGCCATGAATGCATTGGCGAATACACATCATTCATTTGCAGTAGACTGAACCCAATATCATCTTCAGCCAAAAGAATTAATAGTACTTCTTTAAAATAAAGCAATCCATGCTATCCCAAGAACGCTCTCCGTGCACCTGCTTCATATCAACTCTGCTTTATATATCCCCCGCCCAATTTTCGTTCCCACCCCCCCCCCTCTCTCTCTCTCTCAAAATAAACAGTCAAGTTTCCAATCCATAATTTTGCGACGTCAAACTGAACCGTTTTTACTCAAGTTATGGCCCATCCTCGACGCCATTGAAAGACGTCCGGCATTACGTCCTCAGTGACCTTGAAGGGTTGCCTGTATGAGGAAATTTGTAGGTCAACCAGAAAGTTCTACTTCTTTATGAACAACACATTTCCATATCAGGGTACAAAAGGTACGTGTCTTTAATTCACCTTTGAACATCATGCTTTGAACATGGTTGGCAGAAGAAAAACGGTTTTACTAGCTTGCACCAAAAATGCTAGGACTACAAATTAGCATAACTGGGATGAAATATTATCTTTGAAGTCTCAAGCCAAAAGAATTAACGCCTATATCAGATAAAATGTACTGTTTTAATACTATAGGCAGTAGTAGACCCTTTTACATAGATCCATCATATTGTCATTGTCAATATCAGAGTTAGCCTTCCTACGTGTGAAATATAATTTTCCAACAACTGCCTTGAAAAGAATAAAAAGAAATGCTTATTTTTACTGTTGGTACCCAACCCCATTCATTTATTTTATGATATATTGGGCAAGCGCCATAGGTGTTTTAATTTTACAGATTGCATAGCAAGAACGGATGTGTTGGATATTTATCGAGTAATATGACTCGTCATGTCTATCAGAAAATATCTTATTTGAAATGATTAACGCAAATGTACATTAGTTAATATCCAACTATCAATACAGTATTATCCGGTGACAATTCGTGACCGCCCACCCCTCCCCCCCCCCCCCCCCCCCGCCCCGAGCTTTTTATAACCTTGTCAGAGTCAAGTATTACATCGTTTATAAGAGGCTCGTAATCAGAACTTAATTACCGGTCATTCGTTAAGGGGAATAGAAGTCATTTAACATGTTAAGGGATATATTAAACCATCGAGTACTTGAGATTCGTGATGTTAATTAGAACAAACAAGTCTAGTCTTGATGCGAGGCCACGCTCTCTTGAGATATAAGCAGACAAGCAGAAGTTCGTTCATTAGAAATGACATGCAGGAAAAAGGTCAAGAATGTATATAATTGCGAGCTTCTTGATTGCTTTGGAATGGCCACGGTTAATGACTTATCAAGAACTATAGTACATGTATCTCGGTTATCATTGGGGCATTTCGTGAGTACTCCTCGGAGAGACATATTGCGCGGACTCAATACGCTGTCTAACTTACATAATTACAAAAGCTATTCATAACATTCTTCCACCCCCCCCCCCCCTCCCTCGCTTACACTTCGTAATGACTCTTTCTTGGTATGAGAACTACTTCTTGAGATCTCCATTAGTTCTCTTCGTAGGATAGACAGGAAGGAGAGTGTAATTTAGAAATCATCTCATTCGAGTTATAAGATGTTTTGGTCTGGTGGTTGTCTCTTGACTGCGAACCACGAGGTTAGGGGTTCGAATCCCTGCCGCAGCACTTATTTTCTTTGGCAGGACATTAATCTGCATTTGCCACACTCGACCCTGGTGTAGAGAGTCGGTACCTGCTACAGATTTTTGCCTTTAATGCACTGAGCACTACGGATGCAGTACATGCTATAAAGACGGAGTAATTACAATTGTGTGGCCCTCTGGGAGAACAGTACATTGTAATTAAGAGGCTACCCTGACAATAAATAAGACATAATATATTATCCTTCTTCTTCTTCTTCTTCTTCTTCTTCTTCGCGTTATCATTGTTATTATTGTTATTATTATGTAGATGTTAGGCGTCAATCGACCTCTATTGATATCTTGGAATGGTCATATATTTTCAGCATATTGTGATGGACCTTTTTTTTTTTTTAATAGAAATATGGCCCTTGCCTTGACATAAGAAAATGTTTGTTTAGAAAGATGAAGTTCATAATTAAGTTGGCATAGTCTGTGATAGTAATCACTTCCAATATTGCGGACTTGGAGACTACTCCTAATAAACTCGAAGGCCATTCCACTCACAAATTGGCATCATGAATTGCAATTCTTTGCCATTATTTTTAATCTGAGGGTAAATTTATTGGCTACTTAATGTCAGGTTTTCATCTAATCAATGGTCAAGCTTCTTATCATCACGATAATTACAGGATGCTAATATATTATCTGCATCGGAACATTTCATATTTTGGAAGAAAATTTGAATTTTCAATTTATTGTTAAGTTACTCTTGTATTCCATTTTTCTTCCTGTTCTTCATCAATGTAGATTCATTTTAGTCAGTTGATCTTGTTTTCTCTTCATTATAGCCTTTCTCTTGCATTCTCTCATCCCCCGTCTATTTTTATGTTTGTCTGTCTTCCTCGCCATCTCTCTCTCTCATGCTGTTTCCCTGTTTGCTTCTTCCCCCTCTCTCCTGTTTCTCATACATGCTATCTCCACCACACACACACCCACACACACACCCACACACACACGCTCTCTCTCTCTCTCTCTTATTCTCTGCCTCTTTACATCTCCATCACCATTGGTACATGATCTTCTCTCATCCTTCCTCGTATTTGTTCCCTTTGGGATATGAAGTGGTGATGGCACCAGGCAGTGAAGATCAGATGTGCAACTTAACATGACATCGGCACGATTCAAACAAAAACTGGATGATAGCAATCGCTATCACTCTCTTTCTCTCTTTCTTTCTTTCTCTCTTTCTCTCTTCTGTCGGTGTAATGACCGCTGCAACATGTTCAAGGTAATGGCTCCCTCGTGGAAAAAAAAAAAGCATATATGCATGCATGAGGTAGGATGATATTGTGTGGAGAGAACGACAGAGAGAGAGAGAGAGGGGGGATGAAGGGGAGAGAGCTAGAGAGGGAAGAGAGAGAGAGAGAGACGGAAAGAATGGACAGAGAGGGAGAAAGAAATAGAAGTAGATATTCCAGGAGAATAACAGAGAGGGACAAAGACAGAGAGAGCTAAGAGAAATGGAGATAGTGAGCGGAGTCTCAGGCATGTGTGTGTCTGGAGGAAAGTGAGAAAGGAGTGGAAATGAGATGGAGGGATGGAGAGAGAGAGAGAGAGAGAGATGGAAAATAAAGATTGAGAGATTATGAGCATGAAATGTGTCTTTGAATAGAAAATGTTAAGAGACAGGGGCGGACAGAGAAGAAAAAGACCGCTGTTTATAACTGTTTACATATCCAATGGTGCATTTCCCCAGGAATACACTCTCGTGTATACGATTGTTATGATGACGATGATACTGATGGCAAAAGCCTTTTAGATGACAATTTCCCGCCATAACAACAGATGATGCTTGCAGCATATCTTATTTCTTTCATTTATCTATTTCCACTTTGAGGCGAAACACCCTGATAAGCTATAAAGTGGATATTGATCATAGTACAGTCGTTACAGGCAAGGCTTGTGAATGAAATGAAGTTCCATAAAAATAAATATGAAAAATCATCCTGAAGCAGTTTCGTGAAAACCATTCATACGTGCCCATGGGATCGTCTTGGGACAAGTGTACAAGGAATGTCTATCGCCTAGGACAACTATCAGATGTTACACCAAATTTACACCTTAAAGAAGGTTTGGTAAAATTGACCTGTATAGGTTTAATAACATTTTATCCAGCAAACGTTTTTTATCCGATACACTGTAAAAAAAAAAAATGGGTACAATTTTAACCAGCACGAAGGTAATTATAATTATATCCAACCAACTTTGGGCAATATTTTTACCCAATGCGGAAGCACATTGTCCAGTTAGGGTAAAATAAGCAGTATTTGGGCAAAATTTCCATCAAAATGGATTTTTAAAAATGCCCCAAGAAATGCCCCAAGTTGGTTGGACACATAATTACCCTCATGGCACACTTTTATCCAATATTTTTAGAGTGAATTGGATCAAATTCTACCCGGCTCAGTACACAGTGTATGGACATAGACAATGGTGTAATCTGTATGGGGCAGTTTCCGGGTCTGTAAACCACGGGGTTCGAATCCCAGGCACAACACTAATGTCTTTGGCAACACATTAATCTACAATTGCCACATTCGATCCAAGTGAGGTAAAAGGGTAAAATGGCAGGAATTAATTCCTTAAATTCAGCAATGTCAACCTGGCTATATAATTTATATACATGTATTGATAATGGATCGCTATAGGAGTTTAAAACGTGCCAGACATGAGCACCTTACAAGTCACCCCTCCCCCCCCCCCCATTATTATTATCATTATCACCATTATGGTGATATTATTGTGGGGGATCCACAAACTACAAGAAACGCTTTTTAGTGGATCCCTCCATTTCCGCAGAATCCAAGAATTTCTTATTCATTAATATGTTTACTCATCAAGAAAAAACAAAAAAGAATGAAAATGTATATATCTTGTTTCATATTTTTCTGTAATATACCTATGCAAATTTCACTGTATTTTTCTTCTTTCTGTTGGAAATGAATAAATATGAATTTGAATTAAAATTTGAATTATCATAATTATTGCTCGGTCAGGGGACAGCTGTCCATGTATGGATAGTTGTCCTGATACCGCAGTGGGCAGCCTCGGATGATTTAATGGTTTGTGGATAGTTTGGTAACTTTGTAACATTTTCATGGCTATTATCTACTTATATTGTCCTTTGAAATACGGACATTAATTCAAAGTGAGACAGGAAGATGGATGTTAGCAGCACTGTAGAACAGAATTCGAAAAAGCAAAATAGATCAAGAAAACGTTTTACATATTTTCTGCTTAAACCTTCAATTACATCCCTCCTGTCATTCTCCCCCTCCCCGTCTCTCTTACTCGCTTTTAAACTCTCTCTTTCTCTATCTCCCTCCATTCCATCCTACCCCTTTCTCTCTCTCTCTCTCTCTCTCTCTCCTCCCTTCTCTCCCTAACTCTCTCTCTCTCAAAATTTCTCCCTTTATCTCCCTCCCTTCCTCCATTCTTCATCTATCTGTTTCTGTTTCCAGTCTATCTCTATCTTTGTCTCTGTCTCTGCTCTCTTTCCTTCTTTATCTGTTTTGATTCTGTATCTGTCTCTATTCCAAACCACCCCCTATCTATCTATCTTTCTCTGTTTTGAGATTGTATGTCTCTCTCTGTCCATCTCTCTCTCTCTCTCTCTCTCTCGGATCTTTCGGAGTTTCACTGAAGAATACGGAGCTTATATTGCCTTTTAATTGAATTGCTTCTCGTCAAGTCGTCAGTTATTTGAGCTAGTTTGATTAATGGCCAACATGAATTTGGCTCATGCTGTTCAATTACCCAAGCCCCTATTACCATCTTCACCAGTGCATATCCTATAACCCCTAGCTTGAGATATGGCGAAGTGGGAGGTGTCCCATAATCTTCTCACTTTTCATGAAATGGTTATTACATTCATAATCGGGTCAACCTTTAAAAAAAATGTTTTCATATTTGCTTTAGTTCAGTATGAAGATTGTTCGAATTGAAAAAAAGAATGATAGGTAATTGATAACTGATAATTGATAATTAATTTATTGCTCATCTTTGTCAAACATACATGTTCATATTCTATCGCACAATTATGATATTTTACATTTAATTCATTACATTAGATACATTTTGCAGTACGAGAAATTGTATAGAAATTAGAAAAGGTTTTACCTCACACACTTGATGCATATACAATATGACTTTGATTTTGTTTAATCTTATGAAAACTGGTGACAAACTAGGCATCATACATTATTTACATACTGTGTGACACCTCATCTACACTTGATAAACACGTTATCAAAAGAAGCGCCAAAATTAGCGCTTAGTAAAGCTTTTAAGTCAGCGTCGATGGAATAAAAAGCAGGTGAACAGCACTGGTTTAGACTGGCTAAAATCAATCATCACATTGCTTATGTATTGATGGTTAAATAGGAAATGATCAATCATGAGCTGTCACGTGATCGGGAGAGATGAGGCCACAACCTGCCATGTAAAAGCAATTGATCCATCATTTTCATTTTCTACTGCTTTTTAGGCCAAGTTACTTGTTCTTTTAGTGATATTGATTTCTAATGTTTCTGGGAAGGGAAGAGATCGGAGTAATAAGGCCTTTTCTGTACAATTTATAGAAATCATCTAGCTAATGCACACAGACGATTTCTTTATACCGTGTGTATAATTCAGACACTATCTAGATATACTCTTTTTATGCCGCCTAACTATGATAGCAACACACACCGTAAAAAGCCTTTTCAAAATAGAGACACAATGCATGACAGAAAACAGTGGTGAAATGCCATGTGGATCCATAATAAAGATCATAGAAACTTGAAGAAGAAAAGGAATTAATATTCCTATCGTGAAGCATGAGGATGCCATATGAAACGATTTCTCAGATTGGCCACTTTTAAGTAGTATAAACCCGAAACGTGTGTTTGCGCGATGTCGTGGCGTTTTATTGTAGTTAGCGTCTGATCACGTGCTGTGGGACCAATGCGTGACGGCGCCACGCCTGTTATACCAAAGTCGTGATTTTGGCCTTATATATCGCCCCTTTAACCTGTTATAAAGAAAATTTGTTTTGTTGGTATATGTTTACCTCTTGTATTTTCCCCAGTTATACGAGGATTGTGATGAAATTGTGGGGGAAACGATCAAAGAAGCATTTTGCTGTTTATTTTCTGTTCACCGAATTGCAGTGTCTTCCTTTTACAATGACATTAAAGTTTGGTCTCTATAAGCATGATAAAATTTGGATCTAACCATAATCACCATCGATATCATATCAATATTATTGTTGTACTTTCAGTCAAACAATACTAATGATATCTTCTTCGAGATTTTGATGCAAGACATAGAAGTAGAAAACCCCGCACCGTTCATTATCTATAATGAAAGAGATAACATAATCATAATGAAAAAAAAAACGAATATGAAAATTGATTATCTCTTTCCATTCAACTGTGAGAGAGCTATGCCTGTGTATATCTCTCTTTTTTTCTATATCTCTTTCTCTCTCTCTCTTTTCTCCCGCTGTCCCTATTTCTCTCTCTCTCTCTCTCTCTCTCTTGCTCTTTTTCTTTCTCTCTTTCTTCCTCAATCCACCGAATTCTTCATCCATCGTCTTCATCAGCTCGGTCGGTCGTGTTACGTACGGTTGAGAAAACTTGAGATCATTAGAGACTGGTAATTACATGTTCTTGGCCCGTCCCGTCAAAGATCAGAAGCAAGCCCATTACAAGTTCATCCATAAACACAATCAATGTAAGGAGATGACGTATACAGGGAGGGGTTCGGATTGAGGGGAGGGATATTGATTTCTGATGGAGAAAGTGGCAGGTCCAGGATTCTCCAGCAGAATGGGGGGAGGGGGAGGGAACTGGTCTAAAAAATGTGTTTGCAAGCCAAAAGGAAAAAAATATAAGGGGTTATCAAAGTTTTTGCTCTCTTCTTTGCTCACTGACAAGCCCCAAGTTTTCACATCGTTTTTCTTTATGTTAGCCTGCGGAGGGTACAAATGAATACTACATTGGATTTGGAAGGGGATAGGCGTGTCCCTCTGAACCCATCAAATCTACCACTGAGAGGACGAAGGTCCTGGTGAAATAGATTTGTGTCCCGAACCACTATGTGATCCGTGTCGTTTATCAAGACAATAATCATGATAATGTACGACCTGCAGATGCTGAACCAATGACTGAAGAGCCAGTGGCCGATTTTCAGCTGTCTTACAGAAATTTTGCTCTCATTTTGTGTAGCTCAAAGAGTAAGTGCTAGTGGATATCACCGATGACAATTACTCATGGCATACCCGATTATAATGAAATCATAATACAGAACATACGTTTATGAATGGGATATGTGAGTTTGATCAGTCTAGCAGTCACCCCTTTAGTCTGAAACAACCCAGCACTGAACCCTAGTTATTTGTTCTGTTTTCGCATGATATTTAGTCACCCTACATCATAATTTACGCAGGTCTGTTCCAAGCTTAAGTAACACCACGAACACAGTGTTTGTAAGAAGCAGAAGAATAGAACTGTCTCATACACTTCTCTTTTAGAGCTCAGGATAATTATGTAGACATTGAGAAAAGTTGGTGGCAAATGTGTTGAAAGAAAGAACTACCCATTGCAATGACTTCTCCGATACCTTAGTATTAACAATGGAGATCAGAGTGCATATACGGTACATGAGGTTTACAATCTTACACGTCTCAACTGTGATAGAGAAGGTATTATCATATCGGTAATAGAAAACCGACCCATTTGCTGTTTTGTTGTAAACGAAAGCGATGGATGGTACGACTGAACTTTAGAGGATCACCTATAGGACTTAGGTAGAGCTGTGGACCCGCCAGATCGTCTCACATGTCAGGGTGACTGATTACTTGTTCATCCCAGTTTGATACCTGTGTTTTCCGAAATAGCTTGACATCTTGAATGCAGTGGAAACTTCTCGATAAAAATAGCATTTCCCTTTGAAGATGTTAAAATTCATAAATGTTAATCAAAGCTGTCAGTACATTTCCCTGATTGTTTCAAAAAATTGCTTTTGGTGAAGGCTTCTGTTCTCTGCCCTACTTTGGACTCATACACAACCTCTTCGACTTGAACTTCATTGGTTGCTTGAGCGACAGAGAATAGCTTTCAAAATCCTGACGCCAGTCGACAAGTCTCTTGATCATCGATGTCCAGAGTCCGTATATGACGGCCTGGTTCGTCGTCCTCGGGTCTTCAACACTCACAAAGCTGTGGAACCGGCTACCTGTCACGGTGAAGATAACTTCATCGGTTGATCAGTTCAAGAAATTTCTCGAGTCATATCTATATCTTGAGAACGATGGATTGCATTGTCTCATCTGGTCTCTTCATGTAAAGAGAAAACTCATTGTTCAAGTGGCCCAAACATGTGGAATGGTGTGAGCAATGCTTTGTAAATGTAAGAAAAAGGAGCTTTTTTCAAATACCTTTTGGCATGTTTGGATTAGACTGGATTGGATTGGTAGTAAAATGCTGAACAATCCTATCAGCACACCTTCTGAAAAACAAAAACAAAAACAAAAACAAAAACAAAAACAACAACAACAACAACAACAACAACAAAACAAAAACAAACAAACAAACAAAGAAACAAACAAAAACACACACGAGAACACACACACACACACACAAAACCCAGCAGAAAACTGTTGAGGTGATTAATGTAAAGGTGGTACTGGAAAGTTTTTAAAAAGGGGAATAGCGTGGTGTCGTTGATGTGCTTCAGAAGCAGCCCAATTATAGACTGGTCATAAATAAACGAAACCATTAATGTTTGAAACGTGCAGGGCATCGCTGGAGCATTACGATTAATGGGTATCGGAAAATAAACTTTTTGCAAAATAATGTTGCTGGCAGAGATATTAATTTCGAAGCAAGATAGTTGCAGATATGTCTTTTTATTTTCCAATTTGACTTGAAACGTCGAAAATGATCAATTTTTATTCAGTTGCAATTTACCCTTTTTTTAGGGGAGGGGGTTGATGACCCCATCGCTAAGTCATTAAGGTAAGCTGCTGACTACGTGCATCTTGACAACATTTCACCAAGTGATTATACAAGAGGGTGCCAAACAAAGATAAACTCTTGGCTATTAAAGACTGTCACTTTCGCCGGCCTTTCGCTTGATACTTTTCATCTATTTTCTTTATTTTTATGCTTTAGATCCGAATATCTTTATATTTTTATTGGGAAATGACGTCGTACTTTCCGATCAGACTCATGCAAGCCTCTCTTATTAGAATCACATGACGTAAAAAGAAAAACAAAGGCGTAAGAATGAAGGCCAGGGGAGCGTTTCATGAGGAGTCTTGTCGGTGATTTTCACTGACTAATTCGCTCTCAGCCAATCAGATGCAAAGATTTTCAGGAGCTTATAACAGTTGTCAGTGAAAATCACTGACAAAACTCTTCATGAAACGCTCCCCTGATTAAGATGATTTACTGAGAGGACATGAACGGTGACGCACATTGTAGGAACACACAGACATGCTGGCATGACAACAACATGTCATGGACAGTTTCAAAGACACCGTTAAATGTTATTTAAGGCCCCGTCATATATTAGCGAATAGAGCTAACGAGTGCCTAGCGAATAGCTTTTTTTTTTTTTGTTGAAAAGTCCACATACGCTCAAATACGCTCAAATTCTTGGCCACAATAGGGTTCTAAATTTTGAACATGTCCAAAATAGAAAATCGGCTCCAGCGTATTAACCTACGAACAGCTACGAACAGCTAGCGAATACCACGTACGTCAAACGTGTCACGAACGGATGGCAACGAACACGAACGCATGTCCAAATTTTCGAATACGTTAGGCATTCGTTGGCTCGATTCGCTAATATGTGACGGGGCCTTAAGATCTCATCAAGGAACGAAGCCGTTAGAAAGGAAGGGGACATCCTACAACTCCTGGTTTGGGGAGTGCCTGTTAGCATCGATATTTTCATATACTGAAAGAACATTTTGACTACTGACAATATAGCTGCTCTCTAAGAGTGGTCCCTTTTTGTATTTTTGACATTTCCAAAATTATACCTTGACATTGGTGTTGTTAATGACTAACACCTCTAAAAGAGTCAAACGTGCAGAGAAGGGTTAGCCCTCAGTAAGTTGTTTTCATTATGTTAAGTTCATGTTCTGTTTTCGTTCCTCGCCATCTGTTATTGTAAGATGAGTGTCTTCAGGGGCGCCAATCGAAGTCGAAGGAGTTTTTATCTCAGAAATTTATTCTTCAGAAACCATTCAAGAGCCCCTTTTGGCAAATTAGGTCTGACACCAACGCTCCATTCAGAATGATAAAAATATATTTTCCTCTGTACTGCACATCCTTTCCCTTTATTTTTGTCTTGATTGCACACACAGTTCATTAATGAGAGATAAAGACATTGCAGATAACAAGCAGACGGAGCCTCTTCTGGTACCCTCTAGGTATTAGACGTGACAATGGTGTAGCAAGTAAAGCCACAGTGGGGGGGGGGCGAGGGGGGCTCTAAGGTCACATTCGGTTGACGAAATTCGAGATGGCAAAACTATACAGCGTGGGGAGGGGGAGGTGATCTGGAGTAGAGATGAAATCATTTCATATTATTTCTCTCCTTTACTGCAATTGGTTGGTACACGAGCGCCGTCCTGCTGCCCCGCCCTTCTCCTTACTACGCCATCGGTACCTGACTATCGTGAACATACGACGTGGATGAAATACAACCTGAAGAAGAAAAGCACGATAACAAGCTTGTCTGTCGTTAGAAGCGGATTGTTTGAAATGGCATGTATGTGATCTTTGAATGCACCGACCTGATTACTAGCCTGTGAACATAATTGCGCCCACCAATGCAGTGCACTAACTTATGCAAATTATAAAACTGATTTTTTTTTTTCATTCTGTTTCAATACGGATTACTTGAAAATCTGAAAGCTTGCTAGCAGAGCAAAATTATTAATTGTACGCTATATTCATGGTGAATAAGTGAGTTAAATGATCACTTCTCTGGGATGATATGGAAATCTTGGGCCTATTTCTCGAAACCCTTATATTCACAAGTCTTAGTGCTTTGGACAACCCATATATATACCGTATAGAGACATTTTTTGTTGTTGTAGACTTAACATGCGTTCAATGGGATGTCCACGAACTCAACGACTTATGGCTGTTTCGACTGATGACTTACGGCTGTTTCGAGAAACTGGTCCCGGAAATTCTAAATTTAGCACACATCTAATAATTATGTATTAACAATAACAGTAATATATATAATCCAAAACATGTATAAAAGAGAATGTCGACGTTGTGTAGGACAGCCATCTTGCAAAATACTTTGTTTACTTCTTTTCGAATCACGATTCGTAAGAATGATAATCCACGACCTGTTCAAGGTTTACATGGTTGACTGAAATCGTTACTCATCTTCTAACCCAATTCAGTTGAAGTAACAGCAAGATGACCGACGTAGCCTTGACCAACAAACCTCTCAGAATAATCACTCAACCAGTAACCATCCTGAAACTATGCTTTCGTCATTTCGCAGTAACCTTGACTACTGTATTACATCAAAAATCACTCAGCCACTAACTATTTAGAATCTGTGCTTTTGGTAATTTTGCACTTCATCGAATTCATCTGGAAAACCGCCGAAATGACTCCACCCTCTTAGATCATCACTTCGTAACTATGAAGCCTGTCATACATCAACGCTAACGATAATGATCACCATAAATTCGATCTCATGGTGTTAATGTATACAGGCATCGATCAAAAAAGAAAAGAAAAAAGAAAGGGTTCAGAAGGTTCATTGGTGAACAACACTAATTCAATGCATTTTCGTTGAGCTTCAGGACACCAATTATTCAGTTGCGGTAATAGTTGGTGTCATTATCGTTGAGGTGAGACCGGGCCCGTTTTGTGTCCCTGCTACATGAACTTTGATTAATCGCGGGAAAATCTCGACTGCCCAGTCCTTGCTTACCTGCTTACCTTCTGCAGCTGTTTTCTTACCTATTCTCTGACGTCACAATGTTATCGACTCGTGACGTCATCTCTACTGGTTAATCATTATAGAGTAAATGTAGTTTGAATGTTTGAATGTTGAGGGGGACGTGTGTAATTGGAAGAGAAAGGACGAGAAACCCCGTCTTCTTGTACTTTCATTGTCCATTTATCGTGATATTTGTATAAAAACAAAAAAACAAACAAACAAACAAACAAACAAACAAACTAAAGTGGGAAATTCCCTTTTTCAGACGTTTTCTAAAACGACCCTGACACTAACTTAACCTTTTAATGTTTGACAATGATTTCTTCTTTTCTTAGTTTGATATTCTTTCTATTAGATTTATTTTCTGTCATTCTTTTTCATTCTCTTTTATGTCATGTTTTTTCGACTTCTTTGCATCTTTCCCTTCATCACTTATTTTCCTCTTCTTATTATTATTTCCATTTTCTCTGTAACGTCTTGATGAATAGTCCCATTATCATCTTGATATTGTACATTCATTTTCGTCCTCACTATCAGTGCTTGTTCTACGATTTTCTCCACATAACCCCCAATGTCTGGCGTCAACTGAATATTTCCCGCAAACTTTCTCAAAGGCCTATCTCAAAACATTAACATCATAGACTCAGACTCGAGCCAATGCAGACAATACCTTTGAATGGTCGGCTACCTATCCCGCTTGTACAAATACTTAGAAAGAAATTGGCTACCAAAATCGTGTTTGAAGTTCGTGTGAAAACCAGAAAGCAAAGTCTGTGTAGGATCGCGCCATGCACACCAAGCTGCTTGGCAAATAACATCGGTGGAGATAAAAAGCTAAATCTTTCTCAGCTTCAAGAATTAATCCGGACAGTAGCACTTTCGGAGAGGATCTGTTTATTTTTGGCCATATACCGTGGCATCCTTAATGGCCATCTGAATGAAATCCTGCAAGATATTTGGAGTATTGTAATCCAAAGTTTCATACTGAGCGAACAGCTGTGTCCCTCTCTCAAATTATTCCTCGTTATTTCATTTCCGTGCATTTTTAATCCTTCTCTTCAACCCATTTCATCTCTCTATCAGTCTATCTTCCCTCCACCCCCTCCCCCCTCTCTCTTTCTCTTACAAACAGATTATAATATATCTGCATTATGGAATGAGAGAGAGAGAGAGAGAGAGAGAGATTGACAGAGATAAAAAAGAGAAAGAGAGAGAGAGATTGACAGAGAAGGGAATGAGAAAGAGAGAGAAGGTGAAAGAGAGAGAGAGAGAGAGAGAGAGAGAGAGAGAGAGAAGTTAGATGTGGTGGGGAGATATAGGCCGCGTTCAAGCGACCATTTTTCACCCTAGAATCACGGTTTTGAAAGACGTTTAGTTTAAACCACGGTTGCGTTCAATCGATTTTTCGCAGGTCGTAAAAATAAACGTCTTTCAAAACGCAAACATGAAACGCTGAAAAAGGTACGTTTTGAATCATGATTCTGCAGAACCACGGTCGCTAAAAATCGATTGAACGCAACGGAGATCTCAATCATGATTCTACTGTTGCTTTCACACCAAGGTTCGAAGATAGAAGAAGGAATAACAAAGGATAACATAAGGAATGATGGACAGAAGAGAAGATAGAAGGAATAATAAAGAATAACATAAGGAATGATGGGCAGAAAAGAAGATAGAAGGAAAAACAAAGGATAACATAAGGAATGATGGAAAGAGAAGAAGATAGAAGGAATAACAAAGGATAAGATAAGGAATGATGGACAGAAAAGAAGATAGAAGGAAAAACAAAGGATAACATAAGGAATGATGGACAGAAAAGAAGATAGAAGGAAAAACAAAGGATAACATAAGGAATGATGGACAGAAAAGAAGATAGAAGGAATAACAAAGAATAACACAAGGAATGATGGGCAGAAAAGAAGATAGAAGGAATAACAAAGGATAACATAAGGAATGATGGACAGAAAAGAAGATAGAAGGAATAATAAAGAATAACATAAGGAATGATGGGCAGAAAAGAAGATAGAAGGAAAAACAAAGAACCACATAAAGAATGATGGACAGAAAAGAAGATAGAAGGAATAACAAAGGATAACATAAGGAATGATGGACAGAAAAGAAGATAGAAGGAAAAACAAAGGATAACATAAGGAATGATGGAAAGAGAAGAAGATAGAAGGAATAACAAAGGATAACATAAGGAATGATGGACAGAAAAGAAGATAGAAGGAATAACAAAGAATAACATAATAAGACAGAAAAAAGAAGATAAAAGAAGAAAACAAAGAATCATATAAGGGAAGATGGAAAGAGAAGAAGATAGAAAAAAAAACAAAGAAAAATAAGGAAACATATAAAAGAAGGTAGGAAAAAACAGAATAACATAAGAAAAGATGGGAAGAGAAAGAATAACAAGGAAAAAATGTTAAAATATATTACATAAGGAAACATAGAAAAGAAGGTAGGAAAAAACAGAATAACATAAGAAAAGATGGGAAGAGAAAGAATAACAAGGAAAAAATGTTAAAATATATTACATAAGGAAACATAGAAAAGAAGGTAGGAAAAAACAAAGATTAACATAAGAAAAGATGGAAAGAGAAGAAGATAGAATGAAAAACAAAGAATAGCATAAGAAAGATATAGAGACAAATAAATGATGTGGCTAAAGTTGATCTTCCTGGGTCAAACTGCGCAGTACGATGCGCAGTGGATGGGCTTGAAATAAGCAAGAATCAGCGTTGATGAAAAATCGCTTGAACGCTCTCACGCAGTAGCCGTGTTTTGTAACAGCATTTTGATTTGTGATTCATGTTTGTGATTCTAGCTTCAAAAAATCGCTTGAACGCACCCATAGAGAGAGAAGATGTGGGTTTGAGGAGAAGGATTAACAATGCAGAAAAAAATAATCTGAAGGAAAAAAAAATATAGGAGGAGAGCTCGAGAAAATTATGAGGGACAGATACACTGACAATCAATATCATTATATTGCGATTTATGATGGTGGGACATCATGGTCTGAATTTATACGCTTATCTGATGCATGTCTTCATGTAGCAATATTTCATTGTCACATGATATACTTCCACATGATGAAATTTCTTCATCTGACATGTCTGAATATATTTGTTATTTTTAAATGAGAAGTATTATGTTTCCTTTCAATCCCAGCTTATTTTTTCTTTCCTTCTTATTCCTTCTCTTCTCTTTTTTCGCCTCTCTCCCATCTTCTCTTTGTTTCTCCTCTCTTTTTATTTTTTTATTTTTTTTGGGGGGGGTATACTTGATTCACAGATTTACCATCATACAGTTGTTATGTCAGAAGATTAGAAGAAAAAATTCAATTTTCTTTGTAATTTTATTATTTTTATATGACACCGTAATAATCTTCCGTTTTTGCGTATAGCTCTTATAGTATATAACGAAATATGCTTCCAAAGGACTTTGGAAATCATTTCCTCGAATCTGAGTCCAAAGATCCTATTTCAGACAATATATCTAAAATTTAGAAGAGAACTCTCTTCGCCCCACTTTTTAAAAATAGAAACATTCCATACACGGAGGCGAACACTCGCATGATGTCGTGTAAGGTAATTATTGTATAAGTTTAGAAACTAATGGTACCATTCTCCACCCCATCGTAGGCCTCTCCTAGCCACCAGCGTCCTCATCAACGCTCTCATGAATCTTCCAGCCTGGATGGGACGATACCGTTACCATGGTGACCCGGACTACATCCTCTGTTGCTATAGAAACAGTGTGCTCGATATGAACATTGGAGATGCTGAAGGGTGTAAATGACATACATCATGTTCTTTATTCATGATACTTGTCAAAAGCATGAAAGAAAGAAATTTATTTTCCGCCTCCGTGAATAGGCCTCCCATTTTTCCGGCTTTGAAGTTGTATTTCAATTTTGTTAAAGCAAATACTCGTTTGATAGAGAGAAACCAATATCATGAGAATGTTTAGTGAAAAGTAGATCACCTCTTAGGCATTTCCGCCCTTCCTGTCATACGCGAGCTGTGGTTTGTTCTCATCTTTTTTTAAATTTTAATTTCAATAGATCTATCATTCCAATACTTTGGATGAACGGCAGTATAATTCCCCCTCTCCTATCAGGCATTGTCAGGGGGGCGCTTCATGAAGTGCCTTGTCAGTGATTTTGACTGACAAATTTGCTCTCAGCCAATCAGATGTAAAGATTTCAGTAGCTATTAACAGTTGTCAGTAACTGAGTAAGTGCTTGGTACTGCAAATCGGAAAGTAACATGTTTTGAATCCAGTTGTCAGTAAAAATCACTGACAAGATACTTCATGAAAAGCTCCCCAGCCCTCTCTGAAGTAGGTTGGATAATTTTCACCCATTGACTAAAATGCATGTTTGTTGACCCGACATTTTGTCAGATTTTACCCAACCTCTTCTGGATTGCTCTCTTAATTCTTTTTAATTCTAAAACGCTCAAGTTTTTGACCCTTGTTTTCTCTTCTGAAGAATATACATGTAAGTGTATTTAGTTTCATTGCATATGCACCCCCTCCCCTTAAAAAGGCTCTCTCCTCTTACAAATCAAATTTACAATCAAATACGACATCATTCTGGATTTGTGTTTAAACCACTTTACCTATGACTAGATTGTTCCACTGCCAGATATTCGTATGAATGCAAGATCTTCGGGTGTCATTCAAATTTGCCGATAACAAGGCTGAGTCATGCAGCAAGTCCATACATAATCAGTTGCCTGACGGGGCATTAACAACTGGTTAAAAGAAAGAAGTTATAACGCCCTTCTCGCTCTAAGGAGATTCATATACAAGATGGGGTGACGACGTGAAGAAAATGACGCGGAAAACAGACCAGAGTAACAGGTATCAAACTCTGGACGTTCCGCAAGAAGTCGAGCACTTCTCGATCGTCTGTTCCAGCTACTTGACCGAGTTTAGGTGTTGATTTTCAAAGCTTTGTAACCAGTTTATTTCTTGTTAGTGCCCCGTCTCCCTGCGGCTTCAGTCTGATATGAGAAGCAAGAAAAGGTGTTCGGAGAGGAGGGCATTCTTAGGCGTTTTACGAGGGATAACTGGTGTTATCCTACCAGATAATTTAGCTTTTCTGACGGAGATAACAGAATGTTGAACTTGTTTCATCTATTCCAATTTATCAAAATAATGCTTCTTTCCCTAAACATTTTGAAAAACTTGAGTTACCGTTGAGCCCCTTGCATACTCTTAACTCATAAATTTACACGGCTTTTCAAAAGTGGAGAGAATTAAATTGGCCGTTAGTGTCGCTATTAAAATGGGAGTGGGGGGGCATTAATGTAGTTTTGAAAGCAAAATGAAAAACATCCGTAATAAGTATCCCTAAAATCAGAATTTTCACACATTAGATCTGCTTTCTGTTCTGAGTTCTGCTTCTGCTTCTGCTAATATGCATGCATTGTCATGAATCCCAGGAATGGCGCCATTAAAGTTTGCATAAATCTCCTTCTCCATGACCCTGCCCTTTCTCTCTCTCTCTCTCTCTCTCTCTCCTCTCTCTCTCTCTTGTCTTCTTTCTCTATCTCTATCTCTGTAATTATCTCACCCTCTTTCTTTCTCTTCCTCCCCCTCCCTCTCCCCCATCTCTCGTTTTCTTTTTATTTCGCTATCTCTTTATCTTAGTCTATCTCTCTCTCTCTCTCCCTAATCCCCCCCCCCTCTCTCTCTTTCTATCAAGGATATCTGTCTCCGTATATGTATCGTTCCAACTCTCTCTCCCTCTCCTCTCCCTTCTTTGTTTCTCCCTTTCGTTTTACTTTCCCCTCTCTCCTCCATCAATATCATGGAAGAAATCATCCAGGGTTTGCATCCCTGGAGAGAGCAACACGACTCCTCTCAAAAACCAGAAGAAATACTTGACTTGGATCGAGCAAACCAATATCGTAATTCCCAAGCTGTATTTCCATTTCTCCCTCTCGTAAAAAGCTTTTAGATTATCTTCATCTCTTAAATGGGTGACATATTTATTCCTGGTCCAGATAGGCCTATTCAGAGTGGAATGACTGATTCACTCACGATGACACTTTTTAAGGGAAAGTCGTGATGTGATCACTGCACGGAGATTCGTCAAATCAGGTTAATGTCACCAACCTAAATCGTATAAGGTTGATATGAATTTCTTGTATAAGAACATAAAACATATTTTCATTGAATAAAACGACAGTTACACTGAATGCTCAAATTACATGAATTGTAGGGGGCTCTGTTACATCACAGCACAGTAGAGTATAATGATATAGTAAATGAACTATATAAATTTATCTAATTATTTTCATTAAACGATTTCATATGAAATGTATAGTAACTGTAGTGGGGAAATTTGAAGTGTGGTTACCGTTATATTTAATCATCTGTAATTTTTCAATGGAAAGATTTAGGGTTCGAATCCCCCGTCTTGTGCGAATGTCCGCCTGTAACTATCCCTTTCAGTGCACAATAGGCCTACTCTGTATCAGCTCTCGAATCTCTTCCTATACACATCTCTCTCTCTCTCTCTCTCTCTCTCTCTTTCTCTCTCCCCTCTACCTTTCCATATCCATCTTTTGAAATATATCAAAAGCAACCAGGTCCTCTCTCTCTTCTTGCTACTATACGGTCTCGCTCCAATTCTTGCGATCTATCACTGCCTCCCTCCATCTCAATTTCTCCTCAAACGAATCCATCACTGGTCCATAATCCAACCCTTTTCTGTAAACTACAAGTAAATCTCTAGAGTACTCTTCGGGATGCTCAATATTCCTCATTCGATTCTGGGAGTAAATAGTCTCGCCGTTTGGCATTTTCGCAGTGCTTTTGGTCGAGTGGGAGTACTTTAATACCAGTGTAAAAGCTTTGGGAGTTGGGGTAAAGAAGAGAAGGGGTACTGAAAGAGTAAGGGGTGGTGTGGGGGGGGGGGGGGGTAAAATGTGCATGGATAATGAGACATGTAAAAGAAATTCTTACATGTTTCTTTGAAATTGATCTTGGATGTATTTGGGTTTTACTTGTCAATTTATCGTTCACGATGTTAGAATAGCGTTAGAATTGCTGTGGCACATTGCATGAGCTATTGATAGGCTTGTTTTTATGTTGTATAAACTTCAGTGTGATAGCGCTTTGAAGTTTGTTTAGTATTAACACACCAGTAATGTTCAAAGCACCCCAACCCCTCCCTGGCAAAATAATACATTGCGCTTGCGGACCCCCTCTCCATGTCGCGGTCCATCACGTCTCTGCATGTAACACTCTCATGGTGAGCAATCTGAGATGGCGCTGATCGAGAATACATTGCACCTTCTGATATGTGAACCTCCCTCTCTTACCCTCTCCCATCACTCCTACTCACTAGTTCTCTACCTGATGATATCCCTTTGACGCATATGACTCACAGAGATCCTATAGGACTTCTATGATATGACTGCACTTTGTGATGTGGGACCCCCTCCCAGACTCCCCCCCCCCCCTCCTTCATCTACATCCCTCCTATTCATTAACATAACTATGCCTTCATGGTAACCAATTAAGAATAATGTCTGATAGGTATGACTGCACCTTTATGATATGTGGGACTACCCCTTCTCCTACCCCTCCTCCACCCTCTCCCCTCCTCTTCCCCCGGTACCCGTCCACCACCCTCCCTACAGTAATCTTCAGAGTAACCAGTCCAGAGCACTGATCGATAATGCATTTCATCTTCGTGATGAAGGGGTGATGTGACTTCTCGTCCCTCGTCCTATATACTCCCACCTGATTCCCTTGATCATTTGGTTGTAGCTTATCGTTATCCTCTACAATCATGATATCTGTCGAGGAGGCACGTACATCACGCTCGCGGTCATTGGCCTGGTCGACATCGTGACATTCAAAGTCACGAATTGCGATTATCTCCTGTCCGATATTATGGAGTGGACATTGTGAATCAATTCTCTGTACCATTTTCATACGCCTACGGCATGTGCCATGGGTACGGATTGGTCTGAAGTATCCATCTTTATGCATTAAGAGTCACGAATCAAATCTTATCGGAGAATAGCTCTTGATCATCCTATTTGATTTTTTGATGATTTATTTTCAGTATTTAATAATCAAATGTGGTACGGGGACAGGGAGAGGCGGAACTGCATGCCCCTGCATCTTCCTTTAAATCAAATTTGGCTTTCCTTAAAAATAAAAAAAAATAAAAAAAAATATATATATATATATGTATTTTTTTAGGGGGGTGTCAGAAATGATGCTCAATTTCTTTTCTGCATATTCCAGAGTTCGCCCCTGATCTTCTTAAAGCTATATATCGTCAATTCATTTGACATTTCATAATGATATGTAGACGAGAAAAACATGTATTTTTTTAGGGGGTGTCAGAAAAGATGCTCCATTTCTTTTCTGTATATTCCAGAGTTCGCCCCTGATCTTCTTAAAGCTATGTCAATTCATTTGGCATTTCATAATGATATGTAGACGAGAAAAACACCGTTCGTTTTCCAAAAACGTGTATATTCCAGTCGCAGGAGTGTGAATATTGACAATGTGTAATCATTCTGATCAGCGCAATCGGAAATGAATGTGAGCATAACCCGCTGGCATTTGTTCCAAGAATTGATTTGTAAAATGTCACGAGGCATGATATTTGTAGTAATGTTTCATGCATGTACCAATATTAACACTTTTCAAGAGCATGTTTGATTAAAACATACGTGACGAACAATATTGGATTGTTAAAATGGGGAAAAAATTCAAAGAATATTACTCAATGTCTAACTATACTGCTCCCTCACAGCCACTTAAAAAATAATAATTTTGCTCACTATCTATCAGCTGAATCAATTTTGTATTGCATTAATTGTTTTTAAACATAAACAGAACAAATTGCCATATAATCTTGCCCTCATCATTAAATGCAAAAGAGTAATGCACGGTTATAACACCAGGGGGGGTGTAACATAAAACATACAATCAATCTTACGATTGATATCAATCGTAAGTCTATGGCAAACCATGTACTAAAGAGATACAATTGATTGTAAGATTGATTGTATCTCTTTATGTTACACCCCCCGGAAATCCTGAAAAGTTATTACAGTGTATATTGAAGAATGAAAAAAAAAAATCAGCATTTCCTTTTTCTGTTAAATACAAATATAGAGGGTTCCTTTTATTTGGAACTCTCTTCTTCGTGATATGAAAATGTTTCATTTTTAAATTCTTTCCAATCAGAGCTTAAGGACTTTCTACTCACTCACTCTGCTGCATAAGTGATTAATTCATCCCACCACTTTTATCTGTATGTTTTTATATAATTCTTATCAACACAAGTCTTAGTATTTCATTATATAGTGCTGCCTCGACAGAACCTTTACTTGTTTTTGTTTTTGATTTTGTTTTCAGTTTACCATTTTATATCCATTATCGTATGTGCTGAATATCAGTTATACACTTTTACTCCTAGTCTTTCATCTTCTACTTTTCTGTCTTGTTTGTCTGTTTGTTTGTTTGGTGTCTTCTTTTGTTTTTGTTCATTGTATATTCCATATGTTTGATGTGTTTTTATGCACTTTTTAATGGACTTAAATGAATAAACTGTATTGAAATTGAATTATAATAAAAATTTATTAGTCTTATTCTACAACTAACATTGATGTTTAATATCGCAACAGACTATTATTGTGACATTATTATCAGTGAAAAGGTAATTAGAGTGAGAAGGCAAGACCGACGCATTAAAGATCTCTGAAAATATCAGACTATCATGCAGCTTTCGTCGATATTATGGCCCTTGTCGTTACACCTATTTATAGGCCTATGCTGTTTTCATATCATATACAAAATGATGCAATAAATACTATGTGAGGTTATTGCATAACACATGAGCGCAAATTTGGAACATGACATATAAAATAAAGCTTTGAAATTCAAACGTCGTTTTCAAAAGAAAGTTTGACATTGACGAACACTAAAAGTTCAAACTGTCCATTTTCTTTTTATTATAGAGTGAAGACTGCTTCTCTTCGCTTAGACTTGCCACTAGTTCTGCTACATTTCCGAATTCCATTTTCCCCCTTTAAACCTACTGAAATACGCTGATAGAAATAAATGGAAATAAAAACACTGATGATAACTTACTTATCTCTTTGGTCATAATCCCATACTTCTCTGTCTTTATCTCTCTAAGTCAATGGTAATTTTGTAAGATGATACTGATCGCTTTGATCCCCCTCTTGGTGGTATAATCATCTTGGTTGTCTTTATTCTATTATTCCAGTGGATTATAAGGGGTTGGGAGTAATCCTTGGATAATTTCTGCTGATAAAACGGGAAATCTAAATCCACAGAAGGATGCCTCGAGGAGAGGAGTATATTACACTTACAACGTCATCATATCTGCTTTATCATGTGTTTGAGTTATGATTTGAATAAGGCAATATTGTGCACATACAAGTGGCAATTATGCACATGCAGGTTGTAATATCGACTCACAAAAATCTCAATAAGAATCTACTGTGTAATTCGGGCAGAAAGATAAATACATTTTGGAAGGAAAAATAGAGGAATTTACAAAAAAAAACTGCTATCAGTAGTAAAAAAAAAAAGAAAGTGAAATTTACTATGAATTATGTACATCAAACAAAAACTGTAATAGAGACAATTTATCCCCAATCAAGATATTACTTCCTGTATAGATGAGAATAAATGGGAGCCATTCTAGCTTTGTATTTTAACATCATCATGTATTTTTCTACTCCCAAAGTGATCTTGATATTCTTAATCTGAATTTCTGCCAGCGAGCATTGTAAATTGAAAGGATCAACAAGTGTCCTGGTTCAATTGAACCTTTTCAATTTGTGAAATACATTTTTCTTTTTGTATATATATGTATTTGTTTTTGTTTTTGACAAATCGCCCGAAGTACATCCTTCTCTGTCTCTGTTTTGTTTTCTTTCCTTCTTTGTTACTTTCTTTCAGCTTATGCTGTTATTCTACATATGTTTTCCTTCCTCATTCTTTCCTTCTCCCTCTCTTTCTCCCCCACTCTCTCTTTCTCTCTCGTCCAAGCAATGATACTTTGATATTTTCATTTCTCCCTTGTCTCCCAAACCCCTTGCAAGCAAACTTAACTTCAACAGACATGGATGAATATTACATTTTGCAATTCATTTGAGGATTCCCATGGCTTAAGGCATATACATCGTCATGTCTGAGTGCTCAGCGCATAATCGTCAGGGCCTGCGAATTTTCAGAGTATGAATAAATGCATGGAGGGGTGGATTGAGTTAGGAGGGCGTGCTTTTATCGATGAATTTTTGATCACCTGATATGTGATAAATCCGGAGACAGCGTCACCATCCCAATCACGTGATCTACCGGGGGAAAAAAAGGGCGGTGGGTGTTCTTTTATTGATGAATCATTGATCACCTCATGTGTGATAAACCCTTACATGTCACTCGTGACCTGCCCCCCCCCGGGGGGGGGGGGGGAACAGGTCCAACTCTAGGCGGGATGCTATCCCAAATAGTATAGCCATGCATAGGTAGGCATTAACCGCTTTTGGTAAAGTGTCTCTTTTCAGAAGGCATGTCATTCGCTTGTGATTCCACTATTAAGACTTAAGAAGCAAGACTTATGATATAAACTGCAATACTAATCATCAAAAAATTTTAACGTGTGTTGGGATTCATATTCCAGCCTGATCAGATAGTAATGGACGGACATTTAAAAAAATGAAAGTTTGAAGGCCTATACAAAATGAATAATTCGAGGGAGCTATTTTGTGTCTCAGTGTAAATGACATCATGAGGGGAGTTGAGATTTAATCAATTTCGATTGCCATCATTACCCACCAAAGTTAGAATCCATAAAAATGTTCACTGTCATGGACGGACAAAATACCTACACTTAACCAATCAGGCTCATTCCAAACATTCTTTGGACAAGAGCATTATATCCAGCCACAATGCATTTCAGTAAACTTGCAGGCTCAGTCAGTCGTCTCGGGAGAACTGCAGAAATATCCTGAAAAAGATATTATTTGTAAATATTTTTGCGTAACGCAGAGAAAGCTTTTAATGGTCCACAGAGAGACAAAACGCCAAACTGCCTTTGGCCCTTACGTCACTGACTATACCCGCATGGATTCCAAACTTGTAAGACTTAACTGGACGGTGACCTGAAAAACAGAGGTAAAGGATGGCGGGGGAATTTCCCCATCTTGTATCAAACGGTTAAAATTCGTGAACTTGTAGTTTTAGGGGTTATGAAGATGGATTTGGTGAAAGCTAGGTGGAATTTCTCAAAATGGACCTTTATCTAGTTGACTTTGAATTAATCACTGTTGCTTTACCCTGTGGCATAATCAATAATACCAGAGTGAATTTTCATTGATTTTTTTTGTATGAAAATTTAAAATAGTATGATGAAGAAATTGCCTTTAGGTATACCCATTTTTAAAAATAAAGATATACTACATGCATATCTCTTGAACAAATAATGCTATTCAATGCAAAAAAGCTTTTCTGAAGCTGTACTGACTTATAGCAATAGCTGGCCTTGACGAGGTAGATTCAGTCCAAAAGCAAACGTCCAGTAGAACCTCCTTAAGAAATGATGTCTGTATGATAATATTGTAAAGCAAATAAGGCCAAACTTTTGGTAGCGAAAAATTGAGGCACTGCCCACGCGAACGAAATCCGTTAAATATTGATTCAAATTGAATTCATTCAGACCACGTACACGAACTCTTTGAAAATTATTTATTGAGGCCAAAACCAACACTGATTTATATTCCTCTCAGCAAATTGAAGTATAAAAGTATTTCAATGTTGATCAAGCTCAAACACATCGCGTGGTATAAGAAACTGTCGATCAAGTTTATCCCCCTATTTTTAAGCAGCGAAACAACTTAGATATATATACATATATCGCTAGATGTTATTTCACAATCAAGGGTTTTAGGTCGAGCGTGAGGGACTTTTTGAGAACTTTCCTATAGGAGCTTTGTTATCATAATAATAGAATGAAATACCATTCTGCTGTTCATGTACAGTTTACAGGGTTAGAAAGATGAAGGTTTCATAGACTTACATAGACAGTGATAGACCTGTTTAATAATTTTATGCAAAGTTGTTGAACATTAGTTTCCCTTGACAACTAAGGATCGTGTCAGAGGATTGCCCAACATAGCAACAACTAATGTATGCAAACTGGTTTCACTCTATTCAGATGCCAGTGTGCATAACAGGTGCATTAAATAGTCCGTATACCCAATGGTTCTGGAAAGAAATGTGCACAAATTTAAATACCTTAGTAAACATGTAAAATTGCACGTAACATTTCCTAAATATCACGCAGTTTAAAGACAGCTCGAAGAGTCTTTCATAATGGACCATTTTGAAATCATATCCACCACATATTGCTTGCTTGGTAAGGGCAACACAGAATTTGACTCATAACTGACATTCTTAATTCTCGTGGATTTATCTCGCTCGATCTGAATAGCAACAAGTCTGATACCCGCTGACACGATTTAATTCACATGTCTTTGCCTTCGTCAGCCCGAATCTCACCGCCTTGAGACATTACAGTTAATTCCAAAGGCGGTACACTCAGGCTTTCATGCGATATTACTCTTACAATATTTATTTTAAAATAATTCCCTCTACTCCTTGATTGGTGAAGACATGTATTAGTATAAAATCAAGCCGTCTTGGTTTAACAATTTGATCTTTATGATGGGATCTTATATGCATAAAAAGCTTTGAATAAAAGCTAAACCTTTAACTATAAGCTATTCATGAATTAGAATTCGTAGTTCTGATTGGTTGAAAGCGAAAAATAACAGGGGTAGTGGTCATTTCCATATTCTTCTTCCTCTTTCGTGTCCATCATCTATGAATGGGGTCATAATAACTGTTTAGCCAGGCTCTTGCACAGTGGACAGCCTTCTCACCAGCAGTCACCTGGGGAGTGTTTCATGAAAGGACTTGTCGGATGTTTTATCCGACAAAGTCTGTTTTATCCGACAGTTGCCATAGTAACGATGCTTCTCAGCCAATCAAAATCAAGGAAAGATGTCAGATCTGACAACTTGTCAGACAACAAATGTTGATGAAATGCCCCCCCCCCCCCGTCTTTCCATAGTAATACGGGAGTTGAATGACTGCAGCTTTTTATGCAAGGTACACGGTTTCCTCTCTATACCCATTCGTGACAGGAATTATTTAAAGCCTAATTTGATCAGCTTTTATTCTTCAAATTGGCAACACCAACATTTTTATTTTATTGCTACATTTTTCTGAAAAAACGTCATGTATCTGAAATGAATATAAATTGACAGAAATTATGATGAAGAGTCAAAAAGTTGCCAATTTGCAGGGGGAAATGGTGATTTTAGACTTTCTATCACATTGCCAATTTAAGGATTTTAATGCTTATTTTCCTTTAAAAAATTTTCAGCATCAAACAACGAATATTGACGCAACCAAAATGGGCACAGTTTGTGTAGAATTTTTTGCTCTTTCTGCTCATGTATTTGGTATGATTTTCAGGGCTTTGCATCAGAAGATATTAGGTCAAACCTCAAAATGTGGACCTCTGTCACGAATGAGTTTATGACTTGCTTGAATGTCTATTTCGTCGAACGTACCATGATACTGTGGCGATCTAGGGGGCGCACCCCATTCAAGAATGAAGGAAATGCGATTCTTGTTGATTTTCTCTCCTTACTATTAGATGGAGGAGCGATTATTGTTTGAACGACAGTTAAAGTGACAAAATATTTTTCCATCATATCCTGCACACTACATGTGGAATCTCGAGAGCATTTCAGTGAAATATTACCATGGAAGCTGGAGAGAGACTAACGCTAGCTTGCAGGATAGATTACTCGGGGTGGATTGTGTAGCGGATTGTAGACTTAAATGGCCGAAATTGATAGATAACTGTTGACAAGTGGATGGGATATACAGACATACCCAGGCTATATCTATTTGGAAAGACAGAGAGAGAGAGAGAGAGAGAGAGAGAGAGAGACAGACAGACAGAGAGAGCGTGAAAGAGGGGAGACAGAAAGGAATAATGAATATCATTTAAACAGACAGAGAGAGAGAGAGAGAGAGAGAGAGAGAGAGAGAGAAGGGGGTGCATAGGGTATATTTTAGGGATATTTATTTGAGGGAGATCGAAAGAGGAGTCGTAAATGAAATAAGTAAAACAGAGAAAGAACGGCAACGAGAAGAAAAGAATAGATAAAAAAAACACTCCAAATTAGAAGTTACGTACGACAATAATGTCCTATTTGTCAAACAGGTTTATAGCTACTACAGTGCAAAATGTGCAATTTGATGTACGAAAACTATCATGGACAGAAAGGTGAAAAAACAACAACCTTGGAACACCAGTAAGGAGACAAGGTGAAGGAAAAGAATTCAGATAAAGAGAGAGAGAGAGAGAGAGAGAGAGAGAGAGAGAGAGAGAGAAAGAAAGAGAGAGAAAGAGAGAGAGAAGAAAGAGGACGAGACAGACATGACAGACAGACAGAGGATGAAGGGAGGAGAAAGAGAGAGAGAGAGAGATTTAGGTTTACAATTATTAATCCTCACATTTGTTATTAATAACTCGCCCACGATGAAAATTAGACCATGATGATGTGTTTCAAATCCTGCAATAAATAACAATTCACATTATTGCTTTGGCGTACATTTTTCTAATACAAAGCATTGTATTGCAGCTTAGTTTGTGTCATGAGTCGAGGGGTATCCTAAAATTCAAGTAGTATACCAGATTTGCACTAATTCGGAGAAAAAGAGAGAAAATTTAGACATACTGTTCTCCATAGATGCAAACATAGTAAGAGAAAAACAGGCACACTGCACGAAGCAATGTGATATAGTGATTTTCTTTTGGAAAAAAAAAGGTCAGCTTATTTTGATTTGGAATCAGTATTTTCCAAGTTAACTTCGCCCTTTCGGCTCTTTTAACTATCTCTATCTCCATATCTCTCTGTCTATCTCCCCTCCCTCCCCCCCCCCCCCCCTCTCTCTCTCTTTATAGTAAGCGAAGAAAATCATAAAACAGGTGATTGAAAACTCTGGAATGAATCTGTTGATCTGTTTGTGTTTCATTGTTTACAAGGCTTTAATTTTCGATCAATTTTAGTCGTCCATTATTCATTACTGTCGAATCAAATGCCGCCGCAGACTATACTCACTTAAGCAATGCATTCGTGCATTATGCAGCAACCCATGAAACATAATGAGGCAAAACCTCGCTTTTATATAACATGAACAATACATTGCATAACAGCTTAAACAAAGAAAACTTGAACAGAAATTAGATAATTGTAAGTACACTTCATCTAGAAGGAAAGTATGATGTCCAAAGACATAGTGGCACTTGTTATTTTCAATAACTTACTTAGGTACTTTACTTTTCTTTACCCCTATGTCTACAGGCATAGGCATAAGGTGCAAATGGTATCTGCTCAGCTACAGACATGTCTTTTAACAGATACTGCATTTTCATACCTATATTATTTCATGACAAGACTGGCATTTTACCTGAATGCATTTTGTTGAACCATGACGAGATTCATAATAGAATAGCTTCGTCTAGACAACGTCTGTACTAATATCGATCATGACTATTTTCATATAGATCTTCCTTTGATCGGAAGGGCACCACATATAGTTTGCAGTGGCAGTGTATCAGTGACGTAACGTGGATCTATAACGGGGGGGGGGGGGGGAGGGGGGAGGGGGGTGGAGAGCATCGGTGATACAGGAGCGGGGGCAGCGGCCACGCTGGATAGGTGAAATGCTGAACCTGGAGATCGTATATATATATATATATATATATATATATATGGAGACAGTACATAGTATCTTCTTTTCCCTCCCCTCCCCCATCCCTCCCTCTCCCTCCCTTCTGTCCTTTACAGTTATGTTCCCCCGTTCTACCTGCGCAAATGTCGTGAGTGATGCCACCATCCTCCATCACACCCCACCCCTTATGACGTATCATACATCAATCTGTGTGTATGTACCCGATCCCAGCTCCCCACCTCGCCCCACACGACGCAAATATATTTGAATGGAAATGCTCCTGAAATGTGATAAACTTGTTTCCTTTCTTGTTTTTCTCAGATTTTGTTTTGTTCACCGATTTTTTTTTTCACTTGTAACCCCCCCCCCCCCTTCCCCGCCGCCAGAGAATCCTGGATCCGCTTCTATAGCTACATACTTTGAAGGAGTAGGGATGGGGAGCAGAGATTAAAAGTCCAGTGACTCCCCAGATAATTCCAATATGTTGTTATTGCTGTCGAAGGCAATGAGAAACACACGCGAGGGCTAATTTCGGTCATTCGTTGCTTAGAGTCTCTCGACGCAAATATGTACGCAAAAGGTTGTTTATATCAGGAAATACGCTTATCTCCATGGTGAAGAACCTTTATACATTATAGTGGCGATCACTGACATGTTCTGTATGATACAACTAATGTAAAGGTAATGCATGAAGTCTCCATTTCACAGTAAGTTGGTAGTCACACACTAGAACATTGTACTTTGGTTGTAGTCATACTATTCGAAGATTTAATACTATTTAATGGTGAGCGTTCGTTCACGTGATGGGTTAATATCATAGCTTATAGTTCTGCATGCTTTGAAACTAAACAATATGTTTACGCGTCTAAAATGAAATAAAGAGGGTAACGTGAATGAAAAAAATTAATTTGTTTAGTTAGCAAACTATGTTGACAAGAAATAAAAAGCAGATCCTGGAACATTATCTTCTTCTACATACATTATACTGATTATCATTTCGAAATATCTATCATTCTTTCAACTTCTCCTATTTCTCCTATTCCTCTCTCTCCACTCCTCTTTCTTTCTCCCTTTCCATCTTTCTTCCTTTGTGTTTCTATTTCTCTCTTTCTCTATCTCATCCTACATGCTTCTGTCGATTTGTTGCCTGTTTACCGCAAGGATGTGGAAACAGTATTGTTCGCTTTTCTTCGCTCGGCATATACCTTACAATTTAATTGTGGTTTGAACAGCTGCACAAAGATCTAAAGAAAATTGCCTTCCCATAAATATTCATTGATCGTCTGTTAGGTAACTTGTCAGTATGTCATTAGATTCATATTTGATTTGTCTTTCATTGTCTATGCTGCATCCAATATGATCATCTATTCAGTCATCTCCTCTTTTGATTTTGATCTCACCTTGCGTCATCACTCATGTCACTTATGACGAAAAACATTTTTCTCTTCCCCATATCATTTCAGATACGTTTCAGTTACATGAACGTTTATCTCATCCTTCTCTATCATCATTATGGCAGCATACCTTTAAGAACATTATTTACAGTTAGACGTAATGAACAACAAACTTCAACCCGGCGCTGATGTATAAAACATTTTATTTTCAGAGAATTTCACTTGCCACAAAAACCATGTATACGACGTGCATCAGGCTTTTTCACCGATGAAAGAATGTGGGACAGATCATTCGTTTAACAAGAAAGAAATGAAGAGAAATACAAAGCCCAGAAGGAGGGAAAATTTCCAATGTGCATCTTGTTGACGAAAACCGCGAACCTTCATTGCTGATTTTCTGTCCACTTTCTCCTGTCAAATCCGATTACGTATGGTCTTTGCATGGTATCGATAACGGGCAAGGAGAGCGAGAAAAAAAAGTGAAAAAGTACGCCAATTCTACTCATCTGAGTCAACGAACTTCTGAGTTGGTTTGTCACGAGATACTGTGCTGTATAGCATTCAGACTGAATAGCTAGAGAAATCACATATTCTTCTCGGAGGTGCAATATATTCTGTGGAAAGAACAATGCTATAGATTTTTTGGAACTATAGAAGGTGCTTTATCGGATCAGCAGAACTTTCCCTTCCAAATAATTGTGTTAGATAATGATAACTGTCGAAAACAATGAAGTCCTAACGACTGATGTGAAATCATCTGATATGGCATTCCTTGCTTTTCCGATTTTAATCACTGAAGAAATATCACGTTTTCGAACTTAAAAGCACGGTTGCCCAAATCAGATGAGCTGAAAAATATTATTGTATGATATACATATCATTTAAGGGTAATAATATTCAAAGTCCTTTGGAAGCGAATAGAGACGTTAAATAATAACGTGTTATGCGCTATACAAGAACGGAATATTATTATCATTATTATTAATTTATTGAAACAAAATTATTTTTGCAACCCTCTACGGCATCTTTAAACCACCCTGTTTTTTTCTTTGTCTCATCCAATCTTTTCAAATTATTACCACTGCCAGGTGCCATTCGGTCGATAAAATGGAAAATATCGTCGGGGAAAAGTGCGATATTTCAACCCAGAAATTTTCTTTCGACGGCTTTTTCTGGGTTAGGTTATCTGCACAGTTCAAGAAAGGAAATTGCCCTTGGCATACCATGACAAAGCGTCGTATAAGCGCAGAAACGCCGTATATTTTATTTTATTTGCAGTTTTATTTACACAGGGTAGCATTGTCAGTTAGAGAACTGCTTTCCATAACGCGACGCGAAAGGTTTCTCTCTTCAGAAGACTAAAATTTGCCGAAAAACGCTTCATTATTTCTTCAAAACCTATCCAGGGGGCTTTTCATCAAGTGTCTTGTCAGTGATTTTACTGACAAATTTGCTCTCAGCCAATCAGATGGAGGGATTTCAGTAGCTTATCGGTAAAAAGTACTGCATGATTCCATAGATAGATAGATCTTGCAATATTTTCCTTTACGTCTAGAATATCTCCCTAATGTTTATTGAAGTCATCTAATTTGAAGTTAGATTAGTCTATTTGGGGGGGGGGGGGGGGGGGTGGAATTATCATAAATAGGTGACAAGATATGACATATCACGGGGATTTCATTTAGGTTAAATCAGAATGCATGTTCATCAGATGTTCATGTAATTCGATCCAAATGATATTATTTAGCCCTATCCATTGTAACATTTCCTAACGCCTAACGCATTTTGAGTGGCTTCGCATTTTTTTTGTTTTTTGTTTTTTGTTTAAAGGAATATTACTTTGACATGTAAGAAGCGAACAAAACTGAATATTAAGCGTGAAATACATGGCGATACAAGCATGAAAAGAAGGAATATTCGAGTTGATTGACTCCAACCAAAAATTTTTACTTGAGTATATACAGACAGGTATAGGATTCATATCTATGATGATGCACGATGCAGTGAAAGTTTGGTAGAGATAATGAGTTACGGTTTCATGTTGCAGGGTGCAATTAGAAAAGTCCTAAATATCCTCTACGATAACAGGCCTACTCTAGATTGGTCCGTATTAAAGTGACTATGGTTTGCTTGAAAAACGTCAAAGACAAGCGCGCTTTGAACAGCGTGGGAAGTGATTCCCGAGGCTAATACCACAGCTCCCAAATGCAGGAAATCAGATCCTTTAATCTAATCATTCATTTTATCTTACCATCCTCGCTGTATTATTTTCTTTGATGAAGCCATGTTCTTTATAGTTAGTTCAATGTGCTATATTATTCTGATCACTTATCTGTTTCATCCTTTCTACTCTGTTTTTTTTTTTATTACCACCATAGATATTAATCTATGCTACCACTGTTTTTTCATGCCTTCATTAATATTCATGCATGCATTCATTAATGTTTATTTATGCCAACTGTCATTCCAGTACGACATTATTCTACCCGACCTGAATGACTTGCTTTCTATGTTATTTTCTTTATACATATTGTACTTTGCCTTTCTGTGTATCCTTGTCTAATCATAAGACATCGCATATTTCTCTCTCTCTCTCTCTCTCTTTCTCTCTCTCTCTCTCTCTCTCTCTCTCTCTCTATATATATATATACACACACACACACACACACACACATATATATATATATATATATATATATCTTTCTCTGTCTCTCTCTCTTCTCTCCACCTTCTTTCTCTATCTCTCCCCTCTCTCCTACTCTCCCTTCTCTCTCTCCCTCTCCCTCTCTCTCTCTCTCTCTCTTATTTCAATCCACCCTCTTTCTCTATCCATATCTTTCAGACCCTCTTTATCTCTTTAGCATTGTGATCCGTCTTGTTCAAGAGGGAATACGAGGAGATTTTTGAAAGAATCCCATCTCACAAGCAATAACTGTCTATGGATTACTCAGAATAATGTTTCCCTATTAAAAAAATTCATAGCTCACACGATTATGATTGCAATATACCTACGCATAGACTATACACAATATGAAAATCCATTAATTAATGTTTACATTCCATGTATATTTCGCTAGCAGTCTAGACTGTATTCAACACGTGTACAGAATAGTTGATTAAGTAAATTGACACTCTATTTCTCTCACTAATCGGGTAATTAAATTATCCAATTAATGAGAGGGGTTCCATGGTCGACAGTATGTCTGTGTCTTTTGTAGATTATGTCTTTCATTTTTCATTGGTTGAGTTGATAGTAAAGGCCATGTCGGAGACTTGGTGATCTGCATGGAAATAGAATCTCCTTCTTACTTTAATTGATTAATGAACATGAACTAACATCTACCTTTTATTTCTTAACGGCTTCACATTTTTTATTTTTAGATTTTAGAGAAATGTTGAACTTATTTTACATACATATTGGAGAATGAAGTAGATTTGCAGCTGATGGGGTAGCTTTGTAATGAACACTCCGATGAGTAATTATGTTGCCACTCTTATTCTTCTTCTTCTTCTTCTTCTTTTTAAAAATTATTTATTTATTTATTTATTTATTTATTTATTTATTTATTTATTTATCTTTTATTATTTATTTATTTATTTATTTATTTTTTATTTTATTTATTTTTTTTTTTTTTTGGGGGGGGGGGGTCAACAACATGCATCAACTCTTCTGCCTCACCCTCTCACCGGCGTCGTATCTGTAGAAACAACGTCCTCCATTCTTTTGGAGGTCCTGTACGACAAGCGAAAAAAAAACCAAAACAAAACAAAACCAACAGACTTGTAATGGATCTACTGCACTCGAGGCTGCATAGAAACATTCCGTCCCTCCCCTATCAATTGCTGGATACTACCCCCTTCATTTCTTAATGGTCCTTGGTGTTACTACCGATTGGAACAGTGAGTGATTTCCTAGTAAAGAAGATAGAAAAAATATCCCTGTCACCTTTTCCTCCATATTTTCGGAGATGGAAACATAATGGTGCATGAAGCATAAACAGGCTCTGAAGGATAGGTTAATTCGACCAAGCTTATAGAGCCATGGGTAGCAAACAGTGTATGACTCATCTAACTGGTATATCATCTAACACTTCCAAATGACGATAAAGAGGGGCACCCCACCGACTTCCTGACACAACGTTAAAATGGTTAAGGGGTATGGTCAGAGTTTGAGCCATCCAAAATTCGGTTTGGCATTCTGGTTTTTTAAACTTATAAAACGATCAGAAACAACTTTAAGGAAAATGTAACATGTTTAAAGATGGCCAGACGTGTATCGTACTATCTAATGTCTGGGAACGACCTTTTACGTCACCTGCCGAAAAACAATGACTTAATTAACAAGGGGTATCAGACTCGAACCCGGGTCTCATTAGTATAAGTTTGTAGGCGAAGACAAGGGGCTGACTACGGACGTTACCGCTATAGACCAACTACTGCTCCCCTATAGTCATGTATAGGCCTAGATAAGCTAAAGTTGCAGTTACGTTAAGAATACATTAAAAGACAAGGAGTTCTTTTTGACACAAAGTTTAAAATATACAGGAATATCAACAAGCAAAATGTTCATATTGAAGATTTAGTATACAAACTGAAGACAAGAACAACAGACTCAAGCATGCAATGAGATTCTTGCTGCGCTTCTTGTGCAATTTGGCAGTATACATCTCTTCACGATTTACATCGTTCAGTCACTAGGGTATGCTTTATGCAACAAGATGCAGAATTGGTCCTTCACCCTTCTAAGTGTACATCACCAGGCCGACTTGAATAGCATGATGACATAAGGAAGTAAGCGACAAAATGTTGATTTTAATAAAAAGCCCGAACCCTGCATTAAATGGCTATTTGGATATAATAAAGATATACCAACAGAGGGAGGATAGCATTCTGTTGAGATGACTTGGACAAAATGACATTTTAGTCTGAATGTTCACTTTCATTCGACGTTTCTTTCTCCTCTGGATGCATATACTTCCTTCTGCCGAAGAATCGTACAACAGGATGAAGCACTCGAAATGCGCGGGAAAATAGCAGGTTGTGAGGCCCTGTCGTCTGCCAAGTGTTTACTCCTTTGCTACTTATACTGGGAAGGGGACTCTGCTTAATTTCAAACATTATGTATGCATTCTAGTTTGATGCCCTTACTCGGTCAAGGAGTTTTAGTTATTAAGGATGAAAGGGTCCCCCGCCAGTTTCCATTTTCTATTATTTCTGAGGATAGTTATTCGATTGAACTTCTTCTATAATGTATACCATTGCATTAAAAAATGTTTACATTAATTTCACGTTTTAATAAGGCATGTATATTTTCATACAAAAATGTATAGTACTATAAAGTTAAAAGGGAAGTTTCTCTGAAGCTTTAACAAAATATTATCTTATGTCATAAGCGGAAGCCATGACTTGTAACAAAATGATACATAAGTAAGGAAGTATATAAACTCTTTTTTTCTTTATTAATTAAGGTCTTCTTTAATATGTTAAACCTCTGTAATAGAGAACAATATTATTGATGCCTACGTTGCTTGTCTTTTGTCTTTTCAGTCACAAAAGTGACTGACAGATAGTATTGCTTCATTTAACATATAGTTCTGAGCAAAAACCTTAACAACGAAACGGTGTAAATGTCATGAATGCTATGTTACGAATATTTCCAGGTGTGTTTTGGCAGCCGTTCTCGTTAAGAATTATAGGCCTATCTCTAACGATGTTATGGTCAACAAATCAAACTTGTTTGATCAAAATAAGCCAAGTTAGCTGCTTAATCAAATATTTTCACTTATATGGCTTTAATCTTTAAATCAAAGTATAGTATCTTTCGAATTTGCAAAAACATTTCTTTTCTTTCCAGTGATAAAGTCACTGCCAAGTCGCAGATGAGAAAGGAAAATGATCGTACTGACCAATCCGACCTATAATATCGGACATGCCTGTGAAATGTGGAATTCTCTGAGATGCATGCTGTTTTGGATCTTTCATTTCGGTTGGTTACCTGTGACCTTGTCCATCTGATGTGATTATTCACCATCACCTGCAATGTTTCCTTTCACTCTAACTCGAGTTCATTTACTCAAGATGGTGATGAGAAGAAGAAAAACACGGAGGGGTGCAAATTTTATGCAAAGGAGACTGGGGTGCCACAAAGGGGTGCATTTCAAACGGTTGCGTCTTTGGCTGAAGCAAATTGGACAAATTGGACGGTGTACCGTTGCAATTTCTGGAGAGCATTTCTAATATGTTATTACATTTTTTATTAGAACTTAACATTTTCTATCTTTTCCAAGAAAATACTAAAGATAATAATCAAATGGTTACGTATTAAATGGTAGTCATGGAATATTGTGTGTTTATTGTATTAAAATGGTACATCTCCACTACAAAGTCTTTTAGAACCACATTTAGAAATACTGCTCATAAGGCCACAGTATAACGGCGGTCATTTGTACACAATTTCTCAAGACTTCTGTACTTAGTATATTGACAATGACTATTATTCATATAGGAAAAAAGCAAAAAAGTACTCATCAAATAGTCTCTTTATACTCCTCTGCAAATTGTATATTGCATAGCAAAAAATAACTTTTGTAGGTACAAGAGATCATAGACAGTAATCATTATTTTGTAAAGGAATCAAAGATTACAAAGTGACATTCAGGGGCCCCATCAAAACTACAGGTACGAGGATATACCTTTGACGTTATTTTGAATAATATTGACGTCAAGTCTCTGCATGGGTGTGTATAAGTATAGAAAGCGACAGTATTTCATAAACAACCCCTTAAAGGTTGTTTATATACTTTGCAAAAGTTGAGAAATAAGGCATGATTAGTATAATTTGAAATCGCCAAGATATACCTTAAGCCAGTTGTTTATAACAAAATGATAAGAGGAGTAGGATGTTTTCATATGCTTTTTGATGCCAAGTGGTTGTGATTACTTCTTCTTTCTTTAATCAGCGAAATGTGAGCGAAAATGCTAAAATAGTACGTTTGAAAACGAGTACGTGCTTTAACCCGGCATGAGAATAATGAAAGAAGCAGGACGGGACTCAGCGTGGATTGCCTGAGGATGAATCGAGAAAGTCTGTCTGATGTTTCATGCGAAGCTCAACAAGGAGTCATCCTCTGAAGACACACCTAAAGAAAACATGATCAAATCTGGAGCACAGTCCCATGTACTGTAATTGGTGTCTGGTCAGAAGAAGCTGCGAACAGCTGCAGACATGCATGCATCACGCAATCTAAGCGGTTTCTAATTGAATTAGTAAAAAGAGTGACACGCTCTCAAAGCGGTAGTTCTACATCTACCATAGATCATGCCGATAGCATATCTTTTTTCCGTATGCCGTAAGTGAGATGCAGGTGCGTTACGTGACTTTGAATGTGCATGAAGGCCTAAGATCAGACGGGGAATGTTTATAAATTGATGAATAAAAGTTTAAATGAATGAAGAATATAGGCTCACAGAAAACGGAGATATTATGCATATGACGAGATAAAAAGGAAGGTTAATTGAAATGGAATATCATTTTTCTAGATAACAACCACAAACAAATTGTGATTCTTGTTTACGGAAACATAAATGGCAGACACATCTTTTACCTAAGATTTTAGTGAAACGCTTAAGATCAAAAACCTTTAGGTCTCTATTGGCTATGGGGTATCTCTCATCACAGCAGTGATTACAGTTTCCATGGAAACGGGAGCCCTTTTACGGATTAACTTTATCTTTGCTGTGAGGTTTGCTGGCAGATATTTTCTACTACTCTGATGTTTGATTGCCAGATATTTGATCCCTGGTTTGATGAGATGGATGTCGACATCACTATTAGAAAGACAGATTCCTACTTTAAAAGGGTGAATCACGTGACGTTTTTAAAAATCCATTCCCTCTGATCGCTTATTCAGCATTTTGTTTTCTTTTTGCTTTTCTCGGTTTTTATATCTCAAAGTCTTTTCTACAACTTTACCCTTTCTTCTCTTTTTCTCTCTCTCTTTCTCGTTCCCTCCTATCCCCTCTGTTTCTATTTGTCTCCCCCACTCAATCTCTATCTTTCTCTCGCTCCCTGTGTTTCTCCCCTTCTTGTTTCATTGTCTGTTGCCGCTTGTTGTATTCGGGTATTCTTGTCTATCTAACTAATATTTTATGCATGTATTTCTACAATATATCTCCCCATCTCTCTGTCTTTCTCCCGTCTCTCTCTCTCTCTCTCTCTGTGCCTCTCTCCATCTCTCTCTTCCCCCTCCTCACTCACTCTCTCTCTCTCTCTCTCTTCATGTCCACCTCTCAGAATCTTACGTCAAACTTCATTCGCCATTCTTGCGTGCTCAATCCCAGACAGGCATGTTGAAAAACATCTATCTTGTTCACGAATCCCCTCTTCTTGCTCAAGAATCCTGTTCGTCCTATATAGAGCCAGCCATAGCTCGCTAGAATGGCTAGCTTGGGGGCTAAATGGAGTGATAGAATTGTTAATGAGAGTCTTCTCGCCTCCAGTCAAGATTCCCACATTAGCTTACGCTTCTGTCTTTGAAGGGAGGCCCTGCAAAAGGTGGCAAATTTTGACTCACCAAAGGCTAACAAAAGGGGGTTTCACAAAGTTATGAGTAAGGACGGTTTTTTTTTTCAAAGTTCTAATCAATCAATCAATCAATATTTCTTCTTCAAAATGGCAACTATTGGATTCTCTTTTGTTTATTATTATTATTATTATTATTATTATTATTATTATTATTATTATTATTACCACAATTATTATTATTATTATTATTATTATTATTATTATTATTATCATTATTATTATTATCATTATTATTATTATTATTATTATTATTATTTATTATTTATTATTATTATTATTATTATTATTATTATTATTATTATTATTATTATTATTATTATTGATTTTGCAGAATAATAATTCAGTAGATCTGGAAGTGAAATACACTGATAGAAACTATGACAAAATCAACAACAACAACATCACCGCAATCACCACCACCACCAACACCAACAACTTCCGATGTCCTCAGTGTCATTCTCATTGTTGGGTCTAAGCACCTTTCTTGTGAATGACAACATCCACCGAATGTGCTTTCTTAAGCTTTCCAATATCAGAGGAGTTGGGTGTAGAGGGTGTGTACATGGCAAATAGGAGGCTTCCCAGTACTGATACTCTACCTTGTCTTGACGGCACTAATTGTGTTCCGTACGGTTCCACTCAACTAGATTAGCGACGTTGTTGCATGGTTAACAGAACAGAGCGATTACAACGTGTTGACAGGTTTGACAAGTACTCTACATCACGGTGTGATGAGGTGGGTTCTTACGGATAGTGTGTAAAGTAGCCGTATGAACAAGGGCAAGGCAGGAGACAGGTGGCCTCTCCTATCATTGATACAACATGCCGACAGGAGTGAATACATTTCTTAATATTATCGCCCCCCCCCTCCCCCCGGGCCCCGATAATAAGCTCGTACAAAATTTGATTGAAGATTTTTCCCTGGAAAATAACAAGACAACCCCCACCCCGCCCGTTCACTCTTACACCACCGACTCTGATGAAGACCCTGGTTCCTCTGTCCACGAACGAAAATTGTCCTTTTAGCTTTCCAACTGATGTCATATTCAAACAGCGGATCAAGGGAGAGAAGGAAAGAGCGCCAAAGTATGAAAGGGGGGGGGGGGGGGGAGGCAAGAATTCATAAAGGAAATGGAACACTCAAACCAGATTTCGTGAGCAAAACTTTGATGAAGCTGTAGAAAGTCAGCCGTAGAAGGTCAAAGTAGAAAGGGGGGGGGAGAGACCATCATTAATCATTTACTTCTGCAATCGTTTCGAGTGGGTCCAGTGGGGGAGGGCAGTTGTTCTCTCCAATAATGACACAGAAAATATACATGTAAGTATTCCTTCGAGAACGTATACGTGTGATTACTGTGCTGATCCTGATGGATAGACTCCCTATAGCAATGCCTAGTGACAGTGTGAAAGAAACCGCCAAGTTGAATAGAATCCAAATTACACAGCGGCTAAAATTACTATTAATCATTGACTAAAATGGCGTTTTCGTAGAACTGCAACAACACCGATTATACCCCTTTGAGAATATACTTAGGACTGATTCTAAACTTCGAGGTTATAGAGTTCCTTTCATTATGCATGTTTCATGGCCACAGTAGACTTCTTTGGAATATGCTGGTTTCCTGATGTGAATTCTGACCATGACCATTCGATAAGTTTTCACCGGGTCTCCCTTGAGCAGTTCTGAGTATTACACATCGATTTATATAGACAAATCGAGTTATAAAATGCATGATGGCTTGTCATGATGGTAGAATGCTTAAAGCTGCGACTGAAGGTTCTCCACGTTTTCATCGACAGAGCCCTCATGGCGACGGACACTTCTTGGAAATATTCTGGTTTCATGAGGTGAATTCTGACTGTGACCATTCGATGAATATTTCCTGGGTCTGCCTTGAGTAGTTCTGAGTATTACATATCGATTTATATAGACAAATCGAGTTTAAAATGCATTGTAGAATGCTTCAAGTTGCTACTGAAGGTTCTCTACGTTTTCATCGACATGAGCATGATGAGTAAGTGTTTGGTTTAGTGAAGACACATTACTTTTGATTTTAGATATTACTGCGAACAGTATATATAAAAATTAATTTTTAATTGAAATAAATCTATATGTATATTCAATTCGAAACATTCCCTTCTATTCGAAAGCTCACCATCACCAGAAATGATGAGAAACGTAAATGTAGTGGCGGGTTAATTTAAGTCATGGCGTTTTCTGATTTCTGTCTATTAATGTGAAATACTTGACAGTGGATAAGCCTATAGTCCGGTAAAACTCGCGATATAATTTTGACCAATTTGTTTTCATTATGTTCTTGAATGCTCTACAGTCGAGAAATGGGATTAGTGCATTTTAACTCATAATAATAGTACTTAGCGTAGTCTGACTAGAAAAAAAATATGGTTAAAGCAAGCTTTGTAGTGGGATATGCTGGAGAAAGGAAGACCTTGGTAAAAAAAAACACTATTGCAGTTGGTTATTTTGATCACCTAATTGGCTATTTTCCTAGCCGCACGGGTAGATTATCTGCCCACGACTTTCTTTGCAAGTGACCAATCACCACACAACACTGTAATAATGTGTGATAAGATTCCCATAAAGGAAAAGAGCAATCTCACTTTAAAGCTCCAATTCTTTGCCATGAATCGCTGTTGATCACGAAGCAATGTCTCTGAGGATATCTCGAGGGAGATGTTATGGAAAGGTTAATGATTCCGTTAGGGTGAATCGTCGGACTATCATACCTTGATCAATATCAGATTGCTTGGCTGGCTGGCTAGCTGCTGGCTATTTTTGACCGGACCACTGCACTGATGGGAAGATTACTGCAAGAGATTGGACAAGGAATAGGAATCGACCATACCGCATAGGTATTTTTTTCAAGGAACTTATGGGTACACAGTATACATGGTATAGTGTCAAGAATATGGTATCGTTTTAAAATAGTCCCTCTAAAAAAGAAACAAGATAAAATTCGTACGCTTGCTATCTATGCATAAAGATTTTTTGTAATAATTTTTTAGGGAAACGTTTACACAAACTTGCAAAGAGCGTGGTGAGGCAGCAGCTACAAAGCTTAAAAATCCTGGCGGCAGTTGTGACACAAGGATTTCCATTTTTATCCAAAATTTCCATCTTCCCATGTTTTTTTTTTTCTCCATTTTCTTTAGTATCGTCTTTTTCTGATTAGCCGACATTTCTCCTGATGGTGATGTCAGAATAAATTTCCCAAATAATTTGGTTAAGGCAGCACCCTACCCCATATACAGGGCATTTTGTTTTATTGCTGATCACCAACCCATCCACCCTAAAAAGAAAAAACAAAACAAAACAAAAAAACATTATAATGCTTAGCATCCAGTCAGTGAATCTTTGAATGGAAATTCTTTTAAATTCTTTTATGGACTACAATTTCGAGCTTCGAAGCTTTGGCGCGTATTACTTTACGACGGGAATCATAAATATTCACGCTTGAAGCTGCCTTGGAGGACATTGGGCATAATTAGTAGTGCAAGGAATGTATCTTGTATCGCGAAATTCGATTATTTTACAGATGTCGCACACTGCCTCAGTGAAAACTCCATATAATGTGAAAACTAGAAGCGAATGCTCAAAGTTTTAAGACGGATGATATTTTTCAACAGCTAGACCATGGGTTCACTTCTAATGCACATCGTTAATGATTGAACCAAATTTAGCAAACTGCTGACGCTAACTCCATCTTTAACGATTAACGGATGGCACATCCTCTATCTAATAGCTCTGAGTGGCCAAGCGTCTATTGATGTTTTCTTAAATCTCATCATAAGAGCGTTTTGAAATTCTGCAGTTATGGTTGTCGTTTTCCTGCGCCAGCTTTTTTGTGAAAACATACAGTTACTTTTTTATTTTTACCAAGCCGAATGTCTATATTGTCATCGGTGTCTCTATCTATCTGTTTTCCTGTCTCTCTATCTCTATGAATCTCTCCCCCCCCCCCCCTCTCTCTCTCCCTCTCTCTCTCTTTCTCTGTACTTTATAATAATAATAATACCGGAAGGGAATGGGATAATGATAATAATGTTATTATAGTGACTTTCCCGAATTCGATGCCCTTATAGCTATTGACTGTATTTCTTGGTCCGACGACATATGGCCCACTCTCGTTTCAAATTAATGTGCATGCTTACTTCATGAATGCAACTAGGACATTTTCGTCAAACATTTTTTCGAGCATAATAGTGAATTGAAAAAAAAAAAATATGAGAGAGAAAAGCGACACTGTTTTGATGAATTACTGAAAAGATCTTCTGGAAATATATTCCTTTTCCTCGAGGCCGACTGCCTCGATTGTTTCGAATTTCTTCGCATTCCTTCACCTTCGCGTGAGAGATAAGGGTCTAATGTCTTAGAAGAGTGATGAATGTATACGGGGTCCCTTGAAACCCATCGCATGAATAACTTATTAGTCGCTCGCATCATCAATCTCCTTTAGGTAACAATTGCAAAATAAGGGCTTCTCTCCCTTCTCTTCAAACTTTTGAAAAATGTGAACATGATGAAAGTGAAGTCTTCCACTTCTTAATGAAGCAATAGCCTGTCCTCCCCATAATAACTTTCTGAAACTACCATGGGTGTAAAACCCCCTTTTACTGGGTGTCTTATCACAACTGAAATTTGTTGCTTCGAGCTATTTTTCCCTATAGGTTGTTTTGATTCAACATCGATCACATTTAAAGCTTGTAACTTGTAACTGACATTCTGTCAGATTTTTTTCTAGACTGAACTCAATCTGCAAATGAAGATACTTATAACATATAGGGTATGCACGTTGTAGATACTCTAAGAAAGTGCACATATCAACAAGGCCCCCCAGACTATCATAAGCTGAGGTCCAGGATTAGGTACATCATTGCATAAGTTGACAATCATATTTGATCGAGTTATGTTCTAAAAAGAGAATAATGTGAAATGCAGCCGAATACAACCAATGAAATCTCACAATCACCATGCATAATTCCGTTAAGAGTCTAAAAAGGGATGCACAGTGGATTATTATGTAAATTTTATAAGCTTATCAAGTATGTCAAGGAAGTGTGTCATGTATGTCTAGGGCAGATGAGATCCACAGCACTATTATGTTGCATTAAAAGTGCAACGTTTTGGATGCTCTCCCAATAGTTTCCTTTCACATTATTTTATCTACCGCAAAATCGGATAGTTTCTTTATTGACAAAGCACGCGCTTTGTAATGTAAAACGTTAGTAAAAGCTCTTCATAGTGTTTTCATCATGTTTTATGATTAAAGAGTCATCATGCTATAGCTTTTCACATCTTTAAAGATCGCTACGACAGTGATTGCAAGACGTTATCTGTTTTATGCCATAGCTCAAGTTTAACATGCTTGAGAAAGGAGAAATGTTGCAAAAGGCAGGAAACTTAAGATAAAGGAAACCAAAACCCTCAAGTCAAGTAGTTTTTAAATCAAAACTAGGACGGAATAAAACAGATCAGCGAAAATTTGAAGGAAAGAAAGTTGTGGCTCCACAACATATTTGGGATAAGGACAATGAAATGCGTGTTCAAGAAAATAAAGAATGAGTGAATTTTTGTGTACAAAACATATTGAGAGTTGTCCACAAAATATATCACCATTAGCCATGTCAAAGACATAAAAATTCATATCGGCATAACTTTCTTTATCTGTGACCGATTTCGTTCAAATTTTCTCTGATCTGTTTTTATTCCGCCTTAGCTTCGAATTTAAAAACTACTTGACTTGAGGGTTTTGGTTTGCTTAAAAACCACCACCACCAACAACAACAACAACTAAAACAGCCGCCCCTATCCCTCGTTGCATCATTCTCCCAAATATAATAAGGCAATCGTGGATCCTCAGCTCCACCTCCATGAGTCTAGATAACATTGTCCTATGTTGAAACAAGGATGGTCTGTTTGTTTTATAGAAATAACATGTGTCTTGAAACATACTGTTCGTATCCCAAAACCAAACTATGCACTTGACGTGCATGCTTACTGTATAAACGTAATTAAGTCATGGCGTGCAGCAAATAACTCAGGCAAATGTTTGATTTTATGTTGCCCACGTGTAAACGTTTGCATGCCGCCTGCATGCAGTATATCAAAATGATATGAAAAGTCCTTATCGCTCTCTCTCTCTCTCTCTCTCTCTCCTACTTTCTTTCATCGCTACTCTCTCCTTCGTTCTTTCTCAACTTCTTTTTTTTCATATTGTCCTCCAGTGTCAGTTTTTCTCTCCTTTCCTCCCTCTTTCCCTCTATCTTCTTCTTCCTCTCTCTCTCTCTCTCACTCACACACTCTCTCTCTCTTGATAATAAGAGCATACATCCGACGTGTCACGTAGGATGTTACATCTTCATCTAGAATGCTGAAGCAATAATGCCAAGTTTGTCAGTTTGGGAAGCATCTTAAGTTATCCATCGCTAGAGTTTGAAATACATGCACATCATCATGGTTACGATGTTTACATGTACATAGTATGAGACAGTCAAAGTGACGAAGAGAAAATAAAATAAAAAAAGAGAAAATAACACAACGTTTTTAAAGGCGCTATTTCATATCCTTTCAAACAGTATTGGGGGCTAGATATATTATCCTAAACGGCAAATACTAATCAGTATTCTAGATAATAGACCTGCGTTTCAATATTTAAAGAACTTAATGAATAATTTAGACAGCAATTATATCCAGAAACAACGTGAATAAGATCAAAATTGGTAATTCCACGGTCCTGTACCCCTCCTCCCTTTACTTATTTCCTTCCCACACCCCATTACCCGTCTTCCGGTCTCTCCTATATAAAATTCCGAGCATTTATTGATGAGGCTTTGGCGGGACATTGTATCCAATCATTTATGATAATGTTCATTTTGACATTGACTTCAAGTGCCCGTCAGCATGGTCAGGAAAAACATACCTTCCTTATCTCTGCTATTAATAGAGAGTTGTCAGCCTGGAAGACATAACGTTGTCATAGCAACAGGTAATTCAAAAGCAATCTATCTTTCAGAACTGATATTCGGTATGGAGAATATTCGGGAGTCTTATGAAAAATAAAAATGGTTCGTACAAACAGGACAAGGGAGAAATAAAACAATAAGAAGATTACCTTTTCACAGTTGGTATAACGGTAATATCTTTTTAAACGAGAAGTCTAACAAAGGGCATAACAAATACATCTTTTATTTCAGTAATGCTCGTGTGCACAGGAGAAGGGAGAAATAAATAGGTCAATGATATTTTAAGTGTTCTCCTCCTCCTTTTTTCTCTTTTAACATGTCGAAATGAAACTGAAATGCTATTCTTGTTTGTTTTAGAAATGCAAACTGTTCGTCACAATCTCATAGGAGAGCGGGCCGTTTCATGCTTTGGCGTGAATCTACCTAATTCCCTAAGCGAGAAATAATGTGTTCGTCTGCATGAACGTGATTGCAAATCACCTAATCTGAGTTTTGGTACACTACTAGTATCACCATGATCATTTCAATAGTATGTAATAAATACCATTATAGGTCCATAAGAAATTACTATTGTTCAGGTTGTAAGGAAACGATCCTTTGGAAAACGCGTATAAGGATAAGAAATTTCGAGAGTTACTTCTGTAACTACATTTGCATTTTTCATCACGATAGGGGTCGAGACCATGTGCAGTTGAAGAAAAGAAGACAAACGTCCGTCAAAGGTTGTAGACCAAATAACTGAATGAGGCCTGTCCAACAAATAATTCAAATTGACTATAGAACAGCAGATTCATTTCAATGTTGTAACAGCTATAATCTAAACAACTTCTCTGCAAACTAATCGCTCTTGGCACGTCTTCCAAAAAAACCCAAAAAAGTATTTATGGTAGGTAAGTATCAAGAGCGGTATGAGAACGAGTGTGCAGCCTAGAGCCTAATTAAACAAGAAACACAACTGAAGGTAGAGACCCATATATCATACTTTATAAAGGAAACAGAGGCAAAAACAAACAAAGGAGATAAATCCACAAAAGCCATAGCGCAACTCATGATAATGACGAAGAAAACCCGGGGGGGGGGGGGGGAGTCAGAGAACACGGGTTTTTGAAACTATCCTAACAGTTTTATCCACCTTTCATAATTACATCATTTCAAGTTTTGTCGTGTCTTTTCTAACAAAACATTTACCCCTAAACTCTCCAACATTATGGTTGAACTAAACAAGATCACTGCTTTACCATTGAACTATAGCGATACCTTATTTCCCATGGTTACCGGGTTACTTTACAAATTCTTCGTATCGAGAAATAGTCCAAAATACTGATACTTGCCATTGCTTGGCTTACTAAAGTAATCAAGAAGGAAGATTTTGGCCATGAAAAAGTGCAAAATATGGTACTACATGTACACCAATCATGGAAGACCCCCCCCCCCCCCACCCCTCAACTGCGGTGACATAATTACATTTGAGCAAACATGCATGTCCAATAATTAGAAAAGGTCAATAGTGTGAAGCAACGCCTCCCGTATAATTACTTCTCAAAATCATACATTCTAAATTACAAAGACTCATTTATCTGTCGATCTATCTCTCATGTCTGCATGATGTCAATAGTATATTTTTGTAGAATAGTAATCAAGCTGAACTTTAAATATATTACGCTGAAAAGTGCCTTTATTTATAGAGGTGGGTGGGTTGGTGAAGAAATTGTCTGCGTCGATGGATTATCCGTGTACATTTTTGTTGTTGGATTATTAAAGCGCAACTATACTGAAGTGCAACGGACTAAAGGTTAATCGGGTACTTTGTTTGTTTTGAAAAGAATTTGAAATCGTGAAATCACTTCCTCAAGTTCATTTAAAGAGATTTTTAATTTTTGCGCCATCAAGTGAAATTTTCGACATGTTTTACTGCAGTCGGACCAATTTTTGTTCAGGGTTAGAACCGTTATTTGCGTTTTTATCGGAAAATAAGAACTTTATACTCTTCAAGAGATGCGGATTCCCTCCATAATCTCGAACATGTCCAACATTTCTGTAATCGCTCTGCACTGAGCCTACACGGTGTATAATCTTTTACTGTAGAATTTTACATTAAACACACCATTTTGACCCTTGCGATGACAAAGGATTTAATGAAATAGCTTACAACCGTGGTTCCAAACAAAATGATTCAATGACGCGCATTGTCGATAATTAGAATTTGACATCCTGCACAATAGTAACAGCCTATCATGTTGTGTATGAAAACAAACTCCATAGCTTTGCCTTTAAGCAGCAATGCAGACAAAATGGCGGAGCTTGAGGGCAAATGCTCTTTTATATTCCCACTGGTACAAACATTGATGGGCGAACAGTAGATAGGACGGTAAGATAGTCTAGGCCTCGTGATCGATTTATTTGCTCGAGTAGAATTCTGCGATCGATCACGATGGAAGGGGTGCTATATGGCAGGAACATAGAACGTTACTGCTCCTTCTCGTGTATTTTCAAGTAGAAATAATTGCCCTTTGGTGCGAGAATCTGAATAAATGCGAAGGTTCATCTATTCGAACGCATTTTTTAATATTTTGAAAATGAACAGCTAAATGTTTAGTGCATGCATTCAAGATTTCGAGATCTTCTTCATTTTGCTTAATCTATGGGTAGTATTTCTTCAGCAGTGGAGGATCCAATGGGGGCACAAGCCCCTTCTTATTTTTCCTCAGCACCGAAGGCGCACTGGGCTGCACATGAAGTCAGCCATCTGAAATCAGCACAATGACGGCGCCGCCCCCTTACTGATAAACGTGTGCCGCTCTACCCCTCACCCCCACCCCCACCATGCCCACTATCTCAGTGCTGGACCCGCGAGTATCCAGCGCTTATTCAAAATCAAGGTGTAGATGATCATGTTTTTTTCAAAGGTTTTACAGAACTATGCATTTGAGTCATGGGTGATATCGTGACTATGAATTAATGTCTTGGTCTTTCACGAAAATGCCTATTCTTTACGCTAAATAGAAGCTTGACCCGTAGAAGAGTTCTCAAACAGGCCTTTCACGTCTTGCCTTATTTATGGATTTTAAAGCGCACATTTTCCAAAACTTTCGATGAAAGTGCAGCAACAATGAATAATGCTGGTTCAATAAAATAGATAAACAGAATAATAACATAATAAAAACTCAAATCTCTAATAAACAGTTACGTTTTCATATTTTCTTTGTGTGTGTGTGTTTGTGTGTATGTGTTTTGCAGAATCTAATGGGCTCGGATGTAGCTATCCTTTAATCAATCGCTCCACCATGTCCACTTGTGTCTTGTACGTCCTGTATTCACGTCTATGTCGTCCAGTTCTCGTCTTCTTATTCTTATCCTCACATTCCACGTGTACAAGACTGTCTTCGATGAGGACATCCATCTATCCATCTATCTAACCATCTTCTTTTTCGGCATACCCTTTCCTCTAATCCAACAGATGCTAGACCGTCTGTGAGGTATAGTAATTCATCCCTCCATCTATCCGCCTATCCTACTTTCTCTATCTCTCGCCTTATCCTTATCCTCCCTTCCCCGGAGATGCTAGGCTGTCTGAAAGGTGGATGTTGAATACTAAAACCGGAACAGGGGGTCTGTTGGAGGATATAATGTCTACATATTCTTACCCGTACATGAAATGAAATGAAGCCTTGCCGAGAGAGTGAAATGTACAAGAATTTCGGCACATTTGGAATTTTCGATCTTTCATATCGCGAAATACACCTTTCCATCAACTACAGTACATCTTCCGTTACCATAAGGTCTAAGCACCACTTACTACCATCGCCACTACTAACTCAATGGCATTATCCTTATTTAAACCTACACCTTTTTATATCACTATTATTACCAGTTAGATTAGTTACTTGCTACATATCTCATGTCGAATTAACTTTAAAAAAAAAAACAACTCAAAATGGGAATGAGGACTGGGAAATTTACTACGGCAATATCCCTTAGTGATGCGGCGAACATGGCGAACGGGATGAATTCCGGTCCCTTGGAGGAAGTATTTGCTCACTTTAAGTGTTGTAACCATGGCAACGGAATTCGTGTGGCTGTTGCTTTTGCTCTTTCATGATAAAGATGATACATATAATGATAAAGGGTCTACAGCATGTTCCATGCTTTCTTTCTCTTCTGTCTTCCCATCTTCGCGGGGGGGGGGGGGGGCGAGAACAAAATTCACAAAATTCTCGTGAAATCCTGTGGCTTTTTCAATGAATTTTTATTCTTATATGCTATCTTGCCTTATCGAATACTCAAATTTAGCTGCATGTGTAATAATGATAAAAACTAGTAAAGTAATGAATAGTAAAATACGCACCACTGAAAAGAAACGAGGCCTCTTATAAAGGCATATGACATTTTTCAACAAGTCCCTCCACATGTTTGCAAGACAGTGGATAGGCAGAAAGCGTGCAGTGTATGAAGACTCCTCTCACAGCCCTTATTCCCGGAGGAGGATGGACGGATTTAAGAACCGTCCGACATTTTAGCGATTGCACGAATGAATCCATGATACTTGGAAATATCAGGAGACACAGACACTGCTGATCTTCAGGAGTGGAAGGGGTCACACAGAGGCGAATTTTTGTACTTAACCGTCCCCTACCCGCCCCTTCCCCTTGAAATCCTCATGGCATAACCTCAAAACATGTTCCCCATAACTTTGCTTTTTCAGTCTGATGACAAAATAGTACCCCCCCCCAAAAAAAAAAAGCATGAGGACTCCTTTCTTTGCGTGTAAGAAAATGTTCTCAATAGTCCTCCCAAATTCCGAATCAGCCCGTGACCGACTCACATACAGTAGAAGTGTAGTAGGTGGTTGATGCGTGATCTGTGCTTCGCTTCGCGATGAACACTGATGAAAGTGTCAGGAATTGAGCATCCACAGCAAAGTGTGAGCAATCCATTACATCAGATGGAAGAATATTTTTGTTTCTCCACTAAACTGACATTATTTTGGTCTAGCAAGAACATAACATGTTTAGGAAACAGCTGGTGAAAAATAAAATGACGAGGCGAATTCTAATTTTACACCTTATGCTCAAGACCATTGTTAAATTTAGTCTTGCTTGAGTGAACTAACAGTAATCCATAGCCCTGAACTGGATGGGATATCCAGCTACAATTATTTCACATCTTATATTTCATATCCATTTCATGTATATACTGATGGTAAAAATCAGCCCTGGTAAAAGCAAACTAATGGATAGGCCTAGTTTCAAAATCACTGCTTGCGATACAGTTCATACATGATTTTGAGAATCAAACACCACACTGCCGTTTCTATACACATTGCCATGATTATAATATTCATTGTTAATTACTGATCGTTTTGCTTCTTCATCCCCGTCTCCATAACATGTCTCTGAACATTCCTCTGACGTCGACGTGACATTTTCAGGTATATGGCAGAGATGGGCTGCGATCCTAATTCAAAGTACTCTGAGATTAACTCGTCTGTTGGCTTATTTGAGAAAATGTCACGGTGGAAAACCATGATGAAAAAGGGGGTCACTAGACCATTTTCATAGTGGGCGGGGGGGGGGGGGGCGGGGGGTATCGAGTCACATTATTGAAAATAAGGCAGTTGACAGTTTTCCAACTAGCGAGCAAGCAAAATTGAAAACAGGGTTCCCTGACCATTCAAAATCTGCCTGTTAGGCTAAAGCAAAGTAGTTATCACGGCGCAAACAGGTCCAAAATTCTTATTCGAAGATCACGTATTAGAAAAAAATAAGAAGAAATAAGCACGAAGTAGTGAATATAACACATATTTAACGAAAAGGTTCTCAGATTTACTGATTTGTCCAGTGGAATTTAGATTCTTGTCATATTCGAAAAATGGGTTAGGGGTCTGATATACACGCATCTCCTCTGACTGCTAACACCCCTATAAAATACATGAAAGGGGAACTAAACGGCACTTCTTTCTATCAACTCGGACAATACAGAAGGATCTGAATAATATTCCCTTCAGTGCATATCCTTAGTACTTAGTCCTGAATTGATTGGTATGTGTTGATTCACGAAGTATTTTTTACCCTTCTCCACCCAATACTTCACTCCCAGCATCAAACATATCAAATTCCCTATCCCACATAATACATCAAACCTCAAAATTTCAGATGAGTGTTTTGCTATTCTCCTTTCGTGTTTGATCATTGGTATTACCAGGGTTGAGACAAACATCAATCAGAATGGTATCGGACGTAACGTATGACGTAAATTTGCTAGAAAATAAAATGTCAAATGGGCTTCTCTTTAAACTAGCATAGTCACCTGTGGTGACAAACGACAGTTTTACTCTGTAGGTACTCTACATAGTATAAAGTGTGAAATAACCTGAGGGTTCTAATTATGAAAGGATAATTAGAGAAAAATTTAAATTAAGTCAATTCTAAATAACAAAACATTATACCTTCTTGGACTTTCATAGAATGAAATTTCGCTAACGCGTTCAAGACCGTTTTCTGCTCTCATTCAGAGCAATTTACAATCGAGATTTGACATGTTTGATCTGCGTTTGATATGTGCCACTTTGTTGGATATACCTCCTAAAACGAATGTTTACATTGTAAGTCCATGAATCTTTTCATGGTATGCACGATGCTTAACCTCATCTTCTTCATTTTATCTCCATCTACAGTTGACATGGCAACGTTATGCATCAACGCTTCAACCACCGAGATGTCAGAAGCAGAGGGCAGTATACTACTTTCACTTCCATTGGCAGCAGCAGACAAGATAGAGGACGTGACCAAGTTGTTTTCGCGCCCCGTTTGCTCCTTCACGCTAACCAGCCAATCACCAGCCGACAGACTTATTCTAGTTCTTCCAAACGTCACCGATTCCCCCGACACCACGTGCACGGAACGGTCCAATCACGATCGAGTAGAGCTCAGACTTTTGAATGGACCAATCACGAACGAGGTCCATCCGTCGGAGCCGTACTGGAACCTGTGCACGTCAGCCACAACGACATCGTCGTCGAAATCGTCGTTGAGTGGTAACTGGACCAATCAGACAGTGTTAACTGAAGAATCGTTGTCATTCCAAAGAATTTTCGTCTCGTCTGGGCCGAGTGTGGATGTGTTCATAGATTTTTCGGCCGCTATTGATAGCATTATGGGATACTCCATGGACGAACTAGACGGCCGAGATAGCATTTCAATTTTTTACAAGTCTTTCAGTAGCAACGCACAATTAGAAGATGGTAAGTGTAAAGAATGGAGAATCAACTAAGGATACCATGCATTCAAATAAAATCAATATAACGAAAAAAAAAACAAACCAATGATTTGAAAAAGATTTAAATTTAGATTCCCGAAGTTGTGGTATCTGCAACCATAAAACATGTCTGTTGCCATGGCTACCAATGAAGATGAAAAAAGTCAGTGCCCTTTGTTCTTTAGAATATGTTTCTTTCCAACTCAGAACTTTTCGGTCTTGCAATGGAATGACTTTGCTTAATAGTAGGAGAATTACTCAAGTTTATAAAAGCCATCGAGAAAACACGATGGCGAAATTTAGGTCCTGACTTTACGGTCGAACTTTATTTGGTCGTGGCGACATAAATACCGGGTCCCAAATCTCGCCAACACGACTAACGGGTGACGAGGAGAGTCGAGAGACCATAACAGATTCTGTAGCTGGTCAGTCGGCTGCATTTTGGGATAAGAGAAGAAGGAAAGTTTATATCATCAAGGACCCACAAACAAGAAGACAAGAGCATAATTGTGAAAAATGTCACTGTTGTACGGATAGGCGTGAATTCCTTTTTTTTTTTTTTAATTCTTTTAAATTCAGTTGTATGCACATGTCGAAGCCTTGATCATTGTTGCATTTTTTCCTCCTCTTTACTCCGAGACGCTCCTCATTCTTTTCTCTCTTTTTTTTTGCAGCCAACGTCCTCCCCAAATCTGTTCATATCTACCCATTGATCAAAGTAAATCTCACTTTGAGACTGACGCAGAAATTACGAAATCCAGTTTTGTGTTACCCATTTTTTTCTCGGAATGAACTTTTCTTTCCATTTCGATGGCACTTTTCAGCTCTCAGAGAATTTATGGGAAAAAAAGCAAGCTGAATTCACGTGTTCATTTAAAATTTTTAACATGCACTAAGAAAGAGATGCTAATACACGTGCCAGTAATGGCAATAAAAGATTAACGCGATCTCAAAAGCCCCTATCTATATGTATGAGATTTATCAACATTTCAATTGATATTCCCACATTCCTCATTCTAAGGCACAAGTTTTTAGAGGAATACTACCGGCATCATTAACTCACAGAAGGCTTTAGTAGGAGAGGATTAAATCCGTCGCTGAGTGGGTGAATAGTTCGTATAAAATACGCCGCTGCAGTCGGAAATGGATTATGAATTCAAACGAAATTGAAACAGTCCATTTTTACATCTGATATCTTTCCCATGGATCTTTCTTCTCTATTTATCTCTTTGTCCCGTCCTCACCTCTGCATGTTTCGTCCGTCTTCGGTTTCATCATTTACATCACTTACTCCACTTCTACTCAATCCTCCTCCCATGAAGGTCTTCCTGTTACTTTAGTCTGATTATTGTTCCCTTTTCCCGTTTGCTTTGATTTGCTCTCACAGTCGTTCCTCTTCTATGTTCTGTCTTTCCATCTCCACCTTTTACTCTCCCTTGCATTCTCGGTTTTCCTTTTCCATCTGAGTCTCGCAGTTCTCAACTGAAACAAGTGATTTTCATCTCATAGTTATGACGTTTCACTTTCCTTCCGTTTAATTCAGTTTTTCTGTTCTTATCAATTTCACTTATGGCTGCTCCGGTCTTATGCTGCCGTTTCTTCTTCTTCATCCAATCTCTAAACATACCAACCCCGCCTTATCACTGACCACTCCCACCCCCCCTTCTCTCTCTCTCTCTCTCTCTCTTCCTCTCAATATTCCTCTCTCTCTTCCCATCCTTCTCTGCCTCCTCGCCCCCCCCCCCCACCTCTCTCTCTCTGTTCCATAACATGCTTGTAAGCTATTATGTACAGCTGATGCATTCTACATCAGAATCGCTACTTTGCATGAAGTCTATGATTTTGCGGCATTAGCGGTGTATTTTGTTCCGTTAGTGACTGACAAGTATAAAAACTACATCACACCTTCGCCTGCAGTTTCAAAACCCTTTTTTCCTCGGCATTTTGTATTGCACAAACTTAAGAACACAAAACAAATCTCATAAAGTAATTTCAACAGATGGCGCTCTTACATCAAGGCTCTGTTCGGCATTAGAGTCCCTTCAAGCACTTGGAGAGCTCAAATTTTGTTCTTCTTTAAAAATAATTAATGATCCATTATTACAGGCAGAGTCGTCATTAAGAGATTCATTTTATGTGAACCTTGCTTTTTCATCGTTCTTCTCTCTCTCTCTTTCTCTTAGATCTATGTTTCCAATGCGATTCAAACAACTCTTGGGCCTGGGAAGCAGAAATCTGCTCAGATATATATCTGAACTGCTCCTACCCACTCTTCCCTCCAAGTAATGAAACCAGCGACAAGAAAGTCATCATCAATTGCATTCCTGAAGGTAAACTTTTCTTCCATTCATTCTATTTCTCAATTTTCTCCTCTCTCGATTCCATCAATCCCTAATTTCCTCTTCTAGATATTTTACTTCATCACTCTCTCTCACTCTCACTCTCTCTCTCTCTCTCTCTCTCTTGCTACTGATGTTAAAAAAGATAAGATTATAGCCTGAATTTGTACATGTATAATTTAATACAGCTGTAGCAGGCAGTGGCGTAAGCATTGTGTCCAGTGAAGGGGGGGGGGGAGGGCAAAAGTCTTATGGGCTAGGCTCTGAAAGGTTCTCGTGAAATAACTCTCCCAATTTCGTTGTTTTAATATCGTTGTTTCAATAGCGCAACAATTTTCCTTCTGCATTTTTCCAACTGCACTGGCAATTAACAGAAATATATACTATCCTAACACTATCCCACTATTTTTTGGCAAAACACAATGCATCGACAACATAATTATAATTAGGGCTGCTTTTACTGTAAGAGTAATACAGTGATTTAGCACGTTCTTACCTTTCCTTCTTTCTTTCCAACCACATAGAGGAGAAATCTCGTTCAGAGCTGTTCAGCATCATGATGGCCGGAGCTATCGTCCTCACCATAATCTTCGTCTCGTTCCACTGCAGTCCTGGTGGCAGCACCCCAGTGCGCCGTCCCGCTGCCATGGACATCATGCTACGAGACGAGATCTCACGACGAGGTGGCGGGGGACTCGGCGGAGGTCGTGGTCCCTTCGGGAACACGTCGTACAAGGTCGTAGCGCCCACGATTAGCAAGGGACCGGTCAGCCATGTATGACGAACGCCCATCGGATAGGAAGCATGGTTTATTTATTGGATGCTCCTGTTCCTGCGCTTTGATCGTGTCCGACTTTTTTTGATATCGTCTCAAACATAACATTGTAAAAGCACAGGCTAAGAAGCAGAAACTGAACTAAATTTACGCTAGCGCGGCATCCCTGTTATTTACAAAGATGTACGCAGACTGATTTTGAAGCACTGATTCCCAATATACCTCAACCATACCGCCTCGTCCTGTGTATATGTTCTGTTCATCATGTATGTACCAAAGGACTTTTTCCGAAATTCGCAGGCCTGGTTTGTGATCATGCCCTTTATCTGCTGGTAGAAAAATATAGTGTCAAGATTCGAGCATCGTAAACAGTGGCTTAAAAATTAGTGACACGAAGAAAAAGAAAACCAACTCTGCACATTATAATGTATAGGTGTTTCTCCAAAGGAACCCTTAATGCTGTTCACCTGTTGCCTATGATACCACTTATACGGATGGACCCCTATTGTTGCTATGTCGGGTAACCTTCAGTAAGATCCATGGTCGTCAAGAGCAACTGCTACAGCTGAGTACATTACCTCCATTGCATGGCGTCAAGATCCCATGAACTTGCGAAATATTGTCAATGAGGATATACTGCTGGCATATTGTTTATGTTTTGATCAGTTTGATCATCAGTACACTCATCGTTAACTTATTTAAAATTTGAAAAAATATGTAAACTGTCGATCGCTTTGAAACTGTATGAAAATGACAGAGTATCTGACGACCTGCTTTGGATAGAGTTCCGAGAAAATATTTTTATTCTGCCCCTGGAAAATATGGACAGAAGAAGCAGTTTCTCCTTTCTGATCCCAGTTTAAGACAACATTTTACATATGAAGAGTTTGTTTGTAAAAGGGGTTAGATCCACGTTTGTAACTTCAGAGAAAAACGTATTTGTTTGCCAGGTTTTGTACAGGCGTCTATGGAAAAGTGAAATTAGAAAGAGCACTTTTTCATGAGTGCTCTGAAAATTTAGCTTGGTAATTTTATTCAAATGACAGGAACACAGTTGAACAATGTTCTGATATCAATAACTCAATTTTTATCAAAAGTGGATCTATCCCCTTTTGCAAATATTTCTTCTCCAGTCAATTAATCGATGAATGATGATTCAAATACCAAAAGTAGCATTTGCGGCATTATATCAATGTAACACTGTCTCGAATTACTTTCAAACGATATTGGCCGTCAAAAAAGTCTCTTCGACATCATTAGGAAATACGCTATTTACAATAATGGAAGAATATCCTGAAGACAGAATAAAAGGGCTTAATCTTTTATGATGGTAAATTCACAGGTGACTCAGAAAAAAAACAACAACTGTGCATTAGTTGTTTCTTGGGGATACCTTTGCCAGCTATGAATACGAAAGTTACTTTAAGAGAGTGCTGCCGAGCGGATTCTTAATTGATTGATTGAATATTGCCATTTTCATGGATAAATTAACTGCTATAATGGTCCTTAACCTGTTAACTGCAGACTATTCTTGTATGTACATTCGTTTGATTGGTTGAGTATGAGGACTTCCAAAGTAGCCAATGACTTGCCATGTGCTGTAAAGTGACTGTTTATAAGACAATGGAAACCCCACTCTCGTGTAAATACAAATTTACTATTAGATGGAAACAATTAATTAACAAGTAACTACAAGTATCTTTGATTCATGAACATTTCCCCAAGATGAAGTTGATAAATTATGATGATGAAAATGATGGTGATTATTAGAAAATACACTTTGGTAAAAAAAAAAAATAATAATAGTGTCAAGTACTTCCTAGAAGCATAACGGACGCAGCTTTCTTTATTATCGTCTTAATTATCGTTTAATAAATGAAAATTAGTCTGTCTATGTGAATTTTCATCTAAATTATGTTTATTTATGTTTTCTACTTTTAATGAAAAGAAAGCCGAAACGAATTTCAGATTTGCTTATTTTGTTATGCAATTATTGTGCCATTACTTGCCTTGTTACGTAATGGTTTTTATGTGACTTATAGTAAAGTATTTTTTCAAAAAGTGCTGTTTGTTTTATGCAGATTTGTAATTGACAATCCACACCAGTGCTTATGTATACTTTGCCTTAAATTGGTTTGTTCGATTGCCTGTTACCCGATTATAAGTATACACTATATGAAAACATTTCAACACATGAATCCCAAATGTCCACAGTTTGTTTTGATTATTAGCGGCATTTTAAAATATGTGTTATTAGTGATCATGCATCATGATTTTATGCATTTCTAACTCTTTTCCATCATCACAATGTGCCATGTGGAATTTTCTTTACCAAGACCATGCAGCCTATCAAAAGTTTAGTGTGCAACACATTGAATCCCGTGAAAGGATCCAGGCAAACACCCCCGCCCCCAAGACGCTCTTTTCGTTTGGAAGAAACGAAAATGTGCTCAGTTTTATGAATTGCGTCATGTGCGTGTGATGAAAAAGGTAAACAGTCAGCTGCCGCACATCGTGAAGGAAAAAAGAACAAGAAAAAAGGGCCACAATGCTGTATTGTCAGATGATATGTTTTAAGGAATTGTCATCAAAATTGGACATGCGGAAATGAAACTTTATTTTCTTATTCAAGACTATTATACCTGTTCCAAGTTCATGAACTGCCGTCACCCCGCAGTCGAAGATGGAGAAAGGGGGTGGGGTGGGGAGGAAGTCCCCCTTTCTCAGCACATTGAAAGCTCTATCCGTACGATAAACACTTCTGGATTCCATGAAATCAAACTTATGTTTATAGACTAAAGACTAAAATCCGAACACTTTTACAGAGGACATCATGTAGAAGTTACAATGACGCTCTCTGATCATGTTGTTGTAGGAGCTTCAGTGGTAGGCCTTTTGTTTCTTGGTGTGTAAGCTCACTTGATTGTACATGTACAAGTTCAGACTTTACACTTAAAACGCTTACACTGTCTTTTGAAAACAACAAATGCAGTGTGAAATTGGGTCTATTTCTGCAAAAGAAGACTGAAATTTAGATAAAAGGTATGTAGAGCAGCACGATGCCGATATTTCAATCATGTAACAATCACAATCAACCAAAGATTAAAAGTGATCAAGGTCAAAGTCAAGTCAAAGTCATTGTCGAGGTGTATATTACAAGAACTGTACGAATAGTCAGCATGTAAGCATACGTGAGTCGTGAAATGTTTTCATCTAACAGATGAATTCTATTGCCATTTTAATGTAGACAGATTTTATATTCTTGTTCTAATTTGCAAGATGGCAACGTAACATTGGATTTTCAGCAAGGTGGTATACACGCATGCTTTATTACTTGCAGGTTGCCAAGGAATAAAGAAATGAGCATTTGTCCAACAGTCCAAGATAATGTCGGGGTCATTGTCAGTTTTCGTAATGCTCGAAAGCGTCATTTCAAACTTTTCTACTGTACGGTCTGTGTAATGTGCCATGTGATACGCTTCGATGAAGAGGAAGAATTTGAGGCTATTCATATCTATTCGGTTGCCTATGATATTTGGACTAACCCCAATAAATTTGCTAGCACAACTGATCCTGACTTAAGCTCAGTCAGTGCAGTGAAAAATACTTATTAAAAGATGATAACCATATTTTGTGGCAGACGTTTGCTGGTGGTATTTTATTATATTCAGCTTCCATGCAACAAATGCAGATCATTTAATATGTCTCCGTCATGTAACAATGTGCGTTGTGATAATTATTGATTTTGTCTACATTTACCATGTTTAACCCAAATCTACATCAGTTTAAAAAAAAATCTTCTCATAAACTACGTACTAAAAATTGTCTCAATGCTCCTACTTATAAAGATGAAATTATGATAATGTTATTGATTTGTCGGTATCGCATTCAATGAATAAAGATATACTATAAACATGCAATTTATTGGTCTTGGTGTAATCATTTCTCGAAAGTGAAGGATATGCATAATATTGTTTGATAAAGGAAAATGAAAATTTAGAAGTATATTCAAACATAACACTAGACACATCGAATCATAAAAATATGAATTCAAGTATAAATGTAGTAGGATAAAAGAGAGTGAGAGAGAGAAATAAATGAATGAATGAATGAATAAATGAATGAATAATAAATGAATAAATAAATGAATAAATAAATAAACAAACAAATAAATAAATAAACAAATAAATAATTAAATAAATGAAGAAAAAAAAAAAGAAAGAGAGAGAGAGAGAAGGAAATAAAGAGACGGACAGACAGAAATTCAGAGGTGATGGAGGGGGGGGGGGGTCAGGAAACGGAAAAACCCAGAGAAAAATTAAGAAAATAGAAAGAAAGAAAGAACGGCGGAGATGGGAAGACGAGAGAGATGAAGAGCTAAAGAGGGGAGAGCAATTTAGCACAATAACTGACTTTCAAGTATAAAATGCTCCGCATCTTTTGAATACTGGGCTCAATCCGGGCACAATAGCCAGTCCCCCTCCCCTGTCGATAACAATACAAAAGGAAATCTAAATCAGATGCTACAACAGGTCGTGTCTCACCAAGTTTAACCAATCAATTACACACACTGTAACAAAAGACAAATCCAGTTTGGAAGAGGTGGGGAGGGGTAGATTTGAAAAATAACAAGAGCAAAAAACGGCTTCTAATGTGCTTTTTCATTAATCTTCAATTTAAAACGAATGTCATCTATTGATGAGGAAAATACAAAGGCAGCAAAGAAGTGAAAAAAAAATATTTGTGCCCGACATCCTTCCCTTTATAATGAACTTGTAAAGCAAACGTATATCAATTTTCCTATATACACAATGTAGTATGGGAATCGTTTCTCTCTCTTTCTTTCTCTCTCTCTCTCCCTCTCTCTCTCTCCCTCTCTTCGTTTCCTTTTTTCATCTTATCCTACCCCTTTCTTACAGCCAAATCGCTGAATATCATAGGAAAAGTGAACACCCCAACCCCCCCCCCCCCCACAGTTTATAGAAATACTCCAAAGATAGTCTGTTTCTGACTCTTGAGTCTGCATGTCTGTCCGACTGTCTATCTCTCTCTCTCTCTCTCTTTCCTCTTTATCTCTAAGTATATCTCCCTTCTTACTCAATTCAGTGAACACTCGAACATATACCATCATAAGGATATGTTGCAAAATGATTTTAAATAGGCCTTTCAAAATAAAAATGAAATTCAGAGTCGTCGTCGAAATATCTTTTTAAAAAATGAATATACTTAAAATGATGTAACATCGTTATTTTGAAGAATTGTTTTAAAGTCCTCTTTCTTTAATGAACAAAACAGTTTGAACTTGCGACGCTCATATTATCCCCCATCCTCTTAGGCAGGGGCGGCGCCAGGGTATTTTGATAGGGGGAAGTATTTTTCTGTTTTTTTTAAACTTTGGCTCAAAGGTGAGTTTATTTCATACGTTTTAAATAAACAAAGAGGGCTATTATATAGTTCTAGGACCCTGTCCCCTCTTCCCGCATTCTCTTCTTTCTTGTTCTTGTTTTTTTTTTGTTTTTGTTCTTCTTCTTCTTCTTCTTCTTCTTCTTTCATTATCTGATTCTTCTCTTCCTTTTATTCTTTGATCACTTGAAATATCATAGAGCGGTCGCCTCTGCCCTCCTGTAGCGCCGCCCCTGCTTTTAGGCATGTTATGATATAGATATCACAGAGATTTGTGAAATTGAACAGATAAAACCAGGACTCTTTAAATGCGACATAACATTGGAGCTTACTGTGCCGTTTCATCTGTTCATCGGCACACCAACATTGCCAATGTTATCATAACCGTGGCGATCACGGCAATGCCGTTGATTTTGGTAACCCTCAGAGGCACTAATGTGGTGGTGAATGTCATTATATTAACAATAAAGTGAGTTGAAAAGTTCAACGGCGCTTGACTGACTCGGTTATCAAAATATAGTTCCCTACGAATTACATTTTTTTAAATTAAATTACCCTATGAACTCAACGAAATAGCATAGGAATGGCTATTAGGCTTGTAGAACATTATTTTTTTTTAAATGGACTAGGAAGGGCAAAAGATGTAAACAACCTGTCTAATTGTTTAATGATTTTATTTGTTAACCTCCCACCCCCAAAACGCAGCAGAAGCAACTGTTACCTTCATGCTGAACTACTTTAGTAACCAGCTGGTAGTAACAAAAGAAACTACTATAAAATTTCTACATTTCATTATGTTGTCAGGTAAACAACGCATTACGTAATCAATACGATGTACCCATGGGACAATGGGCGTCGGTTTGGCGTCGGGGCCTTTAGGAATATGGTAATTTTCCATTGATAACTATCAGGAAAAAAGAACATCTAAAAATGAAACATGATTAAATTCATCTAAATAGAAATGATTATAAGAACACAAGATATTATTAATCAAAGTTTTATTTTCTCTCACAAAGTTTACGAAAAAATCGCTTAAATTTTTTTATTAGCTGATTTTCAAAATGTTTGCCGCGGCAAGGCCAGACTTTGTTTAAATAATGCAACAGGGTTTGTATTTTGGGGGTCGAACTGGCCGCATAGGGAAGATTTTGTATCACATTATCCTAAACCAAGCTAATCATTCTAATGAAAAGGGGGAATAATAAAAATGATATTCCATTATAGTTATTGGAAAAAGCAATTGTCATTCGCTTTAGCGATATAGTTACCGAATATGGTTTTCAGCTGCCCGTTCGCTGTTAGGCTCCATGCCTGTCGTAAAAGTAAATAAACAAATTGATAACAGATTTAACTTGGTGAACAATTATGCAAAATTTTCAATTTCGTTTAGATACCTGGGATAGCTTATCTGTATCTTTGATGATTAAAAACAATCTGAAATAATGATTTTGCCTTTGTCGGCTCAACTCAATCATGCAGCAGTCCTGAAACAGAGACAACAAAACAAACCCAATATATAACCCTCTACATGCATGGAAAAATGTTTGGGGCCATAAATATAGAAAATACGCCTACATGTCAATAAGATAATGAAAAAAAAAAGATCATAAAGGGTCATGTGAAAAGTCACCCAAAAGTTATATCAGACCACTGATTTATTTTAACATAAGCACGGATAAAAGGCCACCGTTTTACAAAATTCATGCCCATTGCACTTTTACTTCTACTCGACTCATATACTTCGCAGATGTCTTTTGAAAAAGAAAAAAAAAAAAAAAAAAAGAGGGTAAAATCTTAATCTACCTGAACCCTTCTTCATAACTATTATTCATTATGATAATAAGCTCCAATTTTTACAATGTTATTTTTGATCAGTCATATTTCTCTGTTTTTGATCAAGCTTGATTATCGCGTTTCAGTAAAACATTCGTCACTGCACAAAGCTGATTGCTGCTTCCATCACTGTGCACTGAGCTGCTACATGATACCCCTTGATATTTGTGTGGCATTTGAAAATCAGAACATATCTAATATTAAGCTAAAGCAGAAAGAAATGTGGTCCGTTGAAAAGCAATTTTGTACATATTTATTTCTCCAAAAGTGACATTTTCACATCAAATTTGATATCTCAAATCATGATTCCAAGTACAGCGTTATTTATTAAATGGGGAAAAAATCCTGGCGAGCATCCAGTTAGACTGCGTAGGCTACTAGCTGGCTTACACCAACCCATATCTGCCTCGATAAATTTGTCAAATTTCATCAGAAACGAAGAATAAATAGCCTTTATATTTCTCTGAAAGATTTAAAGTGATATTTGACTTGTAAATGATCTTAATATCCCATGAAGAAAACAATCTGACCATTAATCCGATGATTTTTCCTCAATTTTGTTTTGAGAATTTTCCACTGCCTCGACCCTCGAAAACAATTTTTGATCGAGTGACGCACTCGCATTTGGCTATTTTGCATGTCAAAGCTCAGTTACATTATGACAATAAAATTTGTTAAAATATGGGCTAAATACCCTAAATATGCCGTAAAAACATCAGAAACAATATTTTATCACTAATAAGATAACCACAAACTGAATCCATGAACAGTTTCCAAAGATAATTCGGTTTTTCTTGGCGTTCTTGCTCGAGAAATGTACACCGATAGAGCTGTGACGTACGAGAATTTGCTTCGAGTATTTCCCCTTGTTAAATCAGTATGCAAATTATGAGCAATACATAAAATGTCAAAATCATAGTAGAAAAGGGAATCTAGATATCTTGAAATTTGGTAAGCCTATAGAATGTTATATGTTCTTTCTATTGGTGACAATGGTTTTACAGAAAAAATGAAAATTGCACCAAAAAAGAGACTTTTCATTACAGTTTTTGTCCTCGGGACGAGCGGTCAAAGAGCGTCTTTCGATGAATCAGGCGGGAGTCGGCTCAGAGCTGTGTTTGGCAAGCCCACTTTCCGACACTTTGTAAAGTATGAAAACTGATGACAAACATTCTAATTTTCAGGTACAGTTCAAGAATGATGTTCATTAAACATAATTATCAACTAAAAAATCCGAGAATTTGCATCTTACATCAAATTTTAAGAGATTTTTCGGAAGTTTGAAATCTGATTCTGAAACTCTAAGTTTGACCATTAATTATGCAGCGAAAACTAAATGATACATAAACAAAAAGGTATCAAATAAAAGCTTGAATGGTACTCTACCTAATGCAATTAACTAGATTTTTGTTTCATGTTTTAATTGAAGAGAAATTGAAGAGTTTCCAACACCTTACTAACACATCCGAAAACGTAATAGCCATAATACGCCATGTACACGTAGTAGTGGTGGGTTGTGTAGGGAGCATACGTCGCTGCTTTCCCCCACGTCCGCACGCACTTGATATATCTACGGGAGACCGCGGAAATTGAATCATTCGTTGACTCGCTCGCAAGTGTAACCTGTACAAGCTCCGATCTCTCTCATCTCTCAAAACTCAATTCACCATGGCCGCCGAACAGAAGAAAGTTGCCAAGAAGCCCCGTGCCAAGCCAGCACACCCCAGCTCCGCCGAGATGGTTGTTGCTGCCATCACTGCTCTGAAGGAGCGTGGTGGTTCCTCAGCCCAGGCCATCAGGAAGTACATCGAGAAGAACTACAACGTTGACATGAAGAAGCAGTCTGTCTTCATCAAGCGTGCCCTCAAGTCAGGTGTTGAGAAGGGTACCCTTGTCCAAGTCAAGGGCAAGGGAGCCAGCGGATCCTTCAAGCTTAGCAAGAAGGCAACAGGCAAGACCGAAGCCCAGAAGGCCCGTGCTGCCGCCAAGAAGGCCAAGCTTGCTGCCAAGAAGAAGGAGCAGAGGGAGAAGAAGGCTGCCAAGGCCAAGGCCAGGAAGGAGAAGCTTGCCGCCAAGAAGGCAGCAAAGAAGGCCGCCAAGAAGGTTAAGAAGACTACCAAGAAGCCCGCCGCCAAGAAGGCAAAGAAGCCCGCCGCTAAGAAGGCCAAGCCAGCCAAGAAACCCGCCAAGAAGGCCGCCAAGCCAGCCAAGAAGGCAGCCAAGAAGCCAGCAGCAAAGAAGGCAGCCAAGAAGACCACCAAGAAACCAGCTGCCAAGAAGGCCGCCAAGAAGTAAACTTGCTTCTTTCCAGGCTAACCGCCATCTTTTCTTCAAAAACCAAACGGCTCTTATCAGAGCCACCCAAACTCCAAGAAAGAATCAATAGATATTTGCTCTTTTTTGTGTGTTTTGTCTTTTTGTTTGTTTATGTTGCTGTGCTTTTGTTTTTTGTTTGTCCATGTGCATGTATTTTCTTTCCCTTTCTCTTTCTCTTGCTCAATGACTTGTTTAATAATATTTACACAGGTTCCTAGAAGGGTGTGACTTTAGTAGGATAATGAGCAATTGGAATATCAAATAACTCAACCCATCACGTCAACAATAACAACAGCAATAACAAAACAGGTTTATCATTCTATAGGCGATCTTTTCCCAGGTCCCGTGGCCTATACAGTTTAAACCTTGACCCTAATGCTGGATGATCCCTAATTTTTTACTGAAATACATGGGCGCTTGAGTGCTTCATGTCATGTAGGCTACATCATATATTTCGTTTAAAAAAGGCACCCCAAAACAAAAAAAAAATGTTCAGGCCACGATGGACATTGCATGAATGCATGAAGGTTTGATTGTATTCGGGGGGGGGGGGGGTTGGGCGGGGGTTCGGTATGAGGTGAACTTTGCACAGAGGAGTTCATTTTATTCTAGGGTTGGAGGGAGGGATGGAGTCCATCACAGGGGGGGGGGGGGAATTTTGATAGACATGGGCATTAATCTGGATTCTCTATCATGATTACCGAAGTATGATTGAAACGAGAGCAAATTTCTAAATATAATGGTTTCATTTTATCTATTAAGGACTCTGGATGAAGCCGTTTCTGAGATTTCTAGGACAACTTCAGAGAGAAAGTGTGAAACAGAAACCAAATTTTTAATCTCCATTTTTATATGGGTACATGTATTCAGCAACTCTACAGGTGAAAAACATAATAGAAACCAGTGGCCAGCAATACTGTTCAAGAAAACAAACACACAAGGAAAAGACAAATTTCTATACAGTAGTTTCATTTTATCTGTTAAGGACTGTGGATGAATCTGTTTTTGAGATTTTTAGGACAACTTCAGAGAGAAAGTGTGAATCAGAAACCAAATTTTTAACCTCCATTTTTATCTGGGTACATGTATTTAGCAACTCTACAGGTGAAAAACATAATAGAAACCAGTGGCCAGCAATACTGTTCAAGAAAACAAAAACAAGGAAACAGACAACAGACAACAGCTTGTTTAAAAAGTGTTTCAATAGCAGATTTTAATACAAGCAAATAATGTCAACAGCAAATGAAATTCACAAATGAAGTTCACATATCTTATTTTTAAAAAATGTGTTTTTAACACAAGACAAGTCGGGCTTGAGAATAAACACAAGTCATAAGTACGTGTATCATAAATTGTTCTTAAAAACTTCATTTTGTCACGAAGGGCAAAACTTCCCTTTTTAACATAGCGCCCCCTCGCCAACTGAATAGATACAAATTAATCAAACTATATTGCCATAACTATCCATTATCATTAACAATTTCTTTTTTTATTAAAAAATGTTATTGTCAGGAGAATGTTAAAGATTATCATGGACATCATCAATTTCTTATACATCCATTGATGTTTATATGTCCTATGGTAGCCTCGATGGTTTTTTTTTTCCCCATATCTCAATTAAAACCTTAAATATTCGTCAGCACGTTCATTTTTTTTTCAATAATGGTAATACCCTCGAGATTTCATATCTTCTGCCAATGTTATACATGTACTTAAATTTGCCGGGGGCAAAATTATATATGACCCCGTCCAGGTCTCTGAAATACACTCAGAACACACTTATTGGAAATGAAAATTATGCAAAATGATAAATAATGACCTATGCTTTCTACAAAGTAGTGCACATGTACACTATCATTAATTTTATTCGACATTTTCACACCTCCATGATCATTTTATCGACAGCCCTACAGCTCATACAATTGCCGAACTATACTATTTTCATCAAGCATGATACGTCCAAATTACTTATGTTACATAGCAAATACACACAGTGATGTCTAAGAATTCACTTTGAATAATCACGAATTTTCATACTAGCAGATTAATCAAATTGCGTCCAAAAAGTCATTTAACACACTGGTTAGTCTTTATTCTTTATTTCAAACTCCGCCTCATGTGACGGGTGTCAATCAGAATTACTATTAGTCGTAAACCACTATGATTACATAACGTCACATTACGCTATATGACTGATTCTCTGTATCATTAAATATACTATGCGTGGTAAAAAGATGAATTTTGCGCATTTCATGCGGATCATAATACAAATAGCTACGAAATTGTTACACGCATACTTAAAAACAACAATAAAAAGTTTACATGTCAATCATATATATCAACATTCAAATGATTATGAATTTATCTTCTAGAGATTGAACTTCAGCACTCAGTATTCTAACAAATTTTACCGATTGCCTGCATGTTTCAATTTTAAAAAGTCTACATTCATACTGTACCATATAAATATAACTTAAATATCATAGATTGGAATATTCCTTCAAACAAAAGAGCCAAAAGCTGAGGTCAGTTTATGTAGACTATTTCCATTTACACTTGGTATGAGTATGGTAGAATATATTCTACTTCCATCTGTAATAAAACTTTTCTATTCTACTATAGGTCAAACTCAATACCGTGATGAATTTAACAAAGACAACAAACGGAGAGTTTGATTTCAAAAAGCGATATCCATTTTGGGGGTAAATTTGAGATATTCGCAATTGAAGTTGTTGAAATATAAAGGAAAAAAATTGTACTTTATAGATCATAATTCCAATCTTTTTTCTTTGATATCTAATGAACGATTTATTAAATGGCAGGCATTTTTTGTTTCATACAATGGTGATGTTACTTTAGAAATGTAAAAAGGGCCTTATCGGTTTTTGCAGTCAAAAACTCTTCAAATTTTATAACAACAACAACAACAACAAAATAATAAAAATAAAATCGATACATGAATTTCATTCGTCTAAGAAAACAACAACAAGCAAGTCAATTTGCATCACAAGTTTATAATTTAAAAGAACTGATTCTATGATTTTTTAAAATAAAAAATGTCCAGGATAAACCAGACAGCTTAGCACAGGTCCAGCACTTGGTGAAGATGCTCCAACCGTCTCAAACTATTCCCGATTTCCACGAGATCATATTCTTGACATCGCCGCGCATGTCTTGAAACGCAGTGACGGTAATCGGACAGACTCGTGCAGAAGTCGACCTTGGTCTCGAAGCTTCTCAGCTCGTCGTTGAATGATTCCGTGCACGAAGTCAGGGCCGATGTTAGACAGCTGTTATCGTCTTTGCTCGTGCCGAACAGCGATCCCAAGCTCATAGCCCACCATGGTTGTCTCGAGTCGTGGTGGTGTTTGTGTCCTGTTCATTAGAGGAGAGGACATGGAGAAAATATTGAATATTTTATCTGCAACATGGCTAAAACTCATTATCATAATTATTTCAGATATCCTGCAAATGTTTCTTCACTTTGATATCTTGTTAGGGGCAAAAGAGATGATATGACAAAGAAAATTATCTTTTCACCTTTCAGAAAACATATAGCTTTTCTCAGTTACAAAGTGACATTTTGTAACTGAGAAAAGCTATATGTTTTCTGAAAGGTGAAATAGTCATACATTGTATGACTATTAAATAAGACAGATGCTATTATGAGTTATGAATCTTTTCTTTTCTTCTTTCTTCTTTTTTGCCTTGCCTTTTAAGCCACAAAGAATGAAGGAGAAAAATTGATAGCTCGTTAGAATGATAATTGTGGGTCTGGTAAATACATTACACAGTCTATACCCCCATTTGATATTTATCCCCATGAACTGATTTACACAATTATTGAATTTGAAATATTTAGAATATAATGACAAGCAAACGTACGTGAACGAAGAGATCTTTTAGACCTGATTCCCCCGACGTCCTCCTCACCATCAGCATCTTGTTCCGGTACAGACGACAGCAATTCCGACGGCTCCATCTCAGCGTGATCATCCTCGTCATCAATCAGCATGTCATCATCAAGTTCGTCATCGGCGTCGTGATCGTCACCAGCGTTGTTCGTCATCGACATCAAACCACCGAAGTCGAGATCAGGGCAGAAATGGACGGTGCGGTAGGTGGCTATGAGATCGATGACAGCTTGGGAGAAGGATGTGATGTCGCAGGAGACCTGTTCGTGCTCGATACAGTCAAAATAGGTCTAGATGAAAGAGATAAACAAGGAAGAGAAATGATTCTTTCATTACTTCTAGGTTTAGCTCTCTTTGGTGGTATCTAGAGATTCGATTCTTGCTTACGTCCTGCTCACAAAATCCTCAGTTTTAGAAGTATCATCTTAAAAATAGTCAAATCATAGAAATAGAGCTTCAAATAACACAGAAAATAAAAAACCTTATGTCAATCCCGAAAAATAAATCAATGCTCCATTTTTCATGCATATTCCAGAAACAAAAAGAAGGGAGAAGTGAACTCAATTAACTGACTTGTCCAGGGGGTGTTTCATAAAGCTGTTCGTAAGTTACGAACGACTTTACATGTACGCACGACTGGTGATACCTTCTTATGCTACATGTAAATGAATGAGAATCTGATTAGCACCCAAGAACGTATTCCAGTCGTTCGTAAAGTCGTTCGTAACTTACAAACAGCTTTATGACCCCCCCCCCCCCCCCCCCCCCCCCGTTGATGGAGAGAATTGGTCCTTGGTTATGAAGTATTTTGAACAGAAACAAGAAAACAGAGAAGGAGGAATATATAAAAGAACCTAGAAGAGAAGGGAAAAGAAGCAGAAGAATCATGACAGAAATTTTACCTGAAATGCTTGACAGAGCATGTCTTGTTGGTTCTCTCCGCTGGCTGGATCTGCAGCGCGGATCAGGTACACAAACTCGTCATCACATCGTCTGATAGCTTCTAACTCACATTCTAGAGAGAGGAGTAAGAAAGAGAAACGAGTAAGAAACAGAAAAAAGACACATCACATCGCATCAAATATCATCTGTCTAGAAAAATATTCCTAAAGAATATATTGCATAAACGTGACTGAAGCAAACCATTATACTGGTAATAATGAGAGGAATATTAAAAAGTTATTTCGCTCACAATGTGGCTGAGTTCGAAATTCGATGTGATAATAACTAAATAGACGGACTTTCACTTAAGAAATGTTGACAAAAAGGGAGAAAATGAAATTTGAATCACGTTTTATTCGGGGGGAAATGTATGTCGCATCTTTCTCGTTACAACGAGAACACTAGCGCCATCTATAGACTTATATAAATCGTAATGCCCAGGGTAGCTAGTGAATATTCAAAAATCTTCTTATCCTTTTGAAGTTTTCTCTTCCCTTCTTCGTTGCAGTAAACGGTGTGCGTTCTTTGCCGGTAGAGCAACGTTAAATCTTTCTTTTATTTTTAATGTTGAGGACAGTAATTTGCCTACAAAAGATGGTAGATTAAGTCAGGAGCGTATTCGACAAAGACAGTGCTTCCCCCATCTGTTTGCCTTAAATAGTGATGCCCAAGATGCCTTATGTTTACACAGGAAAATGACTTTATATTTCAACATTATTGTAGAAAATGTTTCTTGATTTCGTTCCCCTCGATCCCTATCAGTTAAACAAAATTTGGATACGGGACAAGTCACACGACACCGGTTCAAGATATCATTGTTATCACAGGAAAACATGCCTTGTGACCTCGTTCTGACACAAGAACGTTATGATCACTACCGATATCGACACCCTCCCCCCCCCCCCCCCCCCCGCCCCCGTTAAAAATTCTGTAGGCCTATACACTGTATTATGCAAGTTATGCGATCTCGTAGGCTATCAGAGATCGTTTGTATTGCTGATAGTACACACCTTGAGCAACGACCCACAGGAATCCATGCCTGACGAACTCGTCCTGAGACAGACTACGATCACCGTCCACGTCGAAAGCTCCGAACAGGATGTCGAGCTCCTCTTCGGTCATGTTTCCGTTCCGTATGACGTATTCCTTCCGGGTCACCAATCCATCACCGTTTAGATCCGTCTGCTTGAAGACCCGTCGTCTGGCGGCTCGGTTGTTTGTATACTCCCTCTTTACTCTGATGGTGACATGAAAGTATGAAATGAAAATACTCGTTTATAACTGTTTATTCATTCCAAACAAACAGAAATCTTTAATCAGAAATCATAATCTGCACGGTTGTGCGATTATAAATGGGAAAGAAACTGCTCCGTAGTAACTGGGAGAGTTACATTAGTTGTATATTAACACAGGTGTCTAGTGTGAGATTTGAAGATTATCGAATTTATAAGAAATTCATTTAAGTTTCCCCAAAAGTTACTTGCACTGCACAAAGAAATTAGTATATGAGACTACACACAATTCTGGCATGAATGTTACGCCCGAACTTGTCAGCTTTTTCTTGGAAGAGCAATCCTTTCTAGGGGACATTTTTTTACTATGATATTCTTTCTAACTGACATAGAAAGAATGAGAAAGCTTGGAAATTATTTTTTTTCACCTTTCCCAGAACTCAAGCTTCTCTCACTTTAAAGGTACCCGCAGTGCCTTTGATTGTTTTGATCAGTGGCGTTTCTACACTTCAGCCTCGTGAAGGCAAAACATCTCCATTTTTATGATAATCCATTATGGCAAGGAAACATCCTTTTGATGGTCCTTTTTAAAGAATTTGTAATGGTGCTCACCAAGTTCTTAAAAGTAATTTTACAGTTATTGATTTACATGCATGACAAGTGAGTACCTGAAATTAAGGTTGCATTTTATTCCCGGTTGAAAAATCTGTGTTTGTGTGTGTGTGTGCGTGTGTGTGTGTGTGTGTGTGTGGTGTATGGGGGAGGGGGGGGGGAATGGAGGGGCAAATTGCCCCCAGCACCTGCCTCTGCTTTAAATACGCTCGTGATTTCGATGCTTTGATTTCATATGCATTTCTTGGAAATTACAGAGGGATTGAGTCGACTCATCCACTTGAGGAAGATTGGTCTTTATTTTGGAAATCTTAATTTTCATCCCTGATCATAATATGAGAAAGATTAAGTATAATATGACTCATGGAAAGAGAGAGAGAGAGAGAGAGAGAGAGAGAGAGAGAGAGAGAGAGAGAGAGAGAGAGAGAGAGAGAAAAAGCTGGATGGGTGTGAGTTGAAAGAACTTCTCAAAAAAAAAAAAAAAGAACAAACAACAGTATACAGGAAATGCAGAAATTTCACGAACAGTAAAAAGAAAACCTCATAATCACATTACTGCCTTCGGGGAAAAATCGATTTCACAAAGAGTAAACCTACACCAACACATTCACAGCTCGGCTTTCCGTTGAAATACGAATGAAATGATACCCATGAAGTACGCCCATAATTTTTCTAATTGTCTTCAATTGAATGTTTCCTGTTAAGAAACAATATTTAAATAAGCATGGCTCCTTCCTCATAATTATAACGGAAAACAGTGCAATTTGTTTGGATGTTTGAATGATTTGCGGACTCCGAGTATTTGGTGTTTATTACCTGCTATAACGCAATCAGTTGTCGAGAGGGAAAAAATGGTTTTTTTTTTCTCTCTCTCTATCAATTTAACTTAGTCACATACTCTTACGTCTAAATAAAAGACTTTTATCGGAAGAATGGCGTTATAGATAAGCTAAACATATTGAAAGGGTCGGAAGGAATAAGGGGACTATGGAGTACAAAACATGGAGATTGACACACGAAAAGAAAAAAACAAAAGCAACAGCAACAACAACAACAAATAAACAGATAATTAAATGAGATGAAAAAATATGAAAAATCGATGTTTGCTTCTCTTAACGACATGATAATATACACGTATATAGGTCCGTAAAGCAGGCAGAAAGGAAAGCAGACGGAAAGCGATACTACAGTAAGGTGGAGGGGTGGGGATGGGGGTTACCTTTGCGGATATCTATCGACTGTTTCTATATGGGCGTAGAATTTTTTGTTTGTTTAGAAAAGTGCTGAGACCTAAGAAGACTTTGAAATTCGATAAATTTCGGATACACGAAATAATCCCTCTGCACAAGTCTGACTTTTCGGAGATCTCTTCGTCTCTTTCCTTTCTCCAACATGTCCAAGGAGGCACAAAGGGTTTGTGATGAGATTAAGAATAGGGGTGGTATTAAGAAGGGTGAAGGGGATTATCATGTGAACACGGTGCTTTTGATCCTGTCTAGACCAGTGGAGACGCTACACTGATGGCACAATCAAAAGAAGACCCTGAACGATCACTGGTCAAACGCCTTTTCAGACATTCTTATTACCAACATGCATGACAGAAGTAGCATTAAGTCTGTCGACAAAGGAACGTATCTGATACAAATTACCTTCACCAGTGTTTAATAGATTCAATCATGGTATGGTTTGGAAGATGTTATGCTCACAACAACCAACTATCCCTTTAAAAACTTAGATACTAGGGGCGTATATAGCTCATTCATATTTCAGCGGAAGATGAGCGTGCATCTGCGATATTAAACTGTTGGGCAAGAATCATTATCCTCAGTTGCTCAAGGTTTCCACTTTCCATTGTCTGTTTCACTCTATCCAGGGACATATATTCTTTGCTCTATCTCAACCAAATCTTTTTCTCTAACTTTCTGTATCTTGTTATTTTTTCCGACATACCATTAGGTAACTCCAAGCCTCTTTAAGCGACACAAATAATTTTATCAGATATTCAAAACTGAAGTTACGAAAACCGTGAAAACTTGATTCATGCATGTTTATAGTTTTTACATCATACACAAACGAATGTTCAGAAGCGTACCAATGCTCACCGAGATCACAAATTCCTGCAAGAAAGGTTGAATCTGTTCGGTACTTTAATGTCACAAAAATGTAGTGTTTTAATTTGTTTCCCTTTTCCATTATTTCTCCTCTCCTTGACTTTGAGATCTCTTCCGTTTTTACGCTTTGATCATGGTATGTCTCGCTCAATGCCACGTTTACTGTTATTTCCTTATTCCCGATTTTTCTTAATGTACGTTTCATGTCTGTGTCTGTATTTATCCTTGCCAGTCCATGGAGATGGAGCGATCATTGATTCACCAGACAGGGTGTTCACCTGTCTTCAGGACTCAATCAATTACTACAACATTCATTGCGTGTGTGAAATAACAACACAACTTGGCACGGAGAGGGGTGTTGATCATGGTTATAGGTTAAAGGGGGAACGCCGTTACACCTATTACCCCTCGTCATTATACGCTTATTATACTCTTATCCCCTTTGCATAGCTTCCATCTGCTGTACATAATCATACAGGACTGATATGACTGGTGTTTTTTTGTTGTTGTGTGTGTGTGTGTGTGAATTTTCAACACCAATAACAAGATCTTTGTAGAGACTTTCAAATTTCAAGATATGGGAAAGGATATTACAGTCCGATATCCTTTCCAACATGTTCCACACACTAAGAAAAAAAGGTTCATTTTGCACCCTTCATAATAGGTACAACTTTGCACCCTAAGAAGCATTTTGCACCTTTAAGGGTGCAGTGAGCTACATTTTTCACTCTTAACGGTGCAGAATTATACCCTTTAGGGAAGGTGCAAATTTGCGCCCTTTTGAATGCAAAAATTTCTGCACACTTAAAAGTGCCCAGTTGCACCCTTAAGGGTGCAGACGGGCATTTCCGGGTGCAAACAAGTACAAAAGGGTGCATCTTTGCACCTTTTATCTTGCACCAAAAAAGTGCGGCCAGTGTTGCATTTAGGATGCACCTTTTGTTCTTAGTGTGTGTAGTAAATAAAACATTTTATGTTTTTACTTGACATCACACGAAACATGCCAAGATGGAGCAATTCCTGCCAAACAGAGGGTTATATCTCATGTGCAAAAAATCAACATCAAAATTATTGACGATGATATCGAGTTTTTACCATGAAACGTTCAATACCCTCGAAACAGACGACGAAAGTCTCGACGGTATAATCTTAAAATAACTTCATATCGCATACAATGTCATTAAGAGCGTGTGCTTGGAGTCGAGAGATGTGAGATTTGCGGTAACGTTTAAATGATTACTGCCACTATATTGACATTGGTTAACATACAGTCATGATAAATAAGCACGAATGTTCGTGTTCATCACAAATTAAACCATATCCTGTAAGAAACCAATAATTGGTCCTCAGAACCTATGTCATTCCACGTTACCATGGTTACGTCATCCCCAGACAGTGAGAGTCGACTGTGCGAATGCATTGTCTGAACATTCATGTTGCCTAGCCTAAAGCCCATTTACATTAAAGGACGAAAGGTATATTTGAGTCAAAATGATTTGTTATGGTTCCGCTCGTATAAACGATAAGTTTTCCATATTTTCCTATATATTCCTTCCATGCATGATTTTAAATGATTGTCACAGTCGGCATCAAAAACTGAACGCCAGATCGTGAACGCTATGTCTCTTAAAGAAATATGCCAAAATGTGCCAACCTGCTGTCTCAAAGAGGTTCGTGCAACTGCCCCATTGTTTTACACACGTGGCCATTTATATCCTGGCCCAGGATATAAATCAATTTTTCTACTTCTCATTGGATAAATATTCCACTTTACAAAGGTTTAAAACTCCACGAAAATGTTATACTGTTCCTTTCTATCACCTGAAATCAAAGAAACTCTAGGCATGTTGCTTGTTTCTTTCTTTGTTTGGTTCTATAACCCAAACTATACTCAGGCTTTAAGGACATGTCGCTGCAGCTTGTATCTCAAGTATCATTTGCAGCACTTTTCCTTTTTTTCAGTCAACTGAATTTGGTTTAATATTTTCTACATTCTCCTCGTACAAAAATAACGGGGCATATCTATCATACTACGTAAAATGCATTCTTTTGATTAAATCGAGTCAAACGCGCCTGGCTGTAATCATGATGGCAAACTGTAATTTTAACATCCACGGAATTCCAGGGAAGCGTTTCATGAAGTGTCAGTGAATTTTACTGACAATTGTTATAAGCTACAGAAATCCTTGCATCTAGTTGGCTGAGAGCAAATTTGTCAGTAAAAATCACCGATAAGACACTTCATGAAACGCTCCCTAGGTAGGCCTGTCGATTTACTGTGCACACCTGGGTTGAGAGAGGAAACTGAAGATAAAGCTTTGTCTATAACAAACGCATCATCAAACAAGGATTCGAACCGTCAAACTTGAAAACGTAGAGCTAAGACAACTGAATGAAAAATATCACATTGTTCGCGATGGTTATGACCCTATTTTGACCTCATTATCTTGCCCTTGCGCTTGAACTCGTCTCATTTTGAGGGATTGTTTCTGTCACATATACTTAATAGTAAATAATGTTGTAGAGTCCATGACGATATCAAGCAAGTGTTCGCACCTGGTAAATCGGCACGATTAAAACGAATAAGCCACGCCCTTACCATGCTTACTTTTTTCCTAGCAAAATTATTGTTCGATTTGCTATGGGTTCACATTCTGTGCAAAATATCACGACTACAATGGTCATGCACCGTTTGGATGGGGTATTATGTGAAGGGCATGAACAGGTAGGTCATCATGCAGACTTTAGTCACCCTTAGCTCAGATCATGGCGAAGGTTCGTGGATCAACCTTGACCGTGGATCTAGGGTGTCCAGTCTATAAGGTGGTCATGTCGATCCCTAGATTGGGGTAAATGAGGGCAGTGGAAGAGATAAAGAGGTGGACTGATGATGGAGTGTGAGCAAAAGCTAAAGGGGGGGTGGGGCTACAAGGAGCGAGAAACAAAGAGTGAGGAGAGAGAGAGTGAAAGGGAGGGACAAACATATATAAAGAGGAGGCAGAGAGAGAGAGAGAGAGAGGGAGAGAAGGGGAGAGAGAGAGGAGGGAGAGAGAAGGGGAAAGAGAGAGAGAGAGAGAGAGAAGAAAAAGAGACAGAAAAAAGGTAAGTGTGAAAAGGAGGACGGACGCGAGACGGTCAGAGGATAAAACACGTAGGCCTGTTATAAAGGGCAGCAGAGGAAAATGCGAGAGTTTAGAACACAAAACCATGTAGCTTCATCGGAAACAATTGCTACAGTCTGAAGATACTAGCAGATAATTTATTTACCCATTGCGCCGATTTACTTAACACACATATCCGTTTGCGGGAAATCCCCCGGGAAACATTTACTTTGCAGTTTACACCAATGGCTCCGGTCTCGAGGGTTGAAATGCAAAGGAGACAATTGGTGAGGCAGTAAGGGTGTCATCCTGGTCAAACACATGACGTCATTATTACTCTTAACTCTTTATTGTTGCAATTAGACTGTTGGCTTTCTCATTCGTTGAGATGAAACATTTGCCAGTGTGTGTGCAGGAGCGGCGCCATTTTAAGTTACAACAGGAAAGCACATTACAGATGTAGCGCTTCTAATTTTTAGCTCATTTTTACATCATGGGGTTATATTAGGCCTACTTTTGAAACAACCCCCGAAAATAACGATGGACAAAAAAAAGGGAAAAGGGAACAAAATCTCGGATCAATTTATGCTAGAAAGTCGACAACAGTCGAAGAGGGTCACTAACTTGGTAAAATTAAATAGTATTATACTAACAACGGTATGGTGAACGCGAAGACCCAATGTCTCAGAAATAAGAAAGCTCGTAAAATCTGGGTGGAAGACATGTGTACACAACGGGCTGCACATAATCATCCATGGCAATTGAACATTTTTGTCCACTTGATGAAACCATATCATATCGGCTATTTTATTAGATATTAAACATGTTAAAGTTCAGAAAGCGATCTTCCCGGGATCTTCAAGTTCCAGAGGAGAAAGCTTCCGCGAATCCGGGTCAAGGAACGTGAAGTATGGGTCAGACAAGCATGACAGGCCGGGTAATAGAAAACAAATCTTAATTTGCCGTCTGGCCTTCGACATAAATGTCTCAATTTGTCTACGTTTGAAATAATATTGTAACATATTAGCCGGTATATTGTTTGATTGTTCCCAGGGACGCGGGTTTATCGTTGTCCAACCTTCATTTTGATTTTGAACCCTCGTTTGGTCCAGATAAGCAAAATTTAACTTAATTTGGGATGTTTAGCGCAGATACCACCCACATGCCTCTTTCGAGTTCTTTGTCCGAATTTCTTTGTATACAGATCTTATATGTTTACCTGACCGCCCTTCTCAAGAAGATGGAACGATTCTTTTCAAAACAGAAAAAAAAAAAGAAAGAAAAAGGAATGGGTCATCATCAAAATTATTTTACCAGGCCCATGTACATAATACGTATAGTTCAAAAGATTGAATTCTTTTGATGTGATATGTCTTTTTTTTTTTACAACCATGGTGAATATGTGACAAAACCGTTTTGTGAGGTTGTGTGGTACGTCTACTCAGTGGCGTAGCGTAGATCTAGTAAGTTGTATGTGTGCGGGAGGGGGGGGGGGGGGAGGGAGGGGCGGGGGGATGAGAGGCGGCGGCGGTGGTTATACTACTGGATAACACGCGATGAACTTGATGAAGCAGAGCGACGGAAGGGTGAAGGGTGTTCCAGGAAATGAGGAGAGGTTCTGCCATGCCATCTTCTCTCTCCCCATTCTCTCTTTATTTAGATTTGTTCCCATTTCTTTCCGTCCCTCTCATTAATTTAATTGGAAGCAAGTGGAGCCAAGGGTCCCCTTAGCTCCATACTTAATTGGTAGAGTTTTATTCACTGCCATAGCTCACTGCACAGTCTGCTTCCGACTTGTCAACGGATTATGGTAAATCGACCACTGCCTCTTATCCTGTAAGCATAACTTAGACCTTAACATCCTAAATCGTAGAAGTAGGGTTTCTAGAGCATCAGTCCACCAGAGATGAGGTATACATATATTTGGATTTTTAGCCCAATTTATTTGATCTGACTTGGGTCTCTTCGAGGTGGTCTGTGGATTACGAACCAGGTGACTTTACTAGTAAGAGCTTTACAAGACAAGTGTTTATATGGGTCACCATGATATGGGCACGATGCCACTTCATCGGAAGGGTCTACATGAGGATAGGAAGTTCCCTGTTTTATTACTTCCCTTGTATCATGTTTGTTATTTGGGTTATTTGGTGATTGGTCTGTTTACCTGACTGCAAAGAAAGCATGCATGCTTGTATGTACGTAAGCTATCAGAAGACCAACGGCTTTAAGTCCTCTCCGAGAGATCTGCTGGGAATGAGGACTAATACCTTACCAATCCAGATTTGCATTGTATGCCCTCTTTTTATGAGTTCCAATAGGAGAGAAAAAGAGAACGGCCCTGTTCATTGTTTGGACATCGATGGATTTATTTTATAAACAAAAAAAAGGGGGGGGGGGGGGGGAGATAACATTCTGCGTTACGGATGTGTAGTGATTTAGTATAGAGGAAGCAACAACTAATAAGTAGAAAGCGATTATGTTGATAGGGGGCGTTGATATCAGTTCAGTTCCACTTAAGCAAAAGTAGGTATGATAATAGAAATTTAGAATAAGAAACACGGCACCTCAAACCTTTTCCCAAAAGAGAATATCATAGATATTTGCATATATAACATCATGTCGATTGAGAGGTTGAGAGCTACTAGAAGAGAGAAAAGAAGGAGGGATAATCGAAAGAAACCCCTGAGAGAATCAGATACAGAAAGAGAAGGGGACGTTGGAGATCTGAATTTTTTTTCCATGGGAAAGGGGTACCAATCATGGCGGTAATAACGTTTTATACTAAGAAAATTGTGATTGTAAATGACTTCATTTCGAAACTCCCTGTCGATATTCCGATATAAATAGAGCATTGGACATAACGTCGGTATATCTCAAACAAGCGTGACAAGAGTTTGAGTGACTGTTTATACGGGTGTCGAGGGTAAGAATAAATATTGAGGTGGGAAAGAATTGTTCCTTGGATCATTCATCATCCCTAGACATTGGATTCAATGAAGAGAATTACCCCCCCCCCCCATTGCTCATCTAACCCAGAAGTCTAAATATATGCTAGGAATCTATTTAGCGCCATCATACTAAACCGACTAAAAGTTCATGAATGGCAAATTGGAAAGAAAACAGTTCCTTTATAAAACAAAGTGAAAAGCTGATTAAGCGACCCGTAACGGTGAAGAATGTGATACAGGCAATTTTTAGTCGTGATCAGGAATTTATCACTCCTATATTATGTGCTTTTATCAAAAGATAATTTTTCAGGAATATTTGTAATACTAACAGACCTTTACAGTTTTTTCTTTTGATTGTTTATTAGGAGAAATGCTGATATAACTACGTCAAAGGATTCTCTTTGCATGAGCACTCATATCCACACTCAGTGTCATCACTCTTCAAAAAAGATCACCTGACCCAAAAGTGTGATAAGTGTCGGTACAACCTCTTAACATGCTTAAGGGGTCATAACAAAAATGGGTCAAAGCGTATGAAACAACACGGGGTCAAAAGTTGCCAGAACATTTAAAATTTACTGGACATATCATGACAGCTTTATCACACTCTTATTCCGCGGTGTCAAATTTGACTCGGAATGGCGTCAGCTGGGAGTCAACGCTATGATTCCGAGTTAAAGTGACTCGTTTTCCTAGTTACTTTGACTCGGAATTGAGTCGATTCTCAGCTGATGCCTCACCATTCCGAGTCAAATTTATTCGGAATCCGATTCACTTTATCTCGGAATAGAGTTGACTCCCAGCTGAAACCATTCCCAGTCAAATTTGACACCGTGGAAATAAGAGTGCTGGACATTGAAAACATATTTATTCACCTGCACTTTGTAAAGTGTCAAATCATTATGAACCCAGTGCAGCTTTTCTTGTCGAATACTTCTTATGTACCGTACTTTATTCTTTAAAGTGCATAGAGACATGCAATTATACCCCATGTTATGTGCTATTCAGAAATGTTTTATTAATATTATCATTATCATTTGAAAAAACATGGTCTGATTTTAGTTTTTACTTTTCTATTTCAGCTCATTCTCCCCAGTATCGAACCCGGATCCTTCCACATTTTAAGTTCCCCGCTCTGAGAACACACTGCCTCCATGCATTCGTCATTTTAATGATTGAACTTATAACTTTACATATCTCAGTTTTCGTCACAACGAGACTAATGCATTTTTACCCCTTGGTTTCTGGAAAATATAGGCCTATGTGTTTTAAACTGGGAATCAGAGATTACATTAATTCTGCTCTATTTGAAGTGTCTTTCATGTTTGTCGTTTTATCGATGCAAAATTATCAATGCCTAACCCATTCTACTGCATGTCTCGTATAGTTCATATCGAAATCAAATGAATACTGTAGTTAGCTGCATGCTTCATACAGAAAAAGAAATCGAAAACACAATATCAGCAACAAACATGAAAATAAATGAAAATCTATCTGCTCAATATTCAGTGATATTCGTAAATTTTAAAAAAGAAAACGAGGTGGGGGGAAAAAAATTTGCGACATACAGTAATGAGGACAGATATAAAGTCTTACCTGGAAGACATCGACTCTCCGGGTAGGAGATTGAGTCCCTCTTCGGTGACCGTGGCAGCTTCTTCAACCAGGGAGCCTGGCTCGACGAGCATCGCTGCGACCACGGGTACGACCAAGGCCAGCCGACACAGCAGCGAGATCCGAAAGTTGAGAAATCCCAACGACGATGAACTAGCAGAAATCATCTTCGAAAACAATGAAATAATATGCTCCTAAAACAGCCAATGAAGTATAATCCCTGTTATTATTCCGTTTGAAGGGCATCTGTAGATCAAAACAAAGAGACGGATCATTAAATGTGGATGTAGGTCTACATTATTTTCAGGATACGCTCATGATTCAAAGATGAAGCATCGGATGATTCGAGTCATCATGCAGCGACTGAAATCGCTGTTCGTCATAACCAGACAACCTCCATGCTCGCTTGTGCTCTCTCTTCTCATCGCAATAGTACACGTGCCCTCGTGTCTACCCGAACCGATCCCTCGATTGTATCTGATGGCTCAATAGACCACCCAGGAATGCATATTCACATGGGTGACCTTGCTTGAACTATATCCGACGTAGCAACGAATGATTATCAAATATTTTTCAATCCCTGTATCTTCGTTTCTTTTTATTCATTTCCGAACAGCATTGTCAGAAGTGATAAAAATATTAATGTCAGTCACTACTACTGATATACTACTGCTACTACTACTACTACTGCTACTAGTGCTACTAGTGCTACTACTGCTACTACTGCTACTACTGCTACTACTGCTACTACTACTTCTAATAATAATAATGATTACAGTATCTAAGGAACTGAGGAATCTACACTCTCTGCTTGCTTATTAAAGTTATCATTTGCTCTGTATTGTTATTATTGGATTAAAATCTTAACTAAAGTGTCATCAAAATGTGTGTTCAGAGAAATATAATCATATTTTATCAGAGTATATATTTTGTTTGTCCGTACGGAGGTACAATTCAGATTTATTAGGATATCCATCGGAATCTCCACTCCAGCGACAAAGCAATGCCAGATTTGATTGAAAAATAATTGTTTCGGCGTTTTATTTCATAATGAAGAATTTATTGATATTTCCAAGTGACCCGTGCATGACTGCGATAAAGTACTGAACGCAATAAACATTCATAATCTACCTGCATTTAAGCATGGGTTTGCAGTCAATAAGACAATGTCTATTATTTTATTTATTAATATTGTCAGTGATTATCGAATATACAAAGCTCAATACAATATGATAT
>CM057158.1:12082775-12117775 GCA_029962745.1 Echinometra lucunter | reverse complement strand
TGAAGAATACGGCTGTCCGGAAATATCCAAGGCGTCCTCTGAAAGAGCGATGTCCCTCTATTCGCTTTTGTTCAGAATGATATCAACGAGGTTTAAATCCGTTGGCGGTTTTTTCGTTTTAATTTCGTGGCAGAAGTCATTTGGAAGTTTTCCTCAAGCTTTCGATAGCCTTGGAGACCCAATATTTTCAAAGAAAAGAAAAGGGGGTTTGGGAGCGTGGTTCTGGGGAGGGGGTTAGATTTGGCATGGACACGTTGGTATTCTGTCGACGGATTTAGCCATTGTTCAGAGCCACGACGAAAAGACACGTACCGGTGGACTATATCTGATGTAAACATGTTAAAGGTCCGGATTTAGATTAAGGATTGCACACCGAAGTAGGATTCGACACTTGGTGGGAGACGGGTAGGATGGGGGGGGGGGGGGGGGGGGGGGGGGGGGGGGAGTTACAAGTTTAGGGAAAGTCTCACAACATTCTAGACAAGAATAAAAAAAGCTCATTTTCACTCAAAGCGACTAGGAACTTAGGTTTTTTTTCTGTTTCTTTGTTTGTACATTGTTTTTTTTTTTTTATAAAGATTACACTTGGGTAATCCTGTTAATATATTAATTATCATATAGCGCCTTGAGTGGTACTGTATACACTAGTATGTGCACGCATCAGAAGTATTTATCATTATCATTATTATTATTATTATTATTATTATTATTATTATTATTATTTCCTTTATCCACAACTTGATGTTCTGTTGGTATATTAAACAGCAACCGGACTTCTTCCAGAAATGTAGGGTTATCTGTTCTCTATTCTATCAAACAAGTCCTCTTTTCATTGTTCATTTCTCTTTCTAGTTCAAGACCTTTCGTAGGATGTGAGCTGTCCCAAGCAAGCTTGCCTTCTGTATCGTTTCAAAGGACACCTCGACTCCTAGATCAGCCAGGAAGCTTCTGTGTCTGGTTGTTACAGTTCCTAAGGCTCCGATGACTATTGGTACTACCTTCGCCTTCACCTTCCATATCCTTTTCAGCTCCCATGCCAGATCGTTATACTTCTGTATCTTTTCCTCCTCTTTACGCCAAGCTCTGCAGTCTCCTGGAATCGCAATATCTATGACGAGACATTCCTTCTCCTTCTTTTTAAAGAGAACGACGTCTGGTCTTCTAGCTTGAATAACCTTGTCTGTCTGGATATTAAAATCCCATAAGAGTTATTATTATTATTATTATTATTATTATTATTATTATTATTATTAATTTTATTATTAATATTATTATTATTATAGGGTGGTGACCCTTGCTTGTATTGAACCCCCTCCCCCCCCCAAGCCCGCCCACTAAAACACAGAAATGTCATTGCAGATCGCGGGGGGGGGGGGGGGGACGTAAGCCTTTTTCTCCACTAGTAAATTTGACATTGTATTTTCCCTTTTTTGTTGGTCACTTTTAAGGATTTTGAGACCTAAGCTTGGTTCTGGAAAATGTGTTTGGTCTTCTTTTCGTGCTTGTCGGAGATACGATACCCACAACTTGACTTTGGCTATTGAACATAGATTTGAAAATATCGAGCAAATTTACATGAGCCAATTCCCAAATGAGCTGCCTGATCCCATCAGTATGCATGATCCTTGAAGTGTGTCCTCGCAAGGGGGCTTTCTTTTTCTGTCTACCTTTCGCGAGACGAAGTTTACCTTATGCTCGCAGGTTTTTTGTTGGTTCTACGACCTATGTCAACAGACTGGTTAAAGGTGAGAATACACACAGACGAAGAGTAAGCAATGCTCAATGGACTATGAAATAACACGTAACAAAACAAAAGGAGAGAGAGAGAGAGAGAGGGGGGGGGAGAATGACGGTGGGAAGAGAGAGTGCGCATGTTCCTGTGATTAAGGATAAGGGAGAGGGGGAGGACGGATGAGGAAGAGGAAGAGGGTAGTCTGAAGTGAGAACGAATTGAGACAAGAGAATGGAGGCAAAAGGATAAAAAGATAAGGGGGAAGAAAAGAAGAAGGGAGAAAGTGACGAAAGAAAGAGGAGAAGGGTGGAGAGGGAGGGAGAAAGATTGAATATTTTACATTAGCATAATGCTCGATATTTAATCTTTACCCGTTTCTCTGTTCGTTTTCTTTTGATGTTTGAATGACGTGAAAATAAAATGACAAAGAATAAGTAACTAGTCTACGTCGTTCCTTTAAAAAACATTGAAAGGAACGCTTCAGCCTTAGGAGAATTTATTGCTCATGGCTTCCGCACAAAAATAATTAATCAATCTTCACATTTTCACTCGAAAAACTTTAGGACAAGTTTAGGAGGGATGGTAGGCACAAGCTCCTTCTTGGCATCATGCGTAACTTACAGAACATAAGAACTTCAAAATGTTTGCCCGAAATATATGTGCATTATGGTTTTCATTTTATTTTATTTTTTTTATTTTACTCGACTTCCTCCAGCTCCCCCTTTCCGCTCTCTTTCTTCTCCACCATCTGAAGAGCGGGCAATACCCACCGGCCTCCGCACTATTTTCCTTAAAATTCATTCTATTTTAAACTTATTTTTTAAAATGATATTTTCGTGTATTTCTCTTCTTAGTTTTGTTTCATTTCATATTAGAGCAACATACTTTAGTCATCTGTAAGATTTCAATTTCAGCTTATTTTCATACTTTCAGAATCATATTGTTATTTGTCTGTTTTTTTAACTGATGTATAGTATGTTTTTATGTACAGGGGCATTTTCAAAATAACTCCTCGTACGATTCTTAAAAGAACTATCCGTATTAAGAAGAAGAAGAAAAAAGATTCTGAAAAAAACCATCATCTAAACAAGATTAATATAATGGAGTCTTGGAGAGTATGACAATACATGTATTTCTATAAGCAACATATCAAGTTCCACTGTATAAGCTGGCGTTTTCTAAAACATTAATACATAGCTCCACCTTTACCGAGTCTCTAGTTTCAATAATTCTTATGACAGAGACGCCCAGTCAAGACAGAGATGAAAGGGAAAGTGATTCATACTCACGTGACATTGCCAGTCAATATTTGATCACGTTCCGAAAATAAGACTTCAGAAAGTCAACTGAAAGTCATATCTAAGCAAGATATCAACCGGGTTAATTTCTTTGAGACAGTAATAGTCTGATCCATATTTTCACTGATCGTACAAAGGCATTACACAACCGAACTGTAATTTGAAAACGGTATTAGTGCAGAAATATATTTATTGACGATCCTGTCCCAACTGGAAATAGGCCTATTATGTGCCAGGGTGTGTTCGTGTGTGTGGGTGTGTGTGGGTGTGAGGGTGAGGGGGTACATGTGTGTGTGTGCTGTGGAGATTTATTTGTAGCTACCAAACACCTACTAAACATATCGATTTTGAATGTATTTGGCATAGAATCAGACGAGAAATTTTTAAAAGACAGGAAATTATGAGCGCATGAGATTTCCAAACGATGTTTAAAAATTACAGAATGACATGTACTAGTATTCTAAACTAACCATTTGAATTGGGGGGGGGGGGGGGGAACAATTTGGCTACCCAATGGCAGGACAATTGTGCGAACATCGCGCATAAATGGTAAAAACTGTACATTAATGACGATTATCGGACCAATGGCAAACTATCTAATGACAATCCACGGACCAATGGCACACCTTTAGACTAATGACGATGATCGAGCAATGGCAAACCTTTAGACTAATGACGATGATCGAGCAATGGCAAACCTTTAGACTACTGACGATGATCGAGCAATGGTAAACCTGTAGACTAATGACAATGATCGAGCAATGGCAAACCTTTAGACTAATGACGATGATCGAGCAATGACAAACCTTTAGACTAATGACGATGATCGAGCAATGGTAAACCTTTAGACTAATGACGATGATCGAGCAATGGTAAACCTGTAGACTAATGACAATGATCGAGCAATGGCAAACCTTTAGACTAATGGCGATGATCGAGCAATGGCAAACCTTTAGACTAATGACGATGATCGAGCAATGACAAACCTTAGACTAATGACGATGATCGAGCAATGACAAACCTTTAGACTAATGACGATGATCGAGCAATGGCAAACCTTTAGACTAATGACGATGATCGAGCAATGACAAACCTTTAGACTAATGACGATGATCGAGCAATGGTAAACCTTTAGACTACTGACGATGATCGAGCAATGGTAAACCTGTAGACTAATGACAATGATCGAGCAATGGCAAACCTTTAGACTAATGGCGATGATCGAGCAATGGCAAACCTTTAGACTAATGACGATGATCGAGCAATGGTAAACCTTTAGACTAATGACGATGATCGAGCAATGGTAAACCTGTAGACTAATGACAATGATCGAGCAATGGCAAACCTTTAGACTAATGGCGATGATCGAGCAATGGCAAACCTTTAGACTAATGACGACGCGATGATCGAGCAATGACAAACCTTTAGACTAATGACGATGATCGAGCAATGGCAAACCTTTAGACTAATGCCGACGATTGGACTAATGGCAAACTTTTAGACTAATGACGATCTTCAACCCAAGGGCAAACTATTAGTCATTTAGTCTTATGACAATCCTAGGACCAATAGCAAACCTTTAGGCTATTGACGATCCGCAGACAAACGGCAAATCTTTAGGCTAATGACGATTCTCGGACCAATGGTAAATCTTTAGGCTAATGACAATTCTCGGACCAACGACAAACATGAAGACAAATGACGATCCTCGCACCAATGGTAAATCATTAGGCTAATGACGATCCTCTGAAAAATGGCAAACCTTTAGGCTAACGACGACCCTCGAACTAAAGGCAAAGCTGAGGGCTAATGACGATTCTCGGACCAAACTTTGGGTTAATGACGATCCTCCGAAAAATGGCAAACCTTTAGACCAACGACGATCCTCGAAAAAAAAAAAAAGAAGCAAACCTGAAGGCTAATGACGATCCTCGAAAAAATGGCAAACCTATAGATTAACGACGATCCTCGAACAAAATGGCAAACCTTGACTAACGACAATCCTCGAACCTACGGTGAATCTTTACGCTATTGACGATCCTCGAACCTATGGCAAACCTTCAGGCCAATGACGATCCACGGACCACCAATGATAAACCTTTAGGGTAATGACGAATCTAAGGCCAATGGCAACCGTTTAAAAAGAGAATGAAGACCCTTCGACACACAACTCTGTCACAACTAAATAATTTTAATTACGAACATTCCGACCAACAATTTTTTACCCGACAAACCTCTCTACTTTCGACGCAACAGTTCAGCGTTGTAAACAATGTACCCGTTAACTGATAAAACTTTTTAAAAACAAGGTACGTTTTTACTAACCGTATGCCTTAGTCACAACTAACTGATCCGAGGTATAACTACGAACCTTTCGACCAAGAACATTTAGACCAACAACTAACCTTCGGACTACGACTGCTAAAATAACGGCGAACAACCTCCGGACTAACAGTCATATTTGGAAACGAAGGACGGCTACCAAAATATCAACATGTTGGTATCATGGTAGTCGTACTTAATAGATGCTGTTGCTGTAGGGGTTTTCAATGGTCTGCAATGAAATGTGCGATATATAAATGTTAGCTTTTCCGAGGACACCATTTCATCATCGTATGTTTATAAGCCTTTTGTAATCATACACATGTATCTCAATACTTTCCTCTCTACTTAATTGGCCAATATTTCTAGCAAGGCACATAATGGTACATTGTTCTTACCACACAAGTTAGGAAACATAAGAATAACACAGTTTATTTTCCTCCTTTTTCGAGGGATTATACCCTTATTTATTTCACCATTGGGAAATGGAAAAAACCCCCAAAATATTTGACACAATAATGGCAAAGCACAAAAATGAATTATATTCATATTTCAAACAACATATACATATTAGCGATACAAGCATTCCAGTATCAAAAACATATCTTCAAAAGGCAATATACAAATATGTTTACAGCGCATGTTAAATATTACTCTTTACAATAGTACTGTGGTTTATTTGTTAGAGTCTTATCAGAGTAACTTTAAAATGATTAACTAGTAGGAACTGTGTCTTCAATGATAAAATATTGAGTAAATCATTAACAAATAACTGTACACATGTACATGCAATCATTATTTCAAGTTTATTACAAAGTAGATTTACATCCCAAAAGGTCTCCAAGACAGGTTTATTATAAAATTCAAAATATTTCAGATATAAGAAATAGGAAAGGGAAAGAAAAAACTATTGAACTTGAGAAAATCCGAAACTTTATGTACATTATATAAACCTTCCACTGAAAATGTGAAAGATACGACATAACACATAATTTAATGGACTGATAATTTGGAAGGATACACGAAATACATGTGCATAAAAAGGAAACAAGTTTTATTGTCAGTGAAATACTTATTTAGAGGCTAGTGACAACAATAAAAAGCGAGTATATTTATATTTTATAAACTTACTCACTGTCAGCATCTGATAGTGATTGGTCATTAGGAACCGAATCTTCCGCAAATATCGAGGGTTTAGTGCAACAAAGGGCTATCTGCATTTTTCGGTCAAAATGAGGTTTTTGATATCGAAATGATAAATAAGAGACCAGGAATCCATTGGTAATAATGGCTTCTACCGAAACTTTGCTACGGCAGGGTATCACCCAAAGCAGGTATGGCCATCTGCATTAAACCAGTGTTTAAAACATAACTTCATTGCAAGTTTTCTCAAAATGGCCAAAAACACAGACAGCCCTTTGTTGCACTAATAAACCCTCGAATTATCTTCCTCATTATATCCTATAAATAAGTTTGTGTGGACTGGCCATTTATGACGTTGGGAAAAACAAGAGAATCGGTAGAGTTGACATCGTATACAAACAAGCCAATAGCAAGATTGTGTCTCGCCCACCCGTGACTAAATAACACAAAAGTTTCCCCAAGTACATCCTTAACCAAGTCTGATGTCACAAGAAAGTCTTGCAGATAAACTGTAATGTTTGACCTCAAATGACTTTTGACCTCACCATGTGACCTCTGACAACACCACAACATGTTGTTACCCCTAGTGCATCTATCACCCAAGTTTGGTTGCCATTGGACCAACAGTTGCCAAGTTATGTGTCATAAGAGAGTCTTGCAGGTAAAATTTAATGTATGTAACAAGAAATGACAGAGGAAAAGCAAATTCAAGAATTTGAAAACATCTGTAACATATGACCTCCAATGACCTTTCACCTTATCATGTGAAGTCCAACAGAATGATAACATGCACTTCCCCTTAGTGATCTGCAACCCAAGTTTGACTGAAAAGTGTGACACGGTTGCAAAGTTTTGTGTCATAAGAGAGTCTTGCACGTAAACTTTAACCGTTCAACGTTTGACCTGTAATGACCTTTGACCTGACCATGTGACCTCTGACTGGACCATAACATGCAGGTCCCCTTAGTGCATATACAACCAAAGTTTGATAGATAAGTGTCACACGGTTGCAGAGTTTTGTGTCATAAGAGAGTCTTGCACGTAAACTTTAATGTTTGACCTGAAATGACCTTTGACCTTACCATGTGACCTATGACTGGACCATAACATGCAGGTCCCCTTAGTGCATCGACAACCCAAGTTTGATAGATAAGTGTCACACGGTTGCAGAGTTTTGAGTCATAAGAGAGTCTTGCACGTAAACTTCAACGTTTGACCTGAATGACCTTTGACCTTACCATGTGACCTCTGACTGGACCATAACATGCAGGTCCCCTCAGTGCATCTACAACCCAAGTTTGGTTGAAAAGTGAGTCACGGTTGCAAAGTTATGTGTGATAAGAGAGTCTTGCACGTCAACTTTAACATTTGACCTGAAATGACCTTTGACCTTACCATGTGACCTCTGACTGGACAATAAGATGCAGGTCCCCTTAGTGCATCTACAACCCAAGTTTGATTGAACAGTGTCACACAGTTGCAGAGTTTTGTGTCATAAGAGAGTCTTGCACGTAAATTTTAACGTTTGACCTAAAATGACCTTTGACCTTACCATGTGACCTCTGACTAGAGCATAACATGCAGGTCCGCTTAGGGCATCTACAACCCAAGTTTGGTTGAAAAGTGAGTCACGGTTGCAGAGTTTTGTGTCATAAGAGAGTCTTGCACGTAAACTTTAACGTTTGACCTGAAATGACCTTTGACCTTACCATGTGACCTCTGACTGGACCATAACATGCAGGTCCCCTTAGTGCATCTACAACCCAAGTTTGGTTGAAAAGTGAGTCACGGTTGCCAAGTTATCTTTCATAACGTTTGTGACGGACGGACGGACGACGGACGGACGACGGACGGACGACGGACGGACGACGGACGGACGACATTTGGATCCCTTAGTCTCGCCTTCACCTCCGGTGGGCGAGACAAAAATACATACACACAAAAAAATCATCGAATTTCGAAACAGTTTGCATTTATAGCAGTGTACACACACACACACACACACACCCACACACCCACACACAAAAAATGAAAAGAATCAGCTTATACAACACAGTAGTAAGAGATTAATCATAAATCATGTGGAAATGTATACAAGATAAGTGCAAATGCAGTAATTAATACAGGATTTACAATGTACTGCGGAAATATTTATACAAACTTAGGCATAATTACACACCAGATTATCTGCATGGACTTCTAAAATGGATCAAACCGAAATTTCTGAAACTAAAGTAATGCCCACCATTTTTGAAAGACGAGTCCATATTTACACAGTTTTATGACAGGAATGTACAAAATGAAATATCATACGAAGAAACAGCGTAAAGAATGTAAGGGTAAAACCATATACAAAACTGATTAATACATTGTATTATCGAGGCGTACAAACAATTCTACCACTATAATAAACACTTAAAGGAAAATGAAACCCTGGAGACAAGCCAATTTTAATGAAAGAGAGAATAAAAGCAATTACGAAATTACAGTTACGAAAGCTTGAAAAGCCTCAATTTACCTTCTATGACAATCCTCAAATTGGCAATATCATTTCAAAATGGCCCGTTTTTTTTGGGGGGGGGAGGGGCAACTCTACATTATGTATTTTTACACAAAATTTCAGATTTTCTCGATCTATTAAGACGCAGCTGCTTAAGATTATCATAGGAAAATGTATTTGTCACAACATATGTTGAGTTCAAATAGACAAGCTCCTACATAAAGTAAATAGAGAATTTTCAAACTTTCACAACTTTCTCATTTCCTAACCGATTTTGATTTCTCTCTTTCTATATACGAGAGGCAACAATGCCCTCTTTACAAAGCCTGGTTGAAATCATCGCGTCGATGGATATCGCTATAAACCCAACCACAACAACTCTCCTTTCATTAAAAATCAACTTGTCTCCATTGCCTCCTTTTCCTTATAAGAAGTAACAAAAAATAGGATCACAAATTCATAAAACCATGGGTGATTGAATAAACAGTTCCTGCAAATTCAGAGAAATGTACGCGCAGACTGTACACGAAGCATGTCCAATAATAATGTCTCAGGGTATATCCCATCAATAGGCCACTTATGTCACGTTTACAAAACTTTATTCATAAGTTTAATGACTTAAAAAGTGAGAAAAAGAAAGAAATGGATAGGGAAGTGCCTACTGTGAAGTATTAAAATCTCTGTGCTACAAATATTCTTAAACTCTATGTTCATCGGATAGGGATATTGTTTTATTTTGTTTCATATAAATAGGCTTCAAACCCGATTTTGATTATGCATAACATGAACAAAACGGTCCAGCATACATATAAAGTCATTAAAACGACGTTATTATTAGCGAATGCAATATGTGGATTTCATTTCCGATTTGACGGAACTTGCATTGGCGTAAATCACGGGGGGGGGGGGGGGGGGATGGGGGATATATCCCCCTACTTTTTCGAGAGGGGGAGATGGTGTGTAAAAAACACCCCCTACTTTTTAAGGAAGAAATGATATTCGAATTAATCAGTAAAACTTTTAATGATCTGCCATGAATAACCATCTTATTTTAAAATTTTTATTTTGAAATGAATTGAAAACCAGAAGATTGGTTATTTTTTGGCTCCCTTGCTCGCTTCGCTCGCTCATCATATTGTAGAATATCTATTTGAAAATGCGATTAAAAACCAGAAAAGTGGTTATTTTTGGGCTCGCTCGTTTCGCTTTCTCATATTTTAGAATTTCTATTTGAAAATGCGATTGAAAACCAGAAAAGTGGGTCATGTTTTGGCTCGCTCGCTTGGCTCACTCATATTTTAGAATTTCTATTTGAAAATGCGATTAAAAACCCAGAAAAGTCATTTTTGGCTCTCTCGCTTCGCTCTCTCGCAAAATAAGAATTAGAACGTTTGTAAGGGGATCTGTGCGGGTGGGTGGGGGTGTGTGTTTATACTTAAGTCTGACTTGTACAGAAAAAAAAATCGCCAAAAAAATCGATCACCCCCACCACTCCTCAAAGAGGATTTACGCCGGTGGACGGAAGAAATTAATTTCAAAAGGTCCGCATCCGCATTCGGCGTAAAGCTTGGAAACAGAGGAGCGAATCACAAATAACGTCGACGAGTCAAAAGCGGTGTAATGGAGAGACATGCGAGAGATGACGCCGCACATCGTGAATAGGTGATTTCCTCATAATTATCATATAATACTATATATTTTCATATGAAATCACATTACGAAGTTATTTCTGGGCCCCATTATGCAGCAAAGGCTAGCTGTTCATCTTATCCACAAAATTTATTGTACTGTATATGGTTCTTTGAAGTTTTGTGACGCGCGAGGAAATAATTCCACTAGTCTGCATAGTTTTTGTTTTGTCTATTACGGTCTTCCATTTACTATCCCGCTCGGATACGACGAGGTATCCTAAAACCATACATCATGAATATATCAAACAAAGCCTGTCTCCTCAGTTGAAATAACGGATGATTCTGTTTCTCTTCTTATTCTGTGGTGATATACTCAACGGGATTCAACACTTTTGAGGGGTATGAATAAAATCACTGCCCGTAGTTGTGCTATGATCCGCAAAAAGAAATGCATTTTTCATTAATGATACCCCCCCCCCCCCCGTCAATATCTGTTTAATGTGCGTCATTCACCGTGAAAATCTTTGGGAACTGCGATTCTGATTTATGAATCAGAGTTTGGTAGTGAGCAATCATTGTGTTCGGGACTTCTGTCGTATACGTAGAGTTATATTTTGACGCTATTTTTTTTTTTTTTTTGGGGGGGGGGGGGGAGAGGAGGGCTTTTGTCCTGTAATTGTCATGTCGCGGTCAATAGCGAAATCTATTCCCGTTTTGACCAATCACAGGACTACGAACCTGAAATAATATTATGTGTGTAACACAGCACACGACAAATGACTTTTAAATAGGCATATGTCGACACATGCGAAATCTAAAATAAAATATTGTTTTAGCTAACAATTCACGACTTACGGCCGCCAACATTCTCGAAAATTTCGGAAAGGTCTATTGACCACTCTTCGACATGTAGCCGAACACTACTTATGGCCTCGTCACGCCACTTGCATCCACTAACTCTGATATCGTATAGATGCAAAAAGGAAAAATACGAAAATACGAATAATAAAAATTATCAAAAATTAAAATATTTCGTTTAAAACAATCAAGGCCGTGAACAGTCTCCGAAGTCATGAATATATGAGAATATTTCCAAGTTAATGAACAAAACTGCAATAGTATCAAATCGTATCAAGAGGGCATATGTTCAACCTCATTTATCCGGCTTTGTAGGGACCGTTTCACTAGGGTCTATGGCACGAGATTGACGTACAAGTATAGATATATTTTTTTTGGCACGTGATAGCCGTAAATAGGCCCTCACGATAGCCGATGAGAACAGTGCACATGGTGCAGGAAGCCAGAAATCATTGTTTTTCAGTGTGTTCTAAGCGAATTTGGTGTATTTTCTGGTGGATTTATCAAAGTGAATAACAGCGTACGTACTTTGTGTACACTGTTAGATCGCCTGCGGTTGAGAGAGATCCGTGTAAGAGGGCCGAGGTCGGACTGTACATTGACACGACTACCCATGCAATACGCAACAGAAAACCTTGTTCGTGACAAAATCTTCGAATGAATAATTAAATAATGGATATCATGAACAAATCCCAAAATGATTTTTCTCTTCCTTCTATGGCATGTATTTCTGCCACACAGCTCCCCCCGGTAGTCTTACAGTTTCTTTCAACAACGCACATCAATCCAAAGAAGATGATTTTAAAAACATCACATAAAACTTCATTACCATTATAAAATAATATCAAAACTTTGGGAATTTTATCCCTTATCTCTACTAGTATCATCAAATATTACCAGCTTCACAAGACAGACATTAAGAAGGATAGAGCACCTCTCCTTGCTGAGTTTTATGGTGTCCTTGGAAGACAGGTTGTCAATATTGCCGTAGTTCTATTCAAGCACGTATGGGTTCCTATAATGAGTTCAAACACCCAGTTCTTATCAACATGAAGAGCTTGTACATAACAATCGAAATAATAAAGTTTGCTTTAAAAAAAAAAATGGTACTTGTGATAAATTGCAGCATTTCAAAAAGTATATAACTATTCTACGTGACATGCACAACAAATAAATCATTAAAAGCAGGCATCAATCAGGCATTTCAAATCCAGCATTTTAACGATGTGCGGTTGCGCAGAAATTTAAAAATAATAATCAGTGAGGTGGCTTATTAGCATTACCATTTTTGGAGATGATTATGCATTGGACATGTATACTTTGGAGGTGGGTTTTTTATTCAATTCATTTCCCCGTTTTCCTTTGAGTATAATACCGGAAAGTATTTGGAGAATCAAACTTTAAAATGAGTGCACATGATGCAGCCAGCATGGTAAATGATTTGTTTCTTGTTAGTTATTTCCTCATCAACATGCATCAAACCAGTTGTCGCTTATTCACTTGGATGCAAATGATAAAAATTCCCCAGAACGTAAAAACTCCAGAAATTTTGAAACATTCACCACTTTAAAGGAAAGGAAAGACAATTTTCCCTTTTCATGATGAGATAAAGCCACAACAAAAGAATTTGGTGACATGGTCCAGCTTAAAACAGCTACTTAAAAGTATAGATTTGCCATGCATAAAATTGCTCGACTTTCACATTATTACTGAAATAGATTTACCGGTATGTGAATATGTCTTTCCGTAAAAAGGATAAATAATTAAAAACAATAAAAAATATGCTAGGAAAAAAAATTAAAATAAGGGAACTGACTATTCAAAAGTTACTAATATCACAATTTAGTGATCAAAGAACACAACCATTTGTGCTCTATATACTTATACGAAGGACTGACAAAAGAGTACTGTATAACATCCCTTAAAAATAAAACCATTCACACAGGTGCATAAACGTAATTGAGAAAAAAAAAATCAAGTCCATGGAAACGAAAACTAAACGAAAGAAGATACACATGCAAGCTTTTTAAAGGAAGGACTGGGAAATGAAAGGGGAATTGAACCTCTATCTAAAAAATGAATTGCTAGAAGCTATGAATGCTAGAAATATCAAATAATAAAAAATTTCAATATCACCAAATATCAAGAAAAATTTATGATTAAATCCTCCACAGACAATACAACCATAACACGAGATGTCATTAATGGATAACTCTCCCTTCTGTATTGTACCCACACAGCAAAAAAAAAAAAAGTATTCAAAATAAAAGTCTAACAAAAGTTCATATTTTTGTAATTTTAAGGGAATGTGATTTTTTCTAGCAGATATGTACATGTATGTGTATAAATAACTTAAAAAAAAAAACCATAATGCATTTTTAGGCAAAAATTATGTCACGTTATGAAAAGTGGACAAAATTATATATGACAAAAAACTGTACCAAAACAATTAGAATTAGGGTGAATTTAAACATCCCAAAAATGACCACATTGCCAATGGAAAAAATTCAAGAATAACATTCTTCTTGTTTAATCAAACTTTTACTGAAATGTTCCCCCTGATTTTTATGCTTTTACTGCAGGCAAACTGTCCAAGAATGAATCTCAAGATTAAAATAAAACAAAAAATCACACAACATGAGGTTTGTAGAAAATTTGTTTCTGTAATCCCCACACCAACATTTTATTATGTGAGTCCTTGGTTAAGATTTCCCGATTGTGCAGGTGATGAACAAACACAAAAACAGGCCATATCTTTATATCATAAAATCTTAAGCCAAAATGAACAAAGAACCCCAAAGTGTTAAGCGTTGTAACTGCTATCAAGACAATGCTCATCATGGTTTTTTTCGCACCAAACTTGGTGGATTTTTTAATGGGTAGCGATTTCACTCTCTTTCTCGGTCTTAATCAGTAATAGATTGGGGAGAACCAACGATGAAGTAAATTGATATGAAGAACAAAAACAGCTACTTAAAGTGCAAAGTGCTCATTTATAACATTTGAAATGTCAGACGGTACTTACATAGGAGGCAGATTCTACATTCCACTTGCCACATAAATATGATAGTCCTTCAGATAAGCATAGGGTTACAGGAATAGAATTAATAAGTTGTTAAACCAAGAAGAAAAAAAAAATCACACACGGAATAAACATGATAACGATTAGAATTCATTTCTTGATGGTAAGAGATATTGACAAGCCCTGGTAGTCAACTAGCAGAATAACAATGTGACTTCCCAAATATAGATTATTTTTACAGTTCATGAGTCAATTTAAATTAACAAGTGCTATCTAAAGTAAATTTATGATAATGGATACTTGATATCAGTAATTTTGTAAATAATATTCATAATCATCATGACTAAGAATCATAATGAGCTTGCATATTTCCTTAATTTTCAATGATTTCAGGCTTCCTAAGAGAAAGGTATCCCACATCACTTATTTTTTTTTCCTTTGTGGCACATGACACCAAGAAAAGTCCTAGGGTTTTGGCAAATGACCTTTCAACTTCTGATGCCTTAGCAAAGTTCCAGATGTCTTGAATGACAGGGTGCATACCTTACACATGTTGGGAAGCTGCTGCTTGTGGCGGTCCAGGTGGGCCTTGAGGGAGCTGAGGACCTGGTAGCGAATACCACATATCTTGCAGGCATACTGCTTCATTATCCAGTGGTCGTTGAGATGCTCCCTAACTTCTCTTGCCGTCAAGAACTTCCGATTGCAGTTCTGGAATGGACAGGGACCTCCTCTGAACTCCCTCAAATGCATTTTGTTGATATGTACCACCAGAGGACCTGGTGCACAATCAGAAAAGTCACATAATCTGCATTCAAATCTAAATTTCTGAGACTTGTGGTGACTTCTTTGATGTGCTGCAAGGGATGTGGTATCCGGAAAGTATTTCTCGCAGTGATGGCAATAGTCCGTACCTGTCTGTAGAATTTCTGATATTTTCTGGGAAAGTTCATTCCTACCAATTCCATCAGGCATGCCTTCTTCAGAAGGAGTGTTTGTTATAACTTTAGAACCTAATGCATCAAGTTCCATTCCTGGGACTACTGTAGTATGATACTCATCAGTCAAGCTGTCATGTTTTCCAGTATCATTATCAGAACAGTTTTCAGAACTGCTGGTGATATTAGACTTCTCAGAGGGTTTAGCCCTGTACTTTTCAAAGTGCACTTCATTTACATGATTTTTCATTTGCTGACGAGAAGCTGCTTCAAATTCACAAAATTTGCACTGTTCCTTTACAGAAACTTCTGGCTTGCATGCTTCAGAAGTCTTTTTACTGCCTCTTGGTCTGCCCCTCTTGCGAGATCCTGAAGGATGTGGGTGAGGTGCAGGTTCTATCACTTCACTGCCTGTCCCAACTGCAGGCATATTTGAAGGAGTCAAAATGAGAGTCTCCTTCAAGGTTGCTTCATGGGCCCGCTTGAATCGCTTCTTAGGGCACTGACTCATATCACTAGCAGACTGCTGATGACTGTGAAAAATCTTGGATTTCAACTGCTGTGGGCTATCTGCCACCTGCAGGGTAGACTCAGTTGAAGCAACTGCAATGCTAGAAGTTGAAACACTCCTCACGATACTTTCTGAGGCAATGGAAGAAGCATCTGGCTGACTTTTATTGCTCTCAAAATTCCCAGCTGGGCTTGTTCTGCTTGTATGTGGTGAACTGCTAGAGCTGTATCTTACTTCAGTTTCATCACTTCTTGTTCTTCGGAGGTGATGTGTAACATGCAGATCTTTAGAGGTAGATGAGATCTTTGTTTTGTTTTCATCTGCAACTACTGACCTTGCTAACCCATCGATCGGTAGAATTGTTTTAGGGATGGATGTGAGGTCAATAAAAGGAATGCTTGAAGCACATGTGGTTGATGGGCTGACATATGTGTTGAAGGTTTTCACAATTTGTAACCCTGGCCCTTCAGAAGTTAGTCCACTATGCAGGAGCTCACTGAAGGCATAAGGTGGTCCAGCTCTATCAATATACACATTTTCTAGTCTTGATACATGGTGTTCTTGAACTGATGTTTCCTCAATCCTTTGCTGACTCCTCAGTACATAGTTTTGTGGTTCACCAGACATCTGTCTAAGCTCGTTTGCAAGCAAATCGGTGTTTAAAGATTGCCCTGAAACATTCAGATCTTGATGTGGTAAGTCATCAGGTTGCTGGAGGCTCCTATCTTGGGCACTTTGTACTGGGGCATAAATGCTGCTGGAATGAGCCATTTCTGAATGAATATGACTTTGTGATTCACGGGCTTGAGATTCATTTCTACATTGCTCTACAGTATCACGAGGCAAGTGTTCTGACCTTGATCCTGAAAGAGTATCTTGTATGCTCCTCTCCTCCAAGACCTCATAAGGGACTTGTGCTGCATTCTGCTCCTGTGACTCAGCATCACACTTTCTTTGTTTGCAGGTCAGATCTAGAGGGGCAATGGGTCTTTGTTCAAATGTTACCTTTGCTTTTCCTTTACAGGTAAGATCAAGTGGCATATCTTCTTCTGGAGTACTGATATTTTGTGAGATATGAGATTTCTGAAATTCTGTTTGTCCTGGAAGAGTTGAGTCACAAGATAAGTGTGGTGTAGACGATGGAGTACCATGACTCCTTGGCGTTGATGTTCTTGAAAGAGATGCTCTTTCTAACTCTGCTGATGTTGCTTGGTGAGAGAGAGGCAGATTGGTGGAGTTGTTGCTGTCATATGTTGTATAGGTGGAACAGGATTTTGGTGTAGGAGTTCGGCTATTCATTTTTGGTGTGGGTGTCCTTGGAGTAATGTTGGGGAAGTTGATGGCAGCACCTGGCAAAAGGTTATCCTGACAGCTTTGCACTGTGGGTGGATGGTACAACACATGCTTGGGATCAACTATATTCTTTCTTTGACTGGCAATTTCTGTCAGTGCAACATTTGATAAGTGACTTTTGGGTGGTTGGTTCAGTCGCTGATCTAGTACTGGAGTAACAGTTGGTAAAGGTTGATGAATCAAACCAGGAATCTGGATGAACCCCTGGTTCTTTATAACATGTGGAGATTCTGAAGGAATGCCAGGAGTCTGACTTCCTAACTCATCTCTGTTGACACCCAAATTTCTCATGGAGTTAGTAGCAACTCCTCCATGAAGTTGCCTTAGCACTTTCAGCATTTCATCCTGATTAACACCAGCCATTGGAGTTATTTTGCCAGAATTAGGATGAGGCTCTTTTATGGTTGGGAGGGATTTTAATGCAGGCTGAAGATTTTGTTGAAGGTTCAAGTGAGGTGAAATTTCACTCTGTGGTATAGGAGCATATCCACCAGCATAGACAGCAAACACCTGTTCTTTTGGTCCTGTAGCAGTAAACACTGGAATATCTGCTGCAAATCCCACAGGATGCTGGGTAGGTGACATAGCATATCCTACTCTGCTGTTCTCCAACTCATTATGATTTTGTTGTACTTGTAATTTTGTTGAATTTCTGGGTTGCTCATCTGCAGTTGGAGGGCTAAATATTCCTGCTGTTGCAACTCTATTCCCGGGAAACAGTAGCTTCTCACCCTCTTTATTCCCCAATCCAGCAGAGATGTTGCTAATGCTCTGAGATCTAGAGGAATTGCTATTTGTTTGGACAGGTAAATCTCCCTGAGAAGGTAGCAGATTGCATGCTGGGTACATATGATGAAATTTCTTCCTATCTGCTGCACTGGCATTCTGTTCTTCTAATTCCAACTGGGTTTGCCTATGTAGGTCTACCAGTTGCTGCAGTGCCAGGTCCCTATCTGATGGATGGAACCCACTCTTTGAAGATTTGGGGTTTTGTGGAGAAAGATATCCTCGATCGATACTTAACTGGCTTTGGGATGGATGCTGTGTACGGTTTTGCAGATCTGGCACAGAAAACTTCTGTTTCCTCAGCAGATGCTGTTTGAGCTCACTGCAGGCTCCTGACTGATTATGATATTGATGTCGCAGTGGTTTCATAGGCACATGGTGTTGTTGTGAAAGAAAAAGAGAAGACTGATGAGAAGGACCTATATAGCAACTTCCAACATAAGGTACTGAAGGAAGCATGATGTTAAGTTGTGGTCTTATTTGATTTTTTTCCTTTCTTGGTGTGCCAAAGAAGGTTGCTTTATCGTGAGAAATATGTTGCACAGTCTTAGCACCTACATCGCCTTTTCCAGCTGAGATTTGTGCTCTATGCGGCATGATAACAACCTCTTTCTGAGCATTTACCTCATATCCTGAGATTGAAACATTTGACTGATTTTCCACTACAGAAGTAAAATTTTGGGTGCTCGGCAGATTCCCGGTTGGGACTGGAGTCTGAGTGCGTGGCACAGTGTTCTTCGGTAGAATTGTGACAGCTGGATTGCATGATTCTTGACCAGCCAACTGTTCACAAGGATCATCATCAATGATCACTGTTTGATCCTCTGTGCTTGAAGCAACTACAGTAGCGGCTTCAGAACTTCCATTCAATAGCTCTTTTTCTTTACAGACATAATTACTTGGCCTCTCATCTAAATTTGGATCTGATCCCAAATCTTCATCAGTTCTTGTTGGAATCATTATTTCATGGTGAGGAGAGGCTTCAGCAGAGCCTGATTCATGGATGTGATGACAGGATGGACTCTTGGGAATGGGAGGTTTGCATGAAGCATTGTAGACAGGTTGCACGCCCTGTGGAGATTTTAGTTCCTCCGAGTCCTCTATGACTTCTTTCCCTACCAGTGGATCGTCTATTCTTTGTATTGATTCCTGTTCAGTGGTCACCTCTTGATGCTGTGATTTTGATTTTTCTTTTTGTTCTGAGTCCTGTTTTTCTGCCAGCCTTGTAGCTGTATCAACAGCCTTAAATGTGCCATCTCCAACAGCTATAAATGTTAATTTGTGATGACTTTTATCTTGCTCTTTAGATTTCTCCCTGTTTTCTTTGCGCTTCTTATGTGATTTCTTTTTCCGTTTGGTATGTTGTCGATCTCTAGATCTCTTTCTCTTCTTAGCCTTGGTGAATTTTACAGTCCATTTACAGGTAGCTAAAGGTGATGAATGCTCTGCATCTTGACCAAGCAGTCCACCTGTTATTTGATTTGGGGAACCGTGCAGAGCTGATGACTGACTACCTTTAGGCTGGGAAACATCATTTTCATTGGGCTCAAGTTGATCATCCCAATCTTCTCCATCACTGAGAGGATATGCTATAGTAGCACCACATGAGCTTGTTGTAGACATTGCATCCTCATCATATCCCCCAATAGTTTCTTCACAGGCAACTGACAACATGTCTATTGTTCCATCACTTGTAGATACTCCCAAGTATACATACTTGTCTTGGTTGCTTTGTTCCTTTGCATCAAGAAGATTGACTAACTGCTCTGATGTTTGTGGTAACTCTGAATAACTACCAACATCTCTATTATTGCTTTTTTCTTGTGAAGCATTGGTCAGGTTAGCTGAATTTTCAGACAAACCAACTGGATGAGTGTGACTATCAACAGGCTCCTGCAGCACAGCTGGACCTGTTGTAGCACTCTCTGCAGGACGGTCCTGTCTCACATGTTCTGTTGCCAGCTCTTTTTGGCTTCCTTCATCAATCTGCAAAGAAGGTTGTGGATCTGCAGATTCCTCTTCCATCATGCCTCCCTGTGTCGCTGAACAGGGCTGAGTGTTGTTGCTCTCTTTCTTCTTGTGACGCTGTTTCTCTTGTTCAGCAGAGCTGGAATCTGAAGAAAGACTTGATTCTTGAATAGCATTAGTAAAGTGACATTGTTGCAATGTTGATGGTGATGGTGGTTGTGAATGCTCTGCATGTGAGTCATTTTTTAGGTTATCGGAAATTGAATGGTCATTTTTCCCCTTAATGTTATCAGACTCTTCTAGTTCTTGGTCTTTACTGCTCTTGATCTTGTCTGTTTGACCATCTAGTTCTTCAGTGCTGATTTTACATGCTTCCTTGATATCAGGAATGGCTGACAAAGTTGCCTGAGGTTCCTCTAATTGTTCTACAGATACCATAACTTCCGAACAGTCATCATTTATTGATGGTACACAGGTGCCTTCACTTGTGTCCTCTTTAGACTCCAATGTATTCTGCAACTCTCTACTAGCTGCCTTATTAAGTGATGATTTTGCATGTTCAACTTCTGAATCTGAATTCTGCAGGACATTCATACTATCTGACAGTTCCTCCTCACTACCCTTAGAAATGTTTTTAGTTTCGTTCTTTGTGTCAACAGATGTCTCTGGTGTCTTGGGACATTGCTGAGGCGTAATGTGCAAATCCCCTCCAGGTCTCTCTTCCTCCAATTCAGTTTCCTCACAATGCCTTATAGAAGAATTTGCTTCAGCAAAATCAACTACTTTCTCTTCTCTTGTACTGACTTCAAAAGTGGCTCTCCCCGAAGGCTTTACATCCACAGGCAATTCATCTCTACTCGTGCATAATTTTTCTGTTGTATCTTGACCACTTGGTAAAATGTCTCCTTCATAAACATGTGTAACAGCTTTGTCTTCTTTAGACTGCTCAATATCACATACTGCAAAGTTTTTAGATTGGTCTTCATTAACAGTAAGTGGTGAACATCTATTAATAGCAGAATTGGGTAGGTCTTCAGCATCAGCCACTGGAAGTGATTCTTGACATTTGCTTCTGGAATCAGCTGTTGTGCTACAATGTGCTTCATCTTTAGCCTCCCTGTCATCACATGATGCAGTGCCCTGGGAATGCTCCTCACTCATCTCTTCAGAGGTATCAGGCCCTGCAGAGCTCTCATCATGACTTCCTGCAGGATTGGACTGTTCATCTCTTCCTCCTATCTCTGCTTCATTACTGAACTCTTCAGTGACAGATTCTGAATGTGCTTCTCCTTCATTTCTTTTGTGCATTGCTTTGTTATCTGGATTACAGCTTTCCTTTTGGTCTATTTCTTGCATCACTTTGTCATCTGGCACACAGATTTCCTCTTGGTTCATTTCTTGCATCAGTTTGTCATCTGACACACAGCTTTCCTCTTGGTTCATTTCTTGCATTACTTTGTCATCTGGCAGGCAGCTTTCCTCTTGGTTCATTTCTTGCATCACTTTGTCATCTGACACACAGCTTTTCTCTTGGTCCATTTCTTGCTTCACTTTGTCATCTGGCACATAGATTATCCCTTGGTTTATTTCTTGCATCACTTTGTCATCTGGCACACGGCTTTCCTCTTGGTCCATTTCTTGCATAACTTTGTCATCTGGCACACAGCTTTCTGCTTGGTCCATTTCTGGCATCACTTTGTCATCTGACACACAGCTTTCCTCTTGGTTCATTTCTTGCATTACCTTGTCATCTGGCACACAGCTTTCCTCTTGGTCCATTCCTGGCATCACTCCATCATCTGGCACACAGCTTTCCTCTTGGTCCACTTCTTGCATCACTTTGTCATCTGGCAAACAGCTTTCCTCTTGGTCCATTTCTTGCATCACTCTGTTATCTTGCCCCTTGCTCACATTATATTGCTTGGAGATATTTTCCTTGTTTGGTATTATACTGCTTTTTTCTTTGTCATTTTGAAATGTAATGACGCCTGCTTGCTGTGCATCTTTTGATGGAATTTTGTGTGATGCCCTTTGTGATACATGGAATACTTGACTTTCACTGTGATTGCCATTCAGTTTGTCAGTGCTTTCTTGAGAAACTGTGATTGGGAGATTCTCCATGTTGTTTGAATGACTTAATGTGAAATCTTGAACGTCTGCTCTTTCAGTGGGGCATGAAGTGCCACTCACTGATCTGCCTGATAATGATGCCAAAAAACCTGAAAGGGTGGGTGAAACACCCAGAACAGGAAAGTGATTCTCACTCAGTTCATCATCATATTGGTGTGCTGGTTCTGTTTGCCTTTTCCCCTCTTCATTTGGAGTGCTCTTCACCTTGTGCTTGTCATCATCAAGGATACATTCCTGCTTAGAATCCAATGACTCACTGACTGCAATGTGACTATCTGGAGGATGTTCCTTGGGTAATTGGTCATGTGGATGGGTAGCAGATTCTTCTGGTGTCTCAAACTCAAATTCATCCTCATCTTCTTCAACACCATTAGCTCCATTTTGAAGATCTTGATGAACTGGTTCAGCTGTGATAATTATGTCAGTTTTAGAGTGAGGTGGACCTGATCCTTCAGGCCACTTGTGAGAGTAATCTTGTACAAGAATACTGTCTGAAGGTTTACCAAACTCTAAGGCAACGTCAGATGGATTTTCAAATTCAAATTCATCATCATCTTCATCATCAAGGCAAGTGTCATGGAAAGCTTCTTTTTCTAATATTGGCAAGGTGTCAGAATCTCCAGAGTGTGGACTGCTGTGGGAGGGAAGACCACCACCACCATAAGCTTCGAGACGAGGTATCTCTGGGTCTGCTATACTCATCATTTCATGCTGCCAGTCATCTTGCTGCATGAAACTATCTGAACAAGACTGATCTAAGTCTATATCCTTATTGGAACTTTGAGAATTCAAACCCCCTCTCAATGCCTGGAATATGTTTTCCCTCTCTCTCCTAGGGAAACTTGATGAACTCTGAACACGTTTCACTGGAACATCACTTTGGCTGGTGATCAAATTGGCGCCATTATGAGTTTCCATGTCTTCTGACTGTGTACAGCTACTTAAGATCTCAACTTTAGACAAGGTGAAAGTATTTGCAATTCTGATTTGTGATAGTCCATCAGATTCTGGAATGGGATTAGCTGCAGCTACAGTGAGGAAATTTTGTGTATTCTCTTGACTGTCCTTAGTGGTATTTGTATTGACTTGCTCTTTGCCACAAATGTTACCACTACTCTTTTTGTCAAGTTCAAAGGGAGAACATGAATCTATGACAGGTATTTCTTGGGAACTGTCTGTAACTGTTGCACCCGGATGAAAATGTATCAGACCAGGATCTGATGAAGAAGACAAATCTATATTGACAGGCATTTCTTGGGAACTGTCTCCAATTGCTGCACCCTGATAAAAATGCAACAGACCAGGATCTGATGAAGGAGACATAGTTACTATGGAGTCAGAATCCTGAGCAGAAAGTGATGATGAGGCGGTGATATTGCTTGGGGTTTGACATGCTTTCTGGATGCTTGGTTCCTCAATTGTTTGAGGACATTCATCTCCTGTTATTGTTGACAGGCATTCATTTGATCCTGGAGGAGTCAAGCATGTGACTTGATCACTTCCACCTTGATATTCTGATACTGGTTTGCCCTTCCAACCTGGTGTCCACATGGCACTGGACTTATGATCGATAGCTTCCCTGAGTGGATTGAGTTGTGTATTATGTAATGACACATCATTTTGCTGTGCACTTTCAACTACTTTTGGAACACAACTTGAATTGCTGTTTCTGTTGGTTTCAGGAAGTTTATCTCCAAAGAGTGTTTCTTGCTGAAGTGACAACTCAGTGAATGCTGTTCCTTCTTCCACATTTGATCTCACGCATCCATGTTCCTGTTGCAATCTGTTACATTTCTGGACAGACTGTGCTTTTAGTGATTTTCTCTGGCAGTTCTTCTGTGCTGGAAACATAGTAGTTGAGTGTTTCCGTGGTCTCCCACGACCCCTTTTCTTTTGAGGTTCTTTGTTTCTATGTACAAGGTCCAAACTTTCCAAAGTTCTTGATGGAATCATTTCTGACTTGTTTGTACCGGGTTTTCTATGCACTAGTACCATCCTTGACCGGGTTAGTGTCGTCACTACAGCATGACCAAATTTTCCCCTCGGAGGTCTTCTTCTTTTATGGTGTGGCTTATTTGTAAGAGAAGGAGATAATTTGAGCAAACTCTCATCTGCTGAATCTGTGAAATCGTACACCTGGCTGGATTCACTTACAATTTTTCCAGAATTTTTTGGAAATGGTTCCCTCTTTTCTATTTTTGCAGATGGATCCACACATGCTGGCTGCAAAGGAAGTCTTTCAACAGAGTGAGATATCACAAGACTGGACATGTTCTTTAACTTCTTTTCTGCATTTCTTTTCTCTTTTAAGCACGCTAAGCTGCCTTTTGCTGAAGATAGAGATGAAAGTAAACCTGCACATTTTTCGCTATCACTAATCCTAGGTTTGTTTACCTGTGGCTCAACTGATATGGCAGTTTCTCCAGGATCATTACATAGTTTATTTCTACAACGCTCTACAGAGTCTCTCTGGGATTCCTTGGTATCTTGAGTAACGTCTTTCACATCTGATACTGTATCACTGCTGCCCAGTGAATCTTCAACTGGTCTCTGAGAAGCTATATCAGTACATGGTGTACTGTTCCCTTTTTGAGAATTAGTAGAACTTTTTTGAGTCACTCGTCCTAGAACATTGGCATATCCAGGGAATCTCCTGGGCACAAGTTTGTCTTTTGATGTTGACTGAAACAATCTTCTCAAAGGATAGTTGCGAACTATTTGATCTTTTACAGCTCTAAAGCCAAGCTTTGACTTTTTACATGGACGATTTTTTTGACTCTCTGTAGCAACAGGCAAAAGACTGGTAGGAACGGCAGTAGGACTTACTTTTTGTGCACTGCTTTGGTCAGATATTCCTTTCTTTCGTGGCCTACCACGTTTTTTTTGTGGAAAGACAGTTGATTGGATGACAGGACTCTTCCTAGAGCCTGTGCTTTCTGTGACGGTGTCATCTACATACTTATGAGTTTTCCGTGGCCTTCCTCGTTTCCTCTTGATTTTAACTTCTTCCCTGTCAGCTACATTCTCTGTTCTTGCATGGGGGCTATTCACTCTGAATACTTTGCTTGACTTCACTTCAGGTTGTAATGGCTCACTGTCTTTGCCAGTTTTTTCCAGCGTCTCTGCATGGACATCGGGTCTTTCCAAATCTAAGCCATCACTGTTCGTTATTCCATGTCTGGTATCAATCCCATTTTCTTTGCTAAGACCATCAAGGCCTTGTCCATTCTCATGGGGTTTTCCAGAACTCTCTTGACCTCTTGGAGTTGGAACAAGATCAGTTAGTGATAAGTGTAACTCTCTCTTAAGGCGAACTAGCGGTGATAGAAGTTTCAGACTAAAGTCATCACTGAATTTTGAGATTAAGTCATCATCACTTACTCCTAACTGATGATTGAAATCATGATTGTTCTTCTCCACCATTCCTTTGCTATCACCCATACCGGAGTTTTCTTTAGGATGAAGGTTGTTCCTTGCACTGTTTTCTCATTAATCATTCTTTCCTCTGGCATTTTCACCTAATGAAATGACTTCAGGCAAACTCCACAGCCTAAACATAATCCCAAATCAATGACTTCAGAAAGTAAGGCAGCCTTTCTCAATGTTCTTGATGGCAGGAAATCTGCAGGTTTGAAAAAACAACAACAGAATAACAAAAGTTAGAAAGTGGATCTGTAAGAACATATTAATTAGCTTTGAAAAGGGAAAAGGGTTGTGCCTGAGGCTAATGGCAAGTGTTCCTCTCATTTTTAAACATCTTCATTTTCATTCCAACTGCACAAGAAATGACCATTTCCAGATCATATCCAGTCTTGAATATAAATGGACTAAAGGGACAATCAAATTTGCCTCAGTTTTCTAATTCCTAAAAAATCTTAAGATTGAATGTTTTCCAAGAATTTATAATGATCATTCCATTCAATGAAAATAAAATTAACATAATTCAAATCATTCCTTCTGAAAACAAAGTCCTTTGTTACATTCCAAATTGTTCCCCTCTAAGTTCTTCTTTGCTATCTGCCCATTAATCCTAATTATATTTAGTACATTTTCCTTGAATTGAGAGCAATGTTGTTGAATACATTTCCACACTTGAAAATGTAATTGTGTGAATCAATTTTCACCCTGAGAGGAAGATAAATAGCATTTTATATGTGAAATAAGCTTTGAAAACTGTAAATAAATAGTTTAGCATGACAATAGAATCTTTGAACAGCAAACTATAATACAGTAATTTGAGTTTGACAAGTGATATCATAAATATTAACTGACATTACAAGTAGTTAGACCTGTCTTATGTTTTATTCATTCACAAATAAATACACTGGAACAAATGACTGCAAAAGAGCAAAGTGTGAAAAAACCCAACACATGTACATGTATAATACTTGCAATATAATACCCAATGAATATTCATAATTAAAGTTGAAACAGTATCAGATACACATGATCAGTAACTGGCAATCAAAGGTGATGAAAAAAAAACTGTTCCATGATGATCCAACAATCTTTTCCTCAAAGGAACACAACACAAATAGTAGATTTAAGAGGTAAACACGACCTGTAATGATTGGTAGAACATGAAATAATTGTGAGGAGACCCATAGAGGGAATAAGGAAAGGAAATATTGCTTGAAAGAATGGGACAGGGAAGAGAATTACTGTATTGAGTAAATGTTTACTCAACTTTAAGCACATGATGAAACTCAACATTTTAAGTCAAATCGCCATTCTCATTTTGAATGCATATAAGGCTGCTGAATATCATGAGATCTATGTCAAAATTAATGCTTACTCATGTAGAAATAAAAAATAATGTTAATACATCCCTAAATGATAACTGGCTTAGCAGTTGCATTTTTATTCTCCTTCCTAACATGTTTCAAAATATCTACAGTCAAAAGAAAAGGGTGTGATCTCTTACAGTACAGTACAGTAAAATTTCACTTACAACATACTTACATGAAGTGTAGCACCATCAGAAAAATATTAAAAACACAGATGTAAAGTTTAACAATAAACAAGGTATCCCAGAAGAAAGGCTAGAACACATTTCACATCAGTGGATCAACAAGATGAATGATAAATTTTCCCATTTTCTTTCCCACGAGCATTCAGCAAAATCTGTCATGCATATAGCTAGGCGTAGGTGTACCACAAAAGGGGATCCTTTGGTTTTTTGTGAAAAGGGCTGAAATCGTAAAAGGAACAATGCCTTTTATATACCATTTTATCAACCATGAAGTGTTTCAACAATCACAGTCCCCACACAAAGACAATATCAAGAGAATTCTTGTGGTCTAACCTCTCCTTCAAGACATCTACTAAAGACCAATATTTATATTATTTGCAACACCTACAACTTCACTTTAGATGGTACAACACAGAGAGTACAAAATACTACACATTGTTTATACCACCAGTTTGTTGGGTGGCATTAGAGCATCATACTTAATGCCTTTCCCCATGCAGTGGACTTGTAAATGCCACTGTTATAATTATGAAGACTACAGAGAGGAGAAGTACAAACTGATGGAGACCACGGTTGGTATTATATGTGCCAATACAATCAAATTTATTAGCCATAAGCTATAAACTATATTCTAGGGTCTCCTGCTCAAACATAATTGAAATGCACATCAGGCCATGGTTGATTCTCGAATAGAGTGAATTATATCCATAATGAATAAATGCACAGCATTTACCACAGCTACTTTATTTGGGTTCCACCGGTGGATGTTTTATGATCATACCAGTGTTTACTATAACAGTGCTCTGAAATGGTATGATTTGAACTGTTTTTAGCACTAAAATGTTTATATGCAGATGTATCATTCAATTCTGGATCAAGCTTTGGTAATCTCAGAAGTCAGAACTAATAGGGGCATTAACTACATCAATAATTTTTAAAGAATGCTCTCTCACTCAGGTTGCAATTTTACCAGCAACCCAATGGCTGTTTTGTGCTTTAGTTTGTTAAAGATAGAATCAGAGATGTTAGAGTGCTTAAGGTTCGGTTTAGGGTTAGTTTAAGTTCTGTGCACAATTACTATATGAAATTTACACATAGCAATTTTCACATTTGTGTTGTACAAGCATTTTACAACAGAAAATGAATTTGGAATGAAATGTGTATTATTTATGAATTGCAGTATAACTAAAATATGAACACTTACTCCCTAATGAAATTACTTCTGCCAATGTGAGAAAAAAAAATCAAATATCAAAGCCCCTTTTTGCCCAAGTAGTACCTAAATATTTAATGCATTTGTATTCTTTTTAATCATTTAACTCATAACATGAAATACTTTTGTATTGACAATGTTCTAACAAGATGGGGATTACTACAGATTATGATTCTTAACACCCAGGTCAAGGTGATCATCAGGGTTCTCACTAGAAAAAAATCCACACACGGTTCCTACTCTGCGCAAAGCGTGGAAGTTTCGGAAGTTTTACGGCATAACACCTAAAGTTAGGTGTGGCGGCAGTATATGCTATAGTAAAAGGATGAAAAATACTTCTTCGTAAGCAGGAGTTGTCTACTAATGGCATAAAAGTAAAAATACATTGCCAAAAAGCAAAACAATCTGTGACATTTATCATTATTGTTAGGAATATATACTCCAGTATTTTTTTTACCCTTGTTGCCACACATGGTGCAGCAATTTCACACATGGTTCTTCCTTGTCTGAAACCCTTTACGCATGGTACTGGAACCATGGGTGTTATGTACTGGCGAGAACCATGGTGATCATACCATTTTTAAAAATTACCTCACCACTAGAAATCTTGGAGTCCAGAAACTCATAGCCTTAAAGGGAAAGTCCACCCTAGAAGTTTCACTGTTTCAATAAAAGGGGATAAATTTGAACAGCATTTTAAAAAGGAAATGAGCAAAATTGGTCAAAGAATAAGAAAATTACACTCATTTACATTTGCTAGTAAAATTACTCTTGGTTCCGTAAATTGGCAACACTGATGACATCATATGCGAGCAGGTCTCCATTCACTTTGTACAGGAAATTTCACATTTTCTCAATTTTCTTGGAAGTTACACATTTTCTTACCCCATAGTCAAAGTATGTTATGTAAAAAGCAATTCTTCTAAACATACATTGATTATGGGGGTTAGAAAATGTGTAACTTCCAAGAAAATTGAGAAAATGTGAAATTTCATGTAAAAAGTGAATGGAGACCTGCTCGTATATGATGTCATCAGTGTTGCCAATTTGCAGAGCCAAGAGTACTTTGCGAGAAAATGTAAATGAGTGTTATTTTCTTATTCTTTGACCAATTTTGCTCATTTCTTTTTTAAAATGCTGTTCAAATTTATCTCCTTTTATTGAAACAGCGAAACTTCTAGGGTGGACTTACCCTTTAATGGTGGAGGGAAAAGCAATTACAGTGACTGCTTATCCTAATACTTCTGGTAACCCCACTTGAAAGTAAAAGGCTCTACACCAATGCTCTGTGATACATCACAGAATTTACTAATCAATTAGTTTGAAATTCGAAGTCGGTAAAGAGAGAAGCAATCAAAGTAATTGATATTTCCATTTAAAGTGCATAATACATGTATGACTCATCCATTACAAATGGAGAGATGCATTTCTTTTTGTTCCAGAATGATATGTCATTGTGAAGAGCACAAGTTAGGGAACATAATACAATTGTGCAAATGCATTTAGTTCATAAACATGACATTGGGGAGTGTGGGTGGGTGTGTGTGTGTGAGCATGTGAGTGTATGGATACAAACCCCCCCCCCCCAACACTCTGTATCGAATGCAAATACGCTGTACCTGTATTTCAAAATGCAGTTAGTTAGCTGCATCAAATTCGGGTTAAGGGTATGTAATCATATTAAGGAATGGGTGAGAGAGGTGAATCGGTGTGAGAGGTAGGTGGGTGGTTTGTGTAAGGGTGTGCAAGTATGTTGGTGCTAGAATTGTGTATCAATAAAAACAATGATGAAATTGCAAACATGACTTTAAATATATGTCATCAGCTGTGAAGTTTTATAAAAACCATTATTTAAAATCAACAATTTATACTTAGTCACCAGTTGAGACACAATTACTTTCTATACCAAACAGAGTTAGGTCTGGTCAGGAATTAAATTATCTTGCAAAAAAAATTGTATTTCACATTATGAATAAAAAAAATCATAATCTTTGAATATAGATATGGGGTACTTAGTTTAAGCAAGGTGTTACCATTTAAGAATATATTTTTCCAATGTATTTTTACTCATGATCTTCACGTTGTGTGATATGTTGAGCACCATGAGCATAAGTACCTGGCAGATACAACTTGTAATATTTACTTCATTTTGTCTTATATTAAATTACATGTATGTCTTATATCATATCTGAAAAATGTTTGGACAAGATAATACACAGACATTTATTTCAAAACATATCACTTTCTGACCATATTCAAAAGACATAATCTCAAAGAGTTTAAAAAAGCTTTATATTTACAAATAATATTACAGATTACCCAACACCTGTAAAAATCATAGCTCTACACCAATCCTCCGTCCTTAAACAATAAACACAAGCAGCACATATAACAAGCTTTGAATATATCAAAGTTCAAAACCTGAAAAGGACATTTTTAAAAAGATACATGTAGAATACATTAATTTGTCTTTGCCCCTGACAGTGACATGATGGTTCATACCGAGGTCATGGATATCTTCTCAATTCCACTTGACTATTTCATTATCAAATCAAATATGGACATGATTACATAGTCATGCAACAATGGTAGATTACAAATCAGCTGAGGGCCATTTAGCCCTTGAAATGTCCCAGTGAATTGTGAGAAACCACACAAATGATATAAAGATATAAAGACTGCCCAGGAACAAGATGTGTCTGCTCAATCCAAAAAATATATTTCAATAAAGCTTTTGTGACCAAAAAGATGTATTTACACTGCCATGCAATACAACTGACTAGAAACCACAAATGCCTGACTTGCACAATAAAGTTATGGTTGTAAAGGTCAGAAGCAGCTTTAATCTTATCAGAAGGATACACTGCTTTATATTCGGTATAAAAGTCAGGAAAAGACATGACATAGATCAAAAAGTAAATGAAATAAAAATAAATTAATATTAATTGAATAGCTGGACATCCCAAATAAATAGCCTACCTGCACTTTATGCTAGAGGAAGGCAATAACTATAACATCAACTTAAAAGTCAGGAAAAGACATGACATAGATTAAAAAGTAATTGAAATAAAAATAAATGAATAAATTGAATAGCTGGACACCCCAAATAAATAGCCTACCTGCCCTGTATGCTAAAGGAAGGCAATCAGCAATATAAAGCTCAATAATACATCAAGAACATGATCTCCAAGAATGAATCCACTTACCCCAGCAATATAAAGAAGACTCATGTTTTGGGTGAAGTGCATAGAATCGACAGCTTGGATGCATAGATGATACATCATGACGTGTCTAGATGATTGCCATGCTCTTTATATATAGTCTACTTATGGTATAAACCATGTTTGCAGCAGCACAGCTACTACTGTAGCCAAAGCCATCAAACACAGGAAAAAAACCCCCCTGATCCTTACAATGCGGAAGAAGAATGAAAATTAGCCGACGTTCAATATATAACAGAAATAGGCTGGAGGACCTGCCTGCTAATCATATCCCGACACGTTGCTCATGACTCTATACTCCACAGCGCACAAAGAGCGTGATCCTCCTCCTAAATGTCTCCATGGTAACCACATCATTTTCATAAGAGGCTTTTGTGCCCTGTACCTGGATGGAGATGGGGGGGGGGCTATGCATAATACATGTATGAGTAATACCTGTCAGTCTGTTTATTCAATATTGGGCACGGCAAATCCTAGCCCATTCATTGCTTCTCTTTCATTGCCTGGCTTCCCTTATGGATAAAAAATATGCCTGGATGCATAGGCACCACTAAGCTGACAAAACCATACAATTCTTTCACATTGTGTATCCTTGGCCCCACTGTATATTCTAACAAAGTTCCCAGAGTTGGATGGAACATTTACACATGATTTTTCTTTTTTCTAAAAAGAACATTGAAAGATTTTTCAGGGGAATTAAAAAAAAATCTTTTTATATTGCTTCAATATGATTTTGTTCAGTAACCATAAACCATAAATTGGAGAAACAGACAAATTTCAACATTTTATATAAAACATCAGCTTGCATGATTAATGAAATTCATGAAGAATTATGTGCATAGAGATAACAGACATCATCATCATCTTCTAATGATCAGAAAATCAAATACACAGTGCCTACAAAAAAAAAAAAGATACACAACTTTGATAATTTAAAAATTACCATCTATATGAACCGGCAAATTATGTCATGGTAAAGTGTAACTAATTAATATTCTGTCTAATGATCTCTCATTCATAAATGAGCAGCCATGGATGACTAAGCAACAGGCTTTTCAAAAAGTACCATCAAAATCATCTTGTACCAAGTTTGAGCTGAAGCAGAGGGTGTGAGTCAAAGTCTTTCATATTTGTTCTTTCAGTTTGAAAGCTCCTGGCAAGTTATTTGATATCTTAATGCACTAGGGAAGAATGCACATCAATGTCATCTCATATTCAAGAAAATGTCTATGAAAATTTACGGCATTCCCTTTCTCATGACAACACAATCTTGACTTCATCGGCATCCTTGTTTAAGTAAAGCTCATTTGCCGAGTCATTCAAATAAGATATGGTTTATTTGTGATGCTGTCTTTTCATGGAGGTTCTAGTTTTTGTTAGACTGGTAGTTATCAATCTGTATATCCTTCCCTGCTTCTCTTAATAGTTTGGGGTTGGGACCCCTTCAAATCATTTTACTATTTACACTTCAAGTAAGTGAAATGGTGCAACTGCATAATGAGCAGCAACGTGATAGAAGAAATTGTCAAGCTGTTTAAAATGAATTAAGATTACCCAGCATAATTTTTTTTCCTTTTTTTAAAAATAAGTTTTATTTGTAATTCACATTTTCACAAAAGATATATTTCAAAATGAATACATATGGCACTTTGAAAACATAAAGACATAAATGAATAAGATAGAATACTTCATATAGTAATGTATTCAGTAAGATTACAGATAGCCCTCCATTTCTCCTTATGGAGTTCAGTTATATTCAAAAGAGATTATGGCTTCTATTTTTTTCTAACTGTATAAATGAGATTAAAAAAGATTTAAAATAGAGGGATGGTGTTTTGGCATTTACATGAAAAAATAAAATATTTGCTGTACAATATTATAGTATTCATCAAGTAAAAGTGTTCTTTTATCAATGTACCAAAGCATATTTCGACACCTGGTAATTTTAGTAGGCGAATCTACCCAGCTTGATATAACAATGTCCTGTGAAAGCCCAGATAAGCAATTTGATTACTTCATGCAATGACACATCAAGAGACTAAGCAGAATCAACTTTGAGATTAGGATTACACATGCATGTAGCTTGACCCACATTCACTGCATCAGCCCAAACTTGGTATACAAGCAGATTTTGATGATGCATTTTTTCAAGCTCAGTGTTCATTCATCAGTGATAAAGAAATGATACATATCATTAAACAGAAAACAATTTAATCTTCACAATGCAATGAATTCCAAGGTCATTTTCATTGTGATTTTTATTAAGAAGCTTCAACAGCTGGACATACTTTTGGGCATACTATACATGTATACAAGCAATGTGAAACATATATTTGGGGATAAATTAGAATTAATCACTGTCACATCATCTTTCATCCCATTTGTCATTCACAAAATATATAAATAAACCATCTGCAAATATATTTCCATTTCACTAATTGCTGTTATTTTCTGCTGGTACCATCCTAACTTTCAAAGCTAACAGACTGATAATTTACATGTATGTCTTCCTCTTTTTGTTTGCAGTCACAGGAAAGTATGCAAAACAAGTATGCGAAAAGGAAGAAACAACCCCTCGATCTTTACAAGGAGAACAAAACGCAAGTGAATAAATTTGTTCTGTGACTTTCTCCTGGAATTTTTCTGTAATGTTACTGCCATCTCGGATTCCAAATAATGGAGCGGTTTCTCTTCATGAGGCAAACCCAGTATTTCATGATGAAATGACAGTATTACACTGTAACAATCCATGTCAAGAAATGCAAGCATTCAAAGATTTTCCTAAAAGAGTGACTCAGACAATGGATACAAGTGTACTGATCAATGCAAGTTTGAAAACTGGCACAGAAATAAATGTATATATATATCCTGAGTATTAATTTCATCAAAATGAGCAATTCATGAAATACCATCAGGGAAATGTTCATGAAAAAATACTTGCTTATTCAAGAAACTTACTTAACTAGGAGACCAGCTAAACTTTCTGAATTCTCTACAACTTAAATGCAAAAAGAAAAGATACTAGATATACAATATTTGTTTCTGACTTAGGGTACAGCTAAAGCTAAACAGTTCATCGCTTTTCTTTGCAAATTCTGAAGTGCAAGACTGAAAGCACTTTGGAGATGCAGTATGACCTATTCAAATTCTTTTTGTATATTCACTATAATACTTCTCTACTCGTTTGTGTTTCTCAATGGACTGTGAAGAAAAGATACAATCAGGAATAGGATAGATATTTCATGCAAAATCCTCTTGATTCAAGTAAATCTTTACAAACCTTTATTTTCAAAATATATGCACAAGCATGCTTTAGGCAGATTTTAAATTGTATTTAAAATATATACACACATTTTCCAGAGACCACACAGTCTAATTCATCTTGGGCTTGGTATTCAGAGG
>CM057158.1:12071425-12082275 GCA_029962745.1 Echinometra lucunter | reverse complement strand
AAACAATAGTATTGCGCTGAAACATGTACAATATGTACAAACACCAATTAAATAATTAACATTCATGACATCTCACAAGCGCATTTTAAAGTTGGAGTTGTGTTTACAAGTGACAAAATGGTCAGGTGCATAATAGTATATATCATTATCCATCAAAAAATATGTCAACATTCACGAGAGAATTGAAAACAGGCTGAATAAATGTAATCTTACTGTAAAAAATAATAAATTATAAATATTTGATTATATTGCTAGCAGTTATAGCATCCTCTAAATCTTTTAGAAAAGAAAAGAAACTTTATCTAGACATTTCTTCGATCTGTCATTGCTTTGATGCATACAATATAATTTACAATATATGATCAACTAATTGAATAATCAATGTTCAATGGCAGCTCATAACAGTAAAGTTGGAATTTGTAAAAGACAATAGCAAAAATAGGTGCATATAGCAGTCATATAATATTCTCCAGAAAATACGTCAACTTATTAAAAAATTTATAATTTGCAAATTAAACAGACACAATCCTTATTGTGAAACCATTAGTTAATCACAGCTATCATTCACATTCCTTGTGCAAGTACTTGTGACATCCTACGATTGTTTACTTTGAAATAATAAATAATAGACAACATTCCTATTCTTTGTGTAAGTGGTTGTGACATCCTGCAAGTCTGGCAAAAAGGGAAAGGCATGTTTTACTACTGTGGCAGTGATTCTATTTGTTCATTGCTTTGATGCATACAATATATTTTTCAGTGTACAAACAGTAATTTAATGGTCACTGATGAATGGCACCTCATAACAGTACTGAAATTAGAGTTGTGTTTGGTAAGAGACAATAAATAGTCGGGTGCATAAAGCAATATATATTATTCTCTAGAAAATAACATGTCGAACTTATTCACAAAACTTGTAATTGCAAACTATACAAATATAATCCTTATGGTAAAATTACGAATTAAAGATATCATTAACATCCTCCAAGTACCTGTGACACCCCATGCTTCCGGGAAAAAATGGATAACAGCATATCACGGCTTATCGATATTCATGATGTAAAGTCACGATGTCGTTCATCAGTGGACTCGAAGCCTGTGGTCATTGGCATCCTTCTTCTGGTGACAGACATATCGGCAGGTTGGCAACCAAACATCTCCCAAGTCTTTCTCCTGGTATGCTGGCATGCACTCACATGCTGGGTTGTGAACTGGGGAAGTCTTGACAACGATCGATGAATGTTCTGAAGTGGCCTGGCGGATGTTGCGTGGTCTGCGAAGGGGAAGGGAACTTCCGGAGGATTGCCATGTCCGCATCATGGAGCGCTGGTGGGTAGCTTTGGCAGTGAAAACACTGTTCTTGACACTTGGTGAAGATGACCATTCCGATCCTTCGGTCTACGTGCCGGTGAACGAAGAGGTAGTCATCGTAGAATGGTGACTCTTAAGCTGTCTTGCTGATCCCCCTAAAGCCTCTTTGACATCTCGCATGTCTCCACCATAAGGTGCTGGTTGTGCCTCCACTAGGCTCACATCTAACACTGATGTCACTGCCACCAAACTTCACCCTCTTCCAGTACCGTCGCGGATGGATGTCATCGCATTGTTGAACAGTTCATGCTCCTTTTGACGTTTTTCCTCTTCGGAGATGTTCTGCCGGCATGGAGGCTTGTCTCACCTGGGAGTGTCGAAGGGAAGTAACGCCTGTCAATGCTTTGGTACAAGGGGCCCAGACGTGTTCGATCGGATTGTAGGCTGAATCTCCCGGGCAGTAGGTGGTGATGATCAGCGAATCTAGTCGCGAGTCCTTAAAAATCTGCCATAGTGGAACATGTTGGTCGCATGGTTGGGGTTAAAGTCAGGTCCACCATCGACGAGAAGAGCAACATCCGCTTATCCTGGTCAACCAGATAAGACAGGTCGTTCAGATGGGAGGCGATGTTGTTGTCCGAGTAAGGGCTCCGCCAAACAACTGTGGCCTTGTTCTTCTTTGGAAGCCTGTATGCGATAGAAAAAGGAGAAAGAAACAATAAGTAAATCTTGCAAATACTCAAGTCACCATACTTTGTTGAATTCTCTTATGTTTCTTCAAGATTTTTTTTTTTTTTTTTTTTTTTAACTAATTCTCTGCCGTGAGTCATATACATCCATATACAGGGGGAGAGGAGGTGATAAATTAAAAAAGAATTGGAATGAAGTTGGGATGTGCCTCTTCAGAGTTTAGGTTTGCAAAGGGAATAAACAAGTGAAAGTCTAGATGTACCGGCTAGAAGCTTTCTTGATATTTCGTTTTGATTCATTTTATGAATCATAAGCTGAGGTACATGTACACTACTATTAAGAAATAGGTTTGAACATGAAATACTGGAAAAAAATCAGTTATGAAAAAACTTACTCATAATGCTGACGCCCAATCTGATCCGTGGTGAACCCTGGAGATGGAGACAGCTTCAAGTAGCCTGCCGGAGTCAGAGCATACCCAGGCGTGGGGAAGTCGTGGTCCCAATAGCGAGGTGCATCGGTAGCAGGGAAAGAAGCGTCGAATTGTGATCCTTCGATCCACTGCGAGTGAGTCGTCACTGACGCGAATCTTGTTCTTATTGTCGGCCGAGTAGATCAATGCCTTCTCTCCTAATTTAGATGCCATCTCCATGCAGTATTTGACGCGAGCTGAATAAAAACTGTGCTGCTGTTGTTGCCCTTTCTCGCCGAGTTGTCTTTCGTTGCTACGCGGGCATCGACCAAGGCCTTTATATACTGCAGCATGTCGGCGTCCTCTATTTGGTGGCTGGAGCAAACGGGCAACAGTTCTGTCATCTGCAGAAAACAAAACAAAAACAAAAACAAAAAACAGGGGAATGATTAGCTTGTTAGCAAATAGATATCTATATATGACTGGGCCGTACGCAGAAATTTTTTCGGGGGGGGGGGGCAAGACGCGTAGATTTCGTTAGAGAAAAAGTAAGGGAGCGAAGTGACAGAACTTGTCATGGGGGCGCTTTTGCATTTTTAAAAGTGAAATTGAAGGGTTTGGTGGACACTTTTGGTGAATTTTTTGAAATTTTCAGTTAAAAATGTGAAATTACAAAATTTCAGGGAGGAAGCAATTGCCACCCCTTGCACCCTGCTGCATACGGCCATGTATATGAACCACTTTCTATTAAAAACAAAACTACCACTGATAATTCCTTGTGCTATATCTTCTATTTCAAACATAATGATATTCAGCCATGTGTATATTTCACTCAGGTGAACAAGAAAAGGCAATTATACTGTAAAAAATCATTCTTGTGGCATGATCATAAACTTCCATGTAATTTCCTTTCCCTGTCTATCTAACAGTTACATGTAATCTTGCACTAGAACAACCCCTCAGTAAACGAACTAAACTAACATTCCAAACTACATGGGCATATTACATGTTTGACAGGTATTGCTCTGTCTTGGCAAACAATATGGTACCACTCCTCCCCCCCCCCCCCCCCTCTTCTGAAAATAAAAATATCTTACGAAGATTTGGATGGGATTCCCGAAGGTTTGGAATAGTGTCGAGGAGGTGCCCCTTGATTTCTGGTAAGGTTGACCCGCATGTTCCAGTTGCTTCACGTCGCCTCCGATGAGCTTGAAATCCATTGCTCTCGATGAAGTTCTTCACAGCAGGCACGATCTCGGGAAAGTCGTCTCTTACTGCCGGTTCGCCCTGGCCGTTGCCTCTTCTTGCGAGCAGTTGTGGTGCCATCGGATTGAAGATCGTTTCGGATTTTTCGTAAGCCAACCCAGATCTACTTGTCGATCAACAGGAGTCGCTTGGTCAGTCTGACAATGTGCGAAGGCCATGGTTTGGAAAAACTGGTCTGAATTTGGAGAAGTGTCTACTGTCGAAGTGTCGAATATAAAATCCGATGTCCGCTTTCCTTACTAATTGTTTTATACCGACGACGCGGGGGCCTGGCGACCGGGAGCAACGCACGAGGCATGAATGAACTGGGCTTATGGCCAATCAGCGACGCGCAAGCCTTTACGGCTTGACCCCACTATCGTCAGCTCCAGCCAATGAGCCCAAAGGAAACGTTTTGCCGCTTGGCGTGTTACGGATTTTCCGGCGGGGGGGGGGGGAGGGGGGTGGCCAATAAGCACTAAGTAGACAAGAACAAAAACATCTATTCATTGAAGAAAAATAAAACCAGGTTTCGTCATCCTTTCATACCGATGTTGGTGATGTCGGTTCTCGGACAGTTTCAGTCTCAAGGGCCCTGTTGATAAATAGTTTCGATCAATCAGAAACTCAAACAATAGCAGTAATAATGACTACTTATAAAGCGCCACATCCATTTCCGCTTAATGCTCAAGGTGCTGGGTGGTGGAGGGGGGGGGGGGAGAAGAGAACTACTAACACAATGTAGGTTTACTTACAAAGATACCATAACCATATTGTAACTTTTTGTTATAACATAATATAAACAAATTAGAATATGTACAAGTCCTTGTGAGATATGAAAAAAAGGGGGATTAGAAAAGAGGGAATAAAGTGAAAAGATTAACAGAGAGAAAAAGCAATGAACAGCTGCATTAAGGCAATTCGACAGTAAGGGTGTAATTCCCTTTGTACCAACATTTTTAGACTTTCTGTGCCTCTTTCGTACTCTGTCTCCCTTCTCACCATTCAATACTCTGCACATATGCCCATTCTTTCATTGGAGCTTTTTTATTCCATCAAGTTTATTCTTGCATTCATAATATTGTGGTAAAACACCTCGGTAACGGAATTACCACAAAAAGCGCCAATTATAACTTCAAACATGTCTTTTCAAATCAAACATGCGTTATACCAACACATACTACGATTATGGGATTCTTTATTGTTCCAGCGTTCTGTAATTCAAAGATTTAGCTATTCAGGGTTATCAAAGTGATTGGGTTTTTTTTTTGTTTGCTGGTGTTTTTTTTTTACCATAAATGTGAAGCAAGGTGACTGTTTTTCTGACACAGAATTGCCAATTAACATTATTGTTTAAACGTCATAGGTGCATGGGCACTTCAATACTTTAGTTTAAAAAAAGTGGTTGAAATTCAAACTAATAGTTGTCGGCGTATGCACATCTGAACATCATGAAAGGCATGATAGAAAATTTAAAATGCATGCATGTAAACTACCTTATAGATCAAACTACATACACTACATTCAAAGTTTATGATAATCATTGCCTTCAAATAGAAGTGTTTACGTATATCAATATAGTACCTAAATACTACCACCATTGACTCGCTGCAAAATTGTTTTTCTTCATCCCCTTACTGCGTACCGTATTAAAGGTTTATTTTTCTTTTTCACCAATGTCTCTAGAATTGTATTATTATTTGCATTAGTATCGTTATTATTATTATCATCATTATTGTTATTATTATTATTATTATTATTATTATTATTATTTTTATTATTAATATTATTAACATTAATTATTCAAATTATCATTATTGTTAAACTTCATAACGCTGTTATCATTACCTTTACTACCATCCAAAAATTATTCTCATGAGTGACTTCTATACAACAGGGTATAAGCAAATCTCAATCGCCTACTAAGTATCGCTATGTTTGCACGATGATACTGTCGAGATGATGCCATGATAAAGTACAGGGAATAAATGACATCTGCACCACTCTCGCATGAGCATGTGGTATAAAATAGAAATTCATTTCCTAAAAAAGCATGAATAGCATTAGAATTTTCGATCTGTACATCTATTACGGCCATGCGTCGTCGTTGTTGGTTTTGTTGTACAGGCACTTCATAAGGTGGTGGTGGGGGATGGGCGATAGAGGGAAAGGAGAAATAAGAGAACACGTAGAAGCATGATTATAGAGGGAAACGCTGTTCATGTAAACCTATGCGGGAAACACTGTTCACGTAAAAGCTATTATTTTTCATATGCATTCGTTTATATTTTATGACTTCAAGTTATTTGCAGCCTTAATGATATACATGTAGTGATATCTCTTAATGAAGAGAATTAAGTCAAAATATCTCTCACTTTACTTTGGTGATCATTGTGCATTTATCTTTTAATCCTGCTCGGAGACGCACCTGCAGTGCTATTTGTAGGGCGGCCAAAATGTCGGGATAAGAAACTCGTATTCAATCGGCAGCAAACACAAACCCGGTGACCTATGCAGCTTAAGAATTGAACACAATAGCTATTACTAGTAATAATCTCAGCGGTTTCTTATACCCAAGAGATACGGCTATGACCTACTCTCGGCTTTGCTTTGTATTCAACTGCACGCAATGATGACAGTCATGACAATAGACTCTCCTTATTCATTGAGCTACCGGCTACCGCCATGATAGCCAAGACCTATAGACGCGCAAAGCTTAGACTCCTCACGCCCTTTTTGTCTTTGATGAATAAAGAGCGAGTCTTCATGACTTGGTATCAAAAGCCCGACGATGGCAGAGGAGGGGGGGGGGGGGGCGCTTATGAAATGAAATGTATCATACAGAGACATAACTGCCTGCTCACTACATTAGTGTAGCATACAACTGAAATACTGATATATCGTTTTGTTTTCTTTGCATTCAATGATGGCCAATGTTCCTACACTCTTAAATATTCCGAGTCAGACTTGACCAGGAAAAGAGTCCGTCGGGGTCATGAATGACCCGAATAAAGTAATATGACCCCAAAACTAGTCTTCATGACCCTATTACTGCATACTGCCTTCTCACTACATTATGTAGCATACAACTGAAATACTGATATATCGTTTTCTTTTCTTTGCATTCGATGATGGCCACTGTTCCTATATGCAGTTTGATTTCAAACAGAATACTGGTTTTCCCAGAGTTGTAGTTATAACGTACAATCCTGTTGCCGTGAGTAGGATACTCTTCCCACGAATAATTCATTTTACTTGAAGACTTCATAAAAGTTTGACATCTCTGTTGGCCATGTTATTGCTCTTGCTATAAGTATTATTTTCCTCTCCTTCTTCTTCTTCTTCTTCTTCTTCTTCTTCTTCTTCATCATCATCATCATCATCATCTTCGTCTTCCTTTTCTTCTTCTTGTCATAACTATTACTACTGCTATACTACTCTTGTTGGGTTTCATATATTCGTAACTTTTATTATAAAATACAAATTACAATAGGTATCAGTGATTGGGGGGTTCGAAAAAAATACAAAACATGGGATTAGAAAAAAGGGAATTAATCAAAAAAAGGAGTGGTAGAGATTTTGAAACAAGAAAGCACGAAGGTAGCAATGAACAGCTGCATTAACATTATCATTCAAACGTATATACACGTTGAGTACTTCGGTACGTGAGTTTGTTGTTTTGTTTTTTTATGTGGTTGAATTTAAACAAACAGTCGTTGGCGGATGCACATCTGAACATCATGAACGGCGTAATGGAAAATGTTAACATGCAGGTACCAATTTCTTACAACTCAAACTATATACATTACATTCCAAGTTTATCATAATCAATATCTTCAAATAAACAACAAAAAAGTAACTCCCCTCTAAAAACGAAAAAGTTCTGAACAAAATAATTTGGCAGGAGTGTTCCCACACTTATGGCGTAACTTCAGTGTGAAAATGAGAATGATCCGTCAAGTCATGTATGAGCGAGCAGACATTAAAGGCAAAAAATGTCACTTATCTAGAGTCACAAGAGTCATTTCGGGGGGTCGGTTAAACAAAACTTCGACAAATTTGGTTTCTTCCATTGTTTGATTGTGCATTAGAATTTTCGTTCTGTACATCTATTACGTCCATGTGTGGTCATTGTTGTTGCTTTTGTGGTACAGGCACTTCATAAGATGGTGGTCGGGAATGGGCAATAGAGGGAAAGGAAAAATGAGATAATACGTAGAAGCATGATTGCAGAGGAGAAAACCCATGGGGGAAACGCTGTTCATGTAAAAGCTATTATTTGAGATATGCATTCGTTGTTTAATATTTCATGTCTTCAAGCTATTTGCAGCCTTAATTGTATACATGTAGTACAATCTCTTAATGAAGATAATTAAGTCAAAATGTCTCTCACTTTACTTTGGTGTAACCCCTGATCATTGTACCTTTATAACTATCAAATACAAAGTGCATTTATCTTTTAATCCTGCACGGAGATGCACCTGCAGTGGTTTCTTAGGGCGGCCAAAATGTCGGGATAAGAAACTCGTTTTCAATCGGCAGCAAACACAAACCCGGTGACCTATGCAGCTTAAGAATTGAACACAATAGCTATTACTAGTAATAATCTCAGCGGTTTCTTATACCCAAGAGATACGGCTATGACCTACTCTCGGCTTTGCTTTGTATTCAACTGCACGCAATGATGACAGTCATGACAATAGACTCTCCTTATTCATTGAGCTACCGGCTACCGCCATGATAGCCAAGACCTAGACGCGCAAAGCTTAGACTCCTCACGCCCTTTTGTCTTTGATGAATAAAGAGCGAGTCTTCATGACTTGGTATCAAAAGCCCGACGATGGCAGAGGAGGGGGGGGGGGGGGCGCTTATGAAATGAAATGTATCATACAGAGACATAAACTGCCTGCTCACTACATTATGTAGCATACAACTGAAATACTGATATATCGTTTTGTTTTCTTTGCATTCAATGATGGCCAATGTTCCTACACTCTTAAATATTCCGAGTCAGACTTGACCAGGAAAAGAGTCCGTCGGGGTCATGAATGACCCGAATAAAGTAATATGACCCCAAAACTAGTCTTCATGACCCTATTACTGCATACTGCCTTCTCACTACATTATGTAGCATACAACTGAAATACTGATATATCGTTTTCTTTTCTTTGCATTCGATGATGGCCACTGTTCCTATATGCAGTTTGATTTAAAACAGAATACTGGTTTTCCCAGAGTTGTAGTTATAACGTACAATCCTGTTGCCGTGAGTAGGATACTCTTCCCACGAATAATTCATTTTACTTGAAGACTTCATAAAAGTTTGACATCTCTGTTGGCCATGTTATTGTTCTTGCTATAAGTATTATTTTCCTCTCCTTCTTCTTCTTCTTCTTCTTCTTCTTCTTCTTCATCATCATCATCATCATCATCATCATCATCATCTTCGTCTTCCTTTTCTTCTTCTTGTCATAACTATTACTACTGCTATACTACTCTTGTTGGGTTTCATATATTCGTAACTTTTATTATAAAATACAAATTACAATAGGTATCAGTGATTGGGGGGTTCGAAAAAAATACAAAACATGGGATTAGAAAAAAAGGGAATTAGTCAAAAAAGGAGCGGTAGAGATTTAAAAAAAAAGAAAGCACGAAGGTAGCAATGAACAGCTGCATTAACATTATCATTCGAACGTATATACACGTTGAGTACTTCGGTACGTGAGTTTGTTGTTTTGTTTTTTTATGTGGTTGAATTTAAACAAACAGTCGTTGGCGGATGCACATCTGAACATCATGAAAGGCATAATGGAAAATGTTAACATGCAGGTACCAATTTCTTACAACTCAAACTATATACATTACATTCCAAGTTTATCATAATCAATATCTTCAAATAAACAACAAAAAAGTAACTCCCCTCTAAAAACGAAAAAGTTCTGAACAAAATAATTTGGCAGGAGTGTTCCCATACTTATGGCCTAACTTCAGTGTGAAAATGAGAATGATCCGTCAAGTCATGTATGAGCGAGCAGACATTAAAGGCAAAAAATGTCACTTATCTAGAGTCACAAGAGTCATTTCGGGGGGTCGGTTAAACAAAACTTCGACAAATTTGGTTTCTTCCATTGTTTGATTGTGCATTAGAATTTTCGTTCTGTACATCTATTACGTCCATGTGTGGTCATTGTTGTTGCTTTTGTTGTACAGGCACTTCATAAGATGGTGATCGGGAATGGGCAAAAGAGGGAAAGGAAAAAATGAGATAATACGTAGAAGCATGATTGCAGAGGAGAAAACCCATGGGGGAAACGCTGTTCATGTAAAGGCTATTATTTGAGATATGCATTCGTTGTTTAATATTTCATGTCTTCAAGCTATTTGCAGCCTTAATTGTATACATGTAGTACAATCTCTTAATGAAGATAATTAAGTCAAAATGTCTCTCACTTTACTTTGGTGTAACCCCTGATCATTGTACCTTTATAACTATCAAATACAAAAGTGCATTTATCTTTTAATCCTGCACGGAGATGCACCTGCAGTGGTTTTCTTAGGGCGGCCAAAATGTCGGGATAAGAAACTCGTTTTCAATCGGCAGCAAACACAAACCCGGTGACCTATGCAGCTTAAGAATTGAACACAATAGCTATTACTAGTAATAATCTCAGCGGTTTCTTATACCCAAGAGATACGGCTATGACCTACTCTCGGCTTTGCTTTGTATTCAACTGCACGCAATGATGACAGTCATGACAATAGACTCTCCTTATTCATTGAGCTACCGGCTACCGCCATGATAGCCAAGACCTAGACGCGCAAAGCTTAGACTCCTCACGCCCTTTTGTCTTTGATGAATAAAGAGCGAGTCTTCATGACTTGGTATCAAAAGCCCGACGATGGCAGAGGAGGGGGGGGGGGGGCGTGCTTATGACATGAAATGTATTATACAGAGACATAAACTGCCATCTCACGACATTATGTAGCATACAACTGAAATACTGATATATCGTTTTCTTTTCTTTGCATTTGATGATGACCACTGTTCCTATATGCAGTTTGATTTTAAACAGAATACTGGTTTTCCCAGACTTGTAATTATAACGTACAATCCTGTTGCCGTGAGTAGGATACTCTTCCCACGAATAATTCATTATACTTGAAGACTTCATAACAGCTTGGCATCTCT
>CM057158.1:12060098-12070925 GCA_029962745.1 Echinometra lucunter | reverse complement strand
CAACCAAGGAACTGCGGGTAGGAATGGACGTCTGGGTTGCCTACAAGTCAAGTCGATTCAGGGCAGTCATCGTTGCACTCGGTAAGTCTCTCTAATACTGATTTATTACAGGGCCGTACGCAGAATTTTTTGCGGGGGGGGGGAGCAAGACGTGTAAAAATTTTTGTAGAAGCCCAAAAGCGAGGGAGCGAAGCGACCGAGCTGGTCAGGAAGGCGTTTTTGCATATTTAAAAGTTAAATTGAACGATTTGGTGCACACTTTCGTCAATTTTGTGAGATTATTTTAATAACAAATGTAAGTTTTCAAAATTTCGGGGGGGGGGGGGGCAACTGCCCCTGCTCCCCCCCCCCCTCCCCCGCTGCGTACGGCCATGCTTATTATAATGTAGTCATCACCGAAACGTGTTTTCTGCACTGCCTCATTTTAAATTAATCTAAGAATTCATTTTTTTCCCATTCCGAAGCATTGGAAAATTCAGTTGTTTTTATTTCGACCATTTCTGGGAGTTAAAAAAAAACAGTAAGTAAACAAAATATTGGAAAGAGGTATGCAGTAAATACAAGAAATGTAAAGGAAAATAAGGGTTAATGATACGCCTGTATGAGAGAAGGTTACAACCCAAAATGTTCTTACGTATTCCTAAGAATTAAGCCCAAACTGACGGGAGGAGGGGGGGGGGGGTGGTGGTGGTGACCTATGACAATTTTTGTTGCGCAATTCGAACAGCCGCATTTCACACCACGCCACTATCTGACCCTATTCGTTCAAGTCTTGTGCATTTTTGACACTTAGTTTACAAAAATGTGTCGTACTGTTACAGAGTCACGTGAATCTTTGACACCTATTTGTCGGGCCGAAAAAGAAGTAATTCTGAATGTGAAACTGCAAATGATTCTACCTTCTTTTTGTCGACCGATTTTTTATTTTTTTCATCTAGTAGAGATTCCGGAGGTACACCGAACTTCTACGAAGAATTTTGAAATATTATCTAGAAAACTATTTGCTCTGGTTTATTTGAAATTTATTCGAGAATCAAATTATTTAAAAATAAGGATTACATTGAATGAATCAGCATTTCTTGTGTTTATTTGAAATTTATTCGAGAATCAAATTATTTAAAAATAAGGATTACATTGAATGAATCAGCATTTCTTGTGTTAACCTGCTAACCCTAAAAAAGATTTGGGAGAATATTCGTCACGAAAACCGAACCACACGATTCTTAAAAGAAAAAATGGTATAGAATACATAGGCCTAGTAAATGATATCCAGTCGCTCTGCCCCCCGCCCCCGTCCTCACAACTTCAAGTACTTTTGTCTTTTGGAGGTTGACACTGGCGAACGTAATTTTCATTTGATTTTCGGGTGGACGTTTATAGGTGTTAACTTATGAAATACATGCCACAAGAATGTTCTTAACTCTCGTAATTCTCCCCCCTTTCTAGGAGGGGGGGGGGGATGCCTAGGATTGAAGTTTTTAGTTAGATGGTTTCTTATTGCCTATTTGCTATCATCGCGGTCACTATTCATTGCACAAGGTTTATAAACCATGCAGCTATCTTCCTGCGATATTTTGCCAGTGATTAGCCAACTGTGATTAGTGTATGAATCAAGAAAAATAGAATGTTTTCATACGATACAGATTATATCACATATTTTTCACTAGCAAGCACGACTGAGAGCATATTAATGCAGTTCTTTTTTTCCCCTTCTTTTACAGGTTGTCCGGTGGATCGAGGCAGCAAACGTAAAGCAGACATGACAGAGGAGACTAGTGCAAAACGTCTTCAAACGAACCTTGCGTCGCCACCCCTGAAGGTCGGATGGTCACGGTCAGACAGCGTGGAGCATGACCCTCTTCAGTCTTCAGGTAAGGGCCCGTTATTTTAATTTGAAACTTTGTAATTGAGAGTGAGCTCCAGAAACTAAGGGGAAACATGTTACTGAGAGTATTGTCAAAGAATGAGAGACCCCCACCAAAAAAAAGGAGGACATCCCCTCATTACAAAGAAATTAAGGAGAAGTTATGACGAGATTATGACATTAAATAAAGGTTTCTTTGAAGAATTATTGAATGTCCATTTAACCAAAACGGGTTATTAATGTTCTCATTCCAAAATATTTGAAGTTACCTACAACTTTGATATTCATATTGTAGTGTAGTCCTGACGTTTTATGGACTTGGGCATTATCAGACCTACATGTGTCTAGAGTGTCTGTCACCCATTTTATTTTTCGTGCGTTCGTTTCATTAAACAATAAAGCATTAAAAATCACGTCATTTTCTACTAAGGGATTGATTATGATTAAGCAGTTTTTTATTTATACTTGTCCAATGGAAGCGTGTATCACTGTTGTTATTTCAAATCTAATGATGGGTTTGAGAATTGTGCATCTCCATGTTATTTATTCTTTTGTTTACCTTTCCCCCTTTCCTAGGTCTGACCGATGTCTCGCCTGCATCTTCACCACTGACATCGCCCGTTTTGAGAACGGGATGGAGTAGTGCAGCCGCCAGTGATCTAACCCCTCCCGCCGACCAATGGCAAACCACAGGTATGCTTTTGAATATGTGTTTATTACTGAAAGAGAGAACTAACCCGCAATACAAAGAAATTAAGAAAGAATAACGATACGATTATGAGATTAATTAATGGTTTCTTAGATAAATTTACTAATGTGTTAACCCAAAGGGAATATTAATGTTCAAACTCAATTATGTTTGAAATTTCCTACAACTTTGATATTTGAATTTTAGTGTAGATCTGGCGTTTCATGGGTTTTGACATTATCAGACCTACATGTTTCTTTCACTCATTTTCGTTCATTCGTTTCATTAAAAAGAAAAAGGAATAGAAATCTAGTCATTTTCTAATAAATGATTGGTAAAGGATATTATACAAACAAAAAATAGTTACTAATTTCAGCATGTGTTTTTGTATGTAACTGCCCAATGGAAGCATGTATCATTTTTGTTATTTCAAAGTTGCTGATGGGTTTGAGTTTTGTGCACCTTCATGTTCATTTTTATTCGTTTTCCTTACCCCCTTGCCTAGGTCTGAACGGTGTCTCGCCTGCATCTTCACCACTGACATCGCCCGTTTTGAGAACGGGATGGAGTAGTGCACCCGCCAGCGATCTAACCCCTCCCGCCGACCAATGGCAAACCACAGGTATGCTTTTGAAAATGTGTTTATTACTGGAAGAGAGAACTAACCCGCAATACAAAGAAATTAAGAAAGAATAACGATACGATTATGAGATTAGTTAATGGTTTCTTTACTAATGTGTTAACCCAAAGGGAATATTAATGTTCAAACTCAATTATGTTTGAAATTTCCTACAACTTTGATATTTGAATTTTAGTGTAGATCTGGCGTTTCATGGGTTTTGACATTATCAGACCTACATGTTTTCTTTCACTCATTTCCGTTCATTAGTTACATTAATAAGAAAAAGGAATAGAAATCTAGTCATTTTCTAATAAATGACTGCTAAAGGATATTATACAAAGAAATAATAATTACTAATTTCAGCATGTGTTTTTGTATACAACTGCCCAATGGAAGCATGTATCATTTTTGTTATTTCAAAGTTGCTGATGGGTTTGAGTATTGTGCACCTTCATGTTTATTTTTATTCGTTTTCCTTTCCCCCTTTCTTAGGTCTGAACGGTGTCTCGCCTGCATCTTCACCACTGACATCCCCCGTTTTAAGAACGGGATGGAGTAGTGCACCCGCCAGCGATCTAACCCCTCCCGCCGACCAATGGCAAACCACAGGTAAGTTTTTGAAAAAGGTGTCATTACTTCGCTATGCCGCTATACGGAGGTTCCCTTATAAAAGACAATAAATAAAATATATGGCAAGGGGATGCGGTTATTGACTCCAAGCATTAGGTAGTATCATTCACTTATTTTTTTTATGAAAGCGATTATTTTATTTCAAATTTTGTAATTTGAGATTGAAGTCCATGACTTATGAAGTGAAACATGTTACTAGAGTATTGTCAAAGAATGAAGCAGCACTACCACGGCTACCCCCCCCCCCCAAGAAAACAAAAGACAACTACTACCCAATGAAAAAAGGGGGACGAAAAACAATGATGAGATTAATGAGATTAAATAACGAACAAGTATTTCCTGTCGGGTTTACCCATAGAAAAGTGGTATTTTAATTTTGTAACTCCTAATAGGCACAAGATATTCTGCAACTCTGATATTAAAGTATTTCGAATTTCTTCTGTTTTCTCAATTAGGACGGAACAAGCTCCCCACGGTGTCCCCTTTCGAATTCGACAAGGCAGTAGTCTCCAACGAACCTGCCCCTCCACCTGAGCCAATCACGCCCGAAGCCAGCCCGATACATTTGCAAAACACGGGTAAGTTCTGAGATTGTGTTTTACTATTTTTTTTTAAAGAGAGAAGTTGTTCTTTATGCCTGTATTTCAGAGTAAAATGGTTTCCAATTTCAAGAACTTCAATCCCGTTCTGGGAAATTTTCTGATAGATGTCTCCATTACCACCTAATGTTGATGTCATGCCAAAAAAAAAAAAAAATGAAGAGTAAAACAAAACACGTACGCACGGACACCCCCCCCCCCCCCACGAACAAGAACCAACCCTCGATTCTGACGTCCAAGTATACTTTTAATAGTTTTGTAAATTTGAACTTGCTTGTGTGAACAGCGGACACCCCTATGGGATACATTATGCAGAACACTTTAAAATCAAATCGAAAGTGATTTAGTGGGATCGCGGTGCAATCTCAAATATTGTAATAAAGGTGTATTTTTTTCCATGATACTCAAGTTGACACTTGTTACTTGGAATTAAAGGGTGATTTTTTTCACTAACGAAAACGTTTCCTCTTGCTCCTCAGGTACTGTGCCACGAGCCATCAGGGAGATTTCGCCCGACCACCACCAAGCGGCCTCCGACGACCCACCCGAGACGACCGACGACCTGCCCGACACTCCCGACATCGCCGACTTACCCGAGACGACCGAGGACCTGCCCGACTTAGACAACACCCCCGACATCGCCGACCTACCCGAGACGACCGACGACCTGCCCGACTTAGACGACACTCCCGACCTCGCCGACCTACCCGAGACGACCTACGACCTGCCCGACGTAGACGACACTCCCGACCCCGCCGACCTACCCGAGACGACTGACGACCTGCCCGACGTAGACGACACTCCCGACCCCGCCGACCTACCCGAGACGACCGAAGACCTGCCCGACGTAGACGGCACTCCCGACCCCGCCGACCTACCCGAGACGACCGACGACCTGCCCCCCGTAGACGACACTCCCGACCTCGCCGACCTACCCGAGACGACCAACGACGAACCTGATGCTACACGACCAACCCGTGACACTTTCCCCGACCAGCAACTGCACGAGTTGTTACTGACCGACCTACCACCGACGTGCCCTTTGATGAGATATATATCTCATCTAAAGGGCGAGAACCAACGACTGACATACGCCAACCAACAACTCATGGACGTGAACCGCCGACTGACAGACGAGAACGCGACACTTCGGGCACAGACTGCGACCACGAGACCAAGGACTCAGAGACCGAACGTGACCGACATAGACGAGGAGACCGTCTTGATTGGCACCCCTGGGGCATCGATCACCATTGCTAGGAGCAGCTACTTTGAGGCATTCGATCGATCGTCATCCGCCAAGGAGCTGATCTTGAAGCTGCTAGCGAAGGTGTTCACTCGAGAAGAGCTCGCGAAGTGTAACTTCTACGGCGGGAGAGTGTTCAACGGGGAGAGGCATGTGGAGAAGCAGAGCTTGTGCACCAAGTCACCATTTCAGGCCATAATCGCCCAGGCTGAGGTGGTCTACCCAGGGAGCACAACAACAGTGGACTTCCAGCGGGGGATTCGGACGGCCGTCAACAGCAAGTGCAGGCGAGCTGACTTTGAACTTAGGCGTTAAACTGCAGGGGCCCGTCTCTATTTCTCTTATTGATTGCACGTTTGCCAGATGTATTTTGTGAATATTTATTTAACAAATTAATCAGTTTCATTTGAATTTATTGTATATACTGTACATATCATGTAAGTAATAAATGCCAGTGTTCTGAAACTCAAAGCTCTACGTTTGCTTTATACATTAAGTTGTGTAGGAAAATGTTGGGATACAAATTGGTAGATATTGCAGCATGAGTGGATTGAAACTGGAGATATTTGTGGAGTACGAGAAGACTTGCAGGAGTGACTCTAGTTTGAATGGGATGAGATCTGTGAATTTAATGTGCAAATGAAAACACATTATATATATCTATATACGTCTCCATATACATAAATATGTGTCAAATATATACATGTGCATGTATTGGAAGGAGATATTTTAGGAAGTCATTTCACTGCCACGCTGTCACTCTTATTATCAACAAAACTTACGACAAAAACAAAAACAAAACGAGTTTCTCCGAGACCTGTCCCGTTATTAAAAAAATAAAAAGTAAAAGGCTCGGGACATACATGAATCAATCCCTAGGTCAGCCATTCTAAAAAAAGTCCGAGTCAACCTTGACCCGGAAAAAGGGTCCGTTGGAGCCACACTCCGTTCCTGGTCAAAAATAACCTGGAATAAAGTAAGAAAAAAGACCCTGTATATAGTCAAATGTGACCCAAAATTAAGTCTTCATGACCCTATTCCTGGTCATTTTTGATCCGGAACGGAATGTGGCCCCAACGGACTCTCTTCCGAATCAATCTGACCCGGAAATTTTATGGGCCAAGTCGAATATAAACTGATAACAAGATATTCAATGAGCAGTAAAGTTATTGTGAGCGGTTAAAAGACGATCTGCTTCAGCTGGCTTATTCCAAGTAAAAAGAAAAAAAAAAGTAAAAATGACACTCCGCTGATGACTAAGAAATCTGTCATCACTCCCGAATTTCGCCCGCAGGCTATGGCTGTTACGCAACCCAGGCTAGCTGTTATCGCTTCCTGCCCCTCTCACAATCCCCTCCCTGTATTCGAGGTCACTAGCTCGATGCCGACAAAAGGACGTTATTGCATGGTTGTCCTTATGCTGAAATATAAAGAGAAAAGCGATATCTACACGTTTAGGTTGCGCAGTCTCTCCTCGACTTTTGTAGACATGCGCAGTTGTCTATCATGTCGGGATCACCAAAATTTGGGTGACATCACAGACGTGTTATTTCCAGTGTTTTAATGTTTTACTGATCTGTCATCTTCTCTTCTATTCTTTCTGTCTTTCGCTAGTTATCATTCGGTCATTCGTTTCGGTATTTCATGTGTAATTCTTTTCTAATATATTTCAAATTCAATCTCATTTTCTCTCTCTTCCCTTCATGTTCCTTTCTTCCCCGTCGTTCATCTTTTCTTCCATAATTATTCCCCTGGCTTTAAAATTTCATATTCTGTCTACATGTGTATATTTCGTCCCTTTTTTCAGTCTATTTCGCTGTATCGTCTTTCATTTTATTATCTCTCTCTCTCTCTCTCTCTCTCTCAGGCTCTTTCTTCCCTTACGTTTCCTTCTTTCATCATCACTCCCCTTCATTTGCTCATTTTATTGAGCATTGTTTCCGTCTATATCTCATTTCTTGCTTTCTCTCTTATTTGGACCTTTTCTTCTTTCATCTTTCCCTGTATCTTTGAAACATGAATTATTTAATTTTCTTATCATTTCATATGTTTCTTTTTCTTTTCTATATCATCTTCTCTTTCTGCCGCTTTATTGCTTTCGTTTTAATGGCTGCTTGCCATTCAGCCTATGATCAGTGATGATGTTACTCTTTCATTTTACCCTATCATTTTTCTTCGTTGTACCCTACTTTTGTATTTTTTTCCACTTTACTTTTACTATCTTGTTTCTGAATTTACGATTGCTATTCTATGTTTTATCATTCGGCAATATTATCCTTTCCGTCTTTGCTGTTTGTGTCTTTCTATCGCTTCAACTACAGGCATACAATTGGTATCAACAGAAGCGACAACACTTCAGGCATAATAATGTATAACTGGCAAAAATGATTATAATGATGATAATGATGTTGATAATAACAATCATCATCATCTCATCATCATCATCATCATCTCACTCAAATACCTCAATAATCCCAATGCATATTTGCTGTATTCCAAGTACGAGTTGGTACTTGGGGGTCATTGCATTTCGATCGGTCGCTGAAGTACCTCAGCGACCGTACTCAGCGACCGATCGTTTTTGACCGATGAAATGCTTTCACATTATGATTTCATCGGTCGCAGCGACCGTACCTTGGTGTGAAAGCAGTAATATGTTTTATTATTTGTGCACGCGTGATCCTCCTTTGTTATTGACCCCTCCCCTCCCCCCCCCCCCCGTTTTTTTTTTTTTTTATGCCTTGATTTATGCCTTGGCCTTTGCCTTGATGGTCTGGGACTTGACTACAACACTCGGGCAGTAAAGTCATCATCTCACTCTCCCTGGCCTTCACACGTTTTTCCTCTCTTTGTTCAACTTTTTTTTTTTGGGGGGGGGGGGGGGGGGTGGAGCGACCGTCCACATGCCCTGGCTACGCGGGTAGGCTATTTGTTGGTATGGTAGTGCAATGACCGATAAATGGAATGGGTCTCAGGAGCCTCTGATTTACTGGTTCGCCATGATTATAAACGTGAACGAGTGCTGGACAAGGGCCGGGTTTACGGCTTGATTTAGTTAGGGAAAGGGGGAGAAAAATCTTTGATGCATTCGCTCTTTTTATGATAACTGGTATAGGTATAAACACATCATATCGATTAAAAAGATCTATATCGGTATGGAAGTACATGTATAGGACTACCGTCGGTATTCAGATCGAGGGATTCATACCGGCAAGTTGGTATGAAGTTCATATTCCAGTTTCAGTTTCCTTTTCTTCCTCTTATTTAGCGACGGCAATCAACCAGCTGTACTTTCAAAAGAGGTTGCGGCGCATCGCAGTAATATTTCTATTTGGTGGAGTCTGAATATTTATTCCATTGCAAGCTGAATATTTAACAAATCTATTCAATTTGAATAATGTTGTATATGCTATGTATATCATGTACGTAATAAATGCCAGTCATGATTATTTTTGCATGAATTTTCTTATTTATTGCAAGTGTGTGAGATGTGTTCTGTGAATATTTATTCCATTGCAAGCTGAATAGTTAACAAATTAATTCGTTTCTTTTTCTTCCACCTATTGAGCGACGGCAATTGACCAGCTGATTATTCTGTCACTTTCAGAAAAGGTCGGCGTTGTGGCAGTAATATTTCGATTTGGTGGAGTCTATGACTTTTTATTTATTTGAATACGATAAAAAATACACACAAAAACATGCTATCAGCTTAAAACTTCATGTTTTTTCAGCATGTCGAACATGAAACACTCAATCAGCTAAATAAACGGGTATAACGCAAATCAGTACACCGTAATAAAATTAAGATAAATAACATATAGGAAAATATATTTTTTTAAAAAGCAAAACAAACAAATTAACATTAAAAAATAAAGAAACAGATAATAATAATAATAATAATAATAATAATAATAATCATGATTATCCCCACTGACTCGACGGAAGAGGATAGAGCATGCAGGTCCCAAACTTGCTTAAAGCATATGATGGGGGAATCATAGTTCGCGCACATTTTAATTTTTTAATGAAGGCAATTTTGATCCATAATTTCTCAGTTTTTACCTAACATTATCCAGATTTAAATGACACCAAAGGCAAAGCGAACTTTTAGATTTCAAATGGGCGCAAGAAGAACATGTTAATATTGACGAAGCTCCCGAGATATCGCGATCGCAAAATTCGATGTCGTATCGCACCGCTCTGGTCCTGGAAAAGTATTACAAAAATAACGAGACCTAACTTCGGGCACGCCAGTCCATAAAAGGTAAGATAATTGCATTACTAGGAAGGCAAAATGCCACTGAATAATTTGATACCACATTTTACTTACAATTTTAATGACATCGGCTCTCGAAAAGAGGAATTCTAGACCCTTGTCGATAAGTCCAGTTTTTGTCAGAACGAACGCTAAACGCTGCCAAATTTGCCGATTTTTCATTCATAATTTAAAAATTCCTTCTCGAATTCCAAAAGGAAAGTAACTAGCAGTGTAATTTTAGGGTGCTCTTTCCGTTGGTGCTACCAGTTTTTCACAGTCTTTTCTAGTTTTTTAGATATGGCCCTGTGCGCGAAGTTAGGTCACTCTGCCATACTGTGCTCGATCGGCCGGTATAGCATGACATGTTCGTCCAGGGTAAAATGTACCGTACCTAAGCATGCCTAAATTTTACAAGAAAGGTATAACCAGATTATTATTGAGATTGAATTAAGTGGAACTGTCATCACTATTTTCCTAAACCTCTTGTATATGCGTCTTGTCATTTTCGTTTTATTCATCGTAGCGGAGATCGTGCGGCTGGCGCATCGAAATAAACATCACCCGTGAAAGTAAGCGAAGCGTTTTAAAACAAATGTCGGAACGTCGCCATAGTATCTAATAAGGCGTTTTCACTCTGCAAGTATGGGAAGTATTCATCCCTAATAGCTAACTATGCTCCGGCCGCCCACTAAACTAGGCAGAAGCTAACGCCAGCGCTAGCGAGTTACCAGTACATCCGGCTTTACAAAAAGCGATCGATAAATTTGATTGCTCCGTCGCCCCGCGTGCAAACCGTTTAAGGACTCTAAGCAAAGGATATGCAAATGAGCATTGAGCCGAATATAACGGTACTTCTCCCAAATTGCTCTGCACGCCGAGGAACTCCCCAATCAAAGGTTCTATTGTTCGTGATTTTAGGA
>CM057158.1:11931425-12059598 GCA_029962745.1 Echinometra lucunter | reverse complement strand
ACATTCAATCAGAATTGTACCAGCATATTTACCTGGGTAAAAAAAAGGGGCTATTATCTCTACACTGCCAGCACACTGCGAATAATTGCAATATCATACAATAGCTTTACCTACCTCAATCCATAAAGAACATAAAACCAACATATTTTTCAGAATGCCAGATTTGCTTAGAATACTTACATTGTTTGATGAAAATAAAGAATACCAACTGCTACAAGGACAGATGCTGTTCAATTTCAAACATATGTTGAAATGATGTGAAATTTTAGCTGCCTTTTTGGTGTGCGTGTCAAGTAAACAATACATGTACTTTTACATGCAGTATCAACCTTAATATGGATTGTACTCATTGCATTGATGTCTTTGAAATTTGTGTATCCTCCAAACATCAACCACTGTGGATAATTTTTTTTTGTTCACACAATAAATTTTGCCCTTCCAACTATGACCCTTCAATTTATATATGTATAATGATATACTGTAATATGACCACAAAAAAAAAAAAAATGTCCCAGGGTGGTTCCAAAATTCAAAAGTCTACAAGATCGAAATCTAGAGAACAATTCCCTGTTATATCAATTCCAGCCCCCACCCTTCCTTGAGGAAATTATAATATGCCTCGCATTTCTTGGATTTTTTCAATGGCTTTAACAATTCTGACAACACCTGTCACAGGGTTATGATTCAGAAATTCATAAAAAAATTCAAGCAACAAAAGACTCCCAGAGACTCAACACAATAAATAAAAATTGATTTATTTGTCAAAATCACAGTAAAAATTAAAATCATAAAACTGATAGAATGAGACAGAAAGTGACAGAAAGTACAGTCAAGAAAACAGGATATTACACATACAGACTCTAAAAATATCACTCCATATAGTTATCTCCTTGTTTTCTTATTACACAAGAAAATGAAGTTTCAGTTTCATACAGCTTTCATTCTCAATTCACCTTTGATATGGGTTTAATCTCATCTGAATTATATGGATCTTCCCAACCTATACAGGACTTTAACTGCCCAATTCTCACAACACAGCTTTCTGTGAAAGGAAGAAACACTGCAAGCAGTCATGAAAATGAAACACATGTACATGCATTCCCATTTAAACATATATCATACAATGATATACAAACAATTGTTTAGTCTATATTGGAGAAGGAGAAGGAAATACCGCAGTTTGTTCTCTAACAGTTGGACACATATCTACAAAAGGAGCAGGAATACAGTGGAAACTCGGTATAAAGAGATCTGATATAACAATATTCCTAACATAACAAGGTATTTTTTCGGGTCCCAGCTCTTATATTCTATTGTTTTTTTAACCCTGGTATAACGAGATTCCTGCTATAAAAAGGTAATTTTGATGGTCCGAAGGACCTCATTACACTGAGTTTCCACTGTATATACATGTAACACAAAGCATAAAATGATTTCAATCACAAATCTTCCATTGGGGAACTTGTACATATCTAGAATACTTTATATAATTATGTTGGTAATTTTGAAGAGTCTCAAGAGCAATAAAGGTAATTACTCACTGAATGTTGAATATAGATCAAGTATTGGAATGAATACCAATAGTGACACTTCTGTTTGTTTTATGTTACTGTAAATATAGATTAAAAGTACATTATACATGTACAGGTGAACCTCGTTATAAAAAACTCCTCTGGACCAAGAAAATTACCTCTTTATATCGAAACTTGTTATATCAGGGCTAAAAACAATAATAAAATACAAAGAAATGGAACCACCAAAATTACCTTGTTATAACAAGAGTTTGTTATACCAGTGTTAAAGAATGAGGTTCCACTTTATAAAGAAATAAAAAGGATGGTAATCATGAGACCTTTTTATAAATCTTGAATGTCTCCATGTCCAGGTCAGTAAACATCATGAGAGGATTCCTTCCAGTTAATGGTCCTCAAGCTCCTGCTTCTTAGTTGCCATGGTACAAGAACTACATCTGAATGTGCTTACTGGCTTGTGGGATGTATCCTTGGAGTCTTTCTTCCTTCGAACTCTATCTTTCCAAACAGCAAACAGACAGTTTGGTCCAACTAGACTACAGTCACAATGACTGCCTCCAGATCCATGGCTATTGTCCTTCCTTTGTTTATCTCGTTTTAGCATTCTTATTTTCCATTTGTTTGTTGTCCTTCATTTTATGTGACAAGCTCTCTCCTCAAGACTAAGTCTCTTTCCACAATCATACACTAATTACATTTATATCATCATCTTCTACATCACCTAACCAAACCACCCAGAGATTCGACATGACAATAACTATCTTAATATTGAATACCGGGTAAATACTATAGAACACCGCCAATATGATAGGATATATTCAAGGAAGCTAACTTGCTGAAAACTATTAATGCATAAAAATCTTGACTGATAAGAAATGTATGTAAAAGAAAATTAATCAATACCTTTTCTCTGTTCATTGGAGAGATTTTATATGACACTATTCAGAAAAAAAAGATCTTACATGTATGGCAGCATTATGACATGTACCTAGTAATCCCCTAGATCTTTACACTTACCAGCGTGTTTCTTTCCAATCTTGCAGTGACCAATATGGAGTACTACCAGACTTCTATCAATACCTTTAAAACAAAAGAATCAGACAAGCTTAAGATATGTTTTTCTTTTCAACAACATAAACAACAGACCTAATGCTATTATTGCTGGTATCTTGTTTCTTTTCTATGTGAAACAGTTAACAATTCTTGCTTTTTGCTGTAATCTTTCAAGAAAACACTTACATGTACTGACAATTTCTGAGTTATTAGTTGCTTTGTGCTCTGGTCAACCTACGTGTTTATTCTGATGCCACTGCATGAATAATTTCATAGGATTACAGTGTTGTCAGGGTAATGGATGCTTTTAGTACCAGAAAAGTGGCAGTAACATCCGAGGATAGAAAAAAAATTATAGCAAGAGATACCTGGACCTTCACCAAAATTAATGTTAAGTACAGTTCCAAAATGCAATGAGTGATTTTCAATATAATCTATGATTTTTTTTTTAATAAATGTAAATACTGCTCATGTGGTTGCATTTTGAAAGAAAAATGTTATCCTTACGTCTAGAATGGTTGGTTATGTAGTAAATAGGAATAACTGTCTCATACCAAGTTTTCAAATCTGCAAAAAATAAACCAACCTGACTAATTCTAGCTGAAAATTCATTGAGAGAGAAAAAACACTGCAAAAATATACACTGCTATATGGAACTACTCACAAATGCAGAATCAAAGTTTGGCCCAAAGTTTATAATTTTTCCAGTTATCTTTGGAATATGCCAATATTACAAGAGGAATCAATTTTTTTAATGGCATAGCTACTCTGATGGAGAGCATGAGAAAACTTAACATTTTTTTTCACCTTTACCCGAAATACTCTTTGAAAACAGTATAAAATTTGGAACTTCAGTATCATTTATTGTACTTACCAAACCTGACTTAGAAGTACATGTACATCTATAAAGAAAATAAACATAATTTTCAAATGCAAGTAAATTTTAAACAAGTGCAATCAGTATAAAATTGCATAATAGCACTTTGCTCATACAGTGTACCACTGAAACTTAAAGGAAGTGTATTTCAATCTTTCAGATACACATCATGAGTAAGTTTAAAAACCTGCTTGTTCTATTGCAATCTTAAGGTCTGTATAGTAGTATAGTGTTGCAAGCTAAAAAATAGGACTATGCATGACCATATCGAAAATGTATTAAAAATTCAACAAATATACACCGGTAGTTTCATACATCTGTTCTGATTGCATATTCTCAGTAATTATTGATTAATTTTAGATGATAAGGAATACCAAGGCAAAAGGTTACTAACAGAGGCAGAAAACAAATATGTGTGCATGATCAATATATTCACACTTGTATCTAGACTCATTCCAGAAGAACTCAATCTCATGAATATACTAACACCTTGAACATGTTTTTCCCCCTTATCACTTCTATGGATTGTCTGTACACATGACATGAGCACGCTTATTTTCTGAAATTTATGCAGAAATAAGTTCTTCCTACAAAGACTGTATCTTCCTAAAATAGTGTTCATTGTAATCATTGTCAAAAATTATTTCAACGAAAACAAATGCAGGAATAAAGGAGAATGGGGGTTTACTAATTTAGGTGCCCTACCTTGGAATATATAAAGTATGAGAGTATATAAAAGGAAAGTATAGAATGAGTCTTACCTGCTATCTCCAAGTACTACAGTAAACACAGTTTCTGGAATCCTTTTATCTTCAGAAATTAGATCTCATACCATTAGACCAATTTTCCTTCCTCAGATCAGTTTCTACAAAGTGCTGCATGCAACGGTATATCTTGGATAGAAGAAATATAAAAGTTACTGCAGCAACAAAAAACATTATAAATCTTATGTGCATTTTAGATAAGAAAAATTGAAGGTATGAAATCAAGATACGGTAGATACATGTATTATGGTCAAATGTTTATAATGTATTTCCCTAACTTAAGACATTACTGTCAAAAACAGATAAAGAAAAAAACAGTGTGAATACCCAAATATATACTTATTTTTTTTATCACTAGAAATTTGTTTTCATTCAAAATCTTAATGGGTTCAGCAAAAGTAAAAATTCTCCTAAAAGTATTGAAATATATAGGCCTTTTAATGTCTAAATTCTATTTTACTTTGCATATGCTTATATCAACTGAATTTTCTTATCCATTCCAAGAAAATAGCTCAGTTCCTTGTTTTAGATGAGTATCGTTTCCTTGTCCAGCTTTCAGTTTAATAACAATGTCTCAAGTTTCAAATATGGTTAAAGCAAAATTTACGTCTTGCACCATCACAAGCTTTCACAATCCTACATTTACATAACATCTCACAAGGTGGAAAAGACAATCATTGTTACCTCTTGAGGTAATACAAAACCAGTGCTACGCTTCTTTTCTTTCTCTATTTAAACAGCCACCCACACACACACACATATATATATATATATATATATATATACACACACTCAGAGTGCACATCATACTATGATTATCTAACGATCATACACTTTGCAGGATGTGAAATGGAAATGCACTTCTGATTATATTTACTGTTCTAGGTAATATAACACTCACAGAAACCTGAGACCATTGTTTTTTACATAAGACTGCTTTCTGTGCTCAAACTAATATCTGTTCATGGCATCCCTTTTTACATTTTTATCTGTCCTTCATGCGATTTTCATAATACGAATTTCCAAAAGCTTTTGAGCTATTCAGAACTTCATGAATAGCTTTCTGTATGCTCCAATGCATTAACAAATGACCGAAATGGTTATCTTTACTTCTTCTACCACGATGTAAAATGTTTCAGAACAAAACTAATTTGAACAATAAAATGTTTCTACAAAATTAATGTAATTCTCTACATTCAAATATATGGAAAATGTCTCGTTCAACTATCCAGTGCAAGAAAAGTAAAGAAAAACAAAACCCTCATCAGCAAAGCGAATAACTTTATAAACGCCTACAAAATACATACTGATGATCTAACTACACAATGAATAGGTTGGATTCCACTTACCATGCATAATGAATCTAAACTTTGCAAGTGCATCAGGATAATTACCTTCTCATCATGCGGCATCCATTCATCCATCCATGTATGCAAGTGCAGAATGATTCAGTATCCGGTCCAGAACTGTGAAGGATAGGACAAAGTACAGAGGGGAAAAAAATATGATAAATTGAGCACAAGTAAGCACTCTTTATAATAACACCAACTCAGAGTGGTTAAAGTTCTGAGCATGACCAATGTGTGACTATTCAACATTTCTCAACATTTCTCCTAGGCCTCAGTACTACTTACATGAACTTAAAACTGCAGAGTAAACAGTTACATGAACAGTAACACTCTAAACTTGCCCTCACTGGCTCTTTGCTCTGCTGGTTGCATGTGATGGAATTAACCATTACCTTTATAACGCATTAACATAATGATCAAACTTACGGTTGTTTCGCTTATCGCCAAACAGTACAAACCTCTAAAAGATGAAAACTACAGAGAAAAGCAATTCTATCTATTCAGCACAACAATAGAACTTTGAGCTTGACTGCACATGAAAATTAAATGCCACTGCCGTGTTTTCACATCTCTCTTTTTATCTTTTTTCTGCAGTTCTGCATGCCTGTGTATGCGGCAACGCTACAATAGGTATTTAGTGTGAGCGTGTTTGTGTGTGTGTGCGTGAAATGTACAGGAAGGCTTCTGTGTTAGATTAAATCTGAGGAAGTTAATATTGCTTTATCAGGAACTATGCACACACACGCACCCACACCCGCTCACACAAACGGACCTCTTTGGACTTTGGACTTTTACTTTTCAATACCCATTTCTACACAACTGACGACTTGTCTACCAAATCATACTTTATTTATGTAAATGTGCCAGACTTCAATCCATGTGCTCCATTACTCTTTTATATTCCCAATGAATTAGCAAGTTTTTCAAGCAATTTATTTTCCTTTTAAATAAATGTACATGTATTTGTGTGTGGGATGTTTATTATTTCATCTTTATGAAATAATATAAGCCCATAATATGCCTATATGTATTTATTTCATGTTTTAGATTAAAGGAACACTAAAATATTAAATTAGGCTATTGAGAGATTGGTTTCCAAACTGTGATAATACATGTATGACATTTAAAATCATATCATTCACAATGTCTATAAAAAACACATAACAAACAAACAAATTGTGACCAATCAAAGATAATGCTAATAGTGGAATACATTAGTGGTTAATTAATGGTTAATGTATGCATGATGACTTTGAAAAGCAGTCCTACTGAAATACAAGGTGTAGTCAGGTAACAATAGTCATCTAATTTTTCTTTTACCTCAATTAATGCAACTGAAATCAAATCATCATGTCGCTGCACACATATACATGATTTCACAACAGATTTAAGCTTGGTTTGATAAACAAGACTTTATTCACGACAAATAGTATCTTAAGAGGCTCTCATGAAAAATGAATGTGATATTGAGTTCAGAATTTACCCACCTCACTGACACCACAATCTTATTGCACCTTTCTATGGATTTGAGGTCAAGGTCAAGGTCAAGGTCAGAGTTTAAAGGGAGTCCCTGAGGACTATTGAGAATGATTACTTCAGCATCCAAGCAGTCTGAGACTACATGGAAATCAGTAAGTATTTTTTCATGTTTTCTTCTCAGATATGTTTTTGTAAGCACTACACTACTTCTTGTTTACAGAACTCCTAAATATTCAATATCATCACTGTTATTATACTTATTACTTTCAGCTTTCTACCAAACTATATCATTCAAGTACATTCAGTCAACCCATTTAATGGTCTCAATGTCTTTGTCAGTGTGTGTGTGTGTGTGTGGAGGGGATATAGGGGGTGTGGGGTAACCAAATAATACACTACACTAAAATTCAAATACATGAAGTAAGTAAAAAGGAAGTAAAAGGGTTTAAACTGTAAATACATTTCCCCCCCCCCCCCCATATCATATTACATGATATTTGTTTTGTTGATACAGGGATTACTATATTTCATTTTTATTTGCCTGGGCTCGACGCTTACACAGAGGCCCCCACAATGAAGGTCCTGTTCCCCAGAACTGAACCATTTCAACACAGGCCTCAATACATGCAGAGCCCAGAATTTCAATCTGGGCCCACTACCAAACAAAATCAGTGTGGAGTCCTGCAGATGCCATTATTTCTCATTACAAATCAATTGTTACTGACTACATTTTGCACAAAAACTTGATAATGTCTCAAACGTTGGTGCTGAATTGTACCTTTAAGGACCATGTACGTCACTCAGACTAATTTTAACTTCAATTATATCATTTCTTTTATGATGCCAGACTTCACGCATAATCACATGAAAAATATGCAGGTATACTTGAATGTATACTCGAGACTCCATAGCAGGAAATTGGAAAGCATCTGTCAATCAAATCTACACATTTTACTCCAGTAATCCATAAGTGAAACTTTGTGATGGGAGGAAACTTGTACATGTACATTGCACTTTTTCATTAATTAATTATATTTAGCACATGCATGTTAGGCAACTAGAGGTCCTCATGTGCAATATTATTCTGAAGGTCAAGCATTGTTCCATTATGATAACACAAATCTGAGAGGTAAAGGTACAATTTATGCAGGAGATTGTATGACTCCATACTATATATATTGTGATATTTTTTATTCTCAACAGCATACATAATGTTGGTGAGTGATATTGTGATGTGGAGCTTTCAATTAATTGATGCACTCCAATTTAATGAATGCACGCCTATTCAAATGAGGCATGCGCTCTTTTCTTTCTGAAATGACTTTTCATTTTATTAGACTAGTACTATAGTTGAAATCACTGGGAAATGAAAATTCCAAATAAAAAAAAATATGACACTCTTCCAAGCATGCTCTGCTGCCACAGATATGCTAGTACTTATAAATTCTGGGTGCAGTACCAGTAACAGTACTCACTGTATAATACTTTTCTCATGCATGACATCACAGATGTTGAGGTATTTTGAGCTCCATAAAACAACCGACTGGGAGAATGATAATACCACCTTAGAAGTAGATGTTGCACAATAACCCTACTATTACATAATATATTCCCATTCATGACATCTCATGTATAGGACAGATTTTGGCTCTTCACAACAAAAAATAGAAGTGCAATAAGGTACACAAGTAGATATTGCATAATAGTTACTTAAGCTTGTAATGAAGTGAGTACAGTCACATGTAAGAACTCAAATACTCAAAAGTGGTAATTTACAAATAAATTTTGAGGAAAAAGAAGAGACGAAATTCAGAGGAAAAAGTGTTTCCTCAGAACAACATATCAAGTTCTGTTCAAATTAAAAAATACTGCAATCCTTTAATCAACAGGGACATAAGATGATTCCCAAAATTATGACAGTGACTCATTTCATTGATCAGAACACAATTTCAGAATTATTACACCGTCAGATTATCCTGATGTTCGAGCATATTTCTGTATTTTCTTTCAAATCGTCATTATCCAATTGTTCATACCTGACTTGGTTGACCTAGTTCACATGTTAATCTTTCATTCACAATGAATACCTGCCAGACTAATGAGTAGAGTACAGTAATTTGTTTGCATATTTTCCTTTCAGAGTTCAGATCCTCTGTTGGAGAAGACAATGCACTCACCAAGGTGTACACTGTGTAAAAACACAGTGTCAGAACACAAACAGTTCATATCACCATTACTGTGATGCCATTACTTTTTGAAAATGATCCAACTTTACTCTGTTGTTACACTGTGGTTTATATAATCTGTGATTCTCTGTGTGTACAAAGCATGTTCCCAGCCTCAACATTACAAAAGTATTAGTACTTTTGTAATTTTGATCATTTCCACATCAAGGATAAACATTGGGGTCAAAAGGAATCATATATATATATATATATATATATATATATACAGTTGTATAAACATATATATACATATATACCAAGGTGTGACTATGAACACTGTTGTGGTGTTCTTTTTTTGTAGACATGCATACAAGTTGAAATTCTCTTGGAAATTCTGAGACCACAGTGTGTGTCCACAGTGTTGAAAAGGAACACTACAACAGTAGTGCACACACCATGTGCTGTAATTATATTTGAGACTAATGTGTATCAAGAGTGTGAAAATGATCAACATTAAAAAGTATTCTTATTATGGTGCATATTCTGTGTGAGAACAGTGTCTTCACAGTGTGCAAATGATGTAAACAGCATTTCCACGTAATCCATACAATAAAGGTGTTCACACTGCTGTGTAAAAGTTATGATTCCCAGTGAGGCCACAGTCTTTCCACAGTATGTAAATAATTTGAACAGTATCAAAATTTTAACACTGTGGCCTTCTCTGTTATCAAGGTGAGTGAAAATAAGTGAAACCAATGTGAACAGTGTTTTCAAAATAAGAACTACATCAATTTGTTCACACTGTGGTACATTCTCTGTTTTTCTCCGTCACCTAAGTTTGTCAAAATAAGTGTAGTACATGTACTGTGAACAGTGTCTACAAATAAACAACTCTATCAATATAGCTCTGTGGTACATTCTATGGCTACCTCAGCCACCACAGTGTATAGAAATTGAAATTGATGTGAACATTTGTTCAAGTTTACAATGTGGTAATTCAGTGGGTCTCTCTGTGAAGGCCCCGTCACATATTAGCGAAGAGAGCTAACGAATGCCTAGTGAACAGCTATTTTTTGGAAAAGTCCAGATACGCTCAAATACGCTCAAACTCTTGGCCACAATAGGGTTCTAAATTTTTGAACATGTCCAAAATAGAAAATAGGCTCCAGCATATCTCTGCGAACACCTACAAACAGCTAACGAATACCACGTAAGTCAAACATGTCACGAAAGAATGGCAACGAACATGAACACATGTCCAAATTTTCGAATATGTTAGGCATTCGTTGGCTCGATTCGCTAATATGTGACGGGGCATTGACAAAGGTGCGTGTCTAATAAGTAAGAGAGGAAAGACTGTGGTATATAAGCATAGTGATTCTATTTGCACAAAAAGTTTTACATGCTGTAACAACATCCATGCTGTGTACACTTTAACTTACACACTGTGGTTCTCTGTGATCAGAGTGTGAAACACAGTGTACAGATACATTGCGTGTGATGTGAATATGTTTTTAGCCAATCACATGCACCAAATTAGTCAGTTGGCACACCTTTTCTCATTCTCTCCTCTTTTTTTCGCAAATCTTTCAAAATATTTCATTTAGGCGATGACCTAGCAGAAATTAAGCATTCAACTGAAAGCCTTTTCTGCATTTACATGTGTATCACAAAAATGCACGAGTGCACATTGCTTGCTGAGGCTCCATATACACCTTCAAAATTATTTCCAATACCGACGCGACATTCTTCTATTCAGTTCTTTTCAAACAAAGCATACACCCTCAGTGATTTTTTGAAAGGCCAAGAGCAGTGAACCACAACCAACAAAAATTGTACAGTGGAGAATTCTCTTTCCTTTCAAATTCATTTTTGTTTCTTTCACTTCTAACTCCCACTCCGCATAATCCACCCGCTGGAAGTTTTCTATTCAAATTTGGGATATGAGATATTAATGGTTTCTGCAATGCCACTGAAATTTTGAGGTCAACTGACAAGAAATCTATTCTCCATGAATGAAGCAAGCTCTTGCTGCCTACAACTTGGCAACAGACAAACAACTGACTAACTAAGAAGAGAAACTAGTGGGTGCCCTGCACTGTGCTTCACTTTCTACCTGACACGAAAAGATTAAAACTGTGCATAAGAATGCAATTACATACAGGGTATAGCTCTCTTCTGTGAAGAGCACTAGCAAAGCAGAACAAAAAAAAAAAAAAAAAAAGAAAGAAAAAAAAAAGTCCTGTCTCATTCTGGTTGCAAAGAACAAGGCTGCCTAGAATACAATACAGGACAGTACAAGCAATGGCAAAGTAGCAGAAACTAGCAACAGAATAACTGAAAATTATTAGTATCATCAGCTAGAATAACTGAAATTATCCACATTATGTATTTAGAACCAATGTACAGGTACACTACATAATTAATGTACCTTGCAGGTATCCTTCAGTCCCTAAACTGCCTAAAAGTGCCTACATGTAGATTCAAATACAGTAAAATTATAAAAAGCTTCCTTCTTTAAAGAAAACAAGCAAGAAGAAAGAAAATGAAGTGGGAAAAAAATCCATTACCAAATACAACAAACATCTTGTGGGGTTAAGCTCCTTTAGATTACAAATCAATACAATATTTCTTTATTTTTTGTTGCAAAATACAAGAAGAATGCCAAACAAAGCCAGAAGGAAGATTTAGGCTAAAACTTAATCTAAGTGCATTTACAACAATTCAATAAAGGAAATATATTTGAATTTTACACTTTTAAAGACCTGTGGTATCAAATTTGAAAATCAAACAAATACTTTTCATTCACAATAAATTTTTCATATTCAATACGGAAAAAAGGCATTACCTACACACTGTAGGTCCAAGGGTCATCTTATTATCAATCTTCTATGAAAGGGTTATTTTGAGTATATTCAACAGGTAATTAATATTTTTTTATTCTGCATTTCTTTTTTTCCCCCCTCTTTTTTTATAAGGGACCACATCTGGTCTATCTTTAGAAAAAATAATGACTGCAATACAAAATCAATGTGCATAAAAAACTCTGTAATAAAAAAATGTACATCAAATGCAGCAAAAATAAAATGTGAGCATCCAGGTTACTTACATTTTCTATAAATTTTGCTCTCTGAAACCATCTGGAAAAAAAAAGCATGATGCAATCAATTCAGTACTGAACTTGAAGTGTTGAAGATTCTCACTATTTTGAAAAACAAAACCTTCAAACCACAAATATTATCCTGGAACATTCTCGCAAGTCTACTGCGTATGTTTCAAAGTCCAGAATTCAAAGGTCTGTGTACCTTACATAGTTTTCATAAAATGTCCAAATAATTTAACAACTGAAAATAACCAAGATAAATATATTTAGAGAACATGTAACAATGACTCTAGTGGCAAATAGCAATTTCAGGAACATGTTGATTCAGTTAATCCCAGACCATCTGTTTGAATATTAAGTTCATCTGCAAAAAGGAAGGTCCTTGAAATTATCAGGTCTTTAAATGACAACTACAAATAATTACAGGATGGGGAATAACCACACAATGACGTAGGGGTATGTCACAATGTTCTTGACTATTGCACAATTCCGCAGGATGGGGGGACAAGTTTTGATCTATCCTACGTACTCTTCCTTTGCATTACCTATCAAAATTCTTCTAATATATATATATATATATATACAATTACACATGTACTACCCTATTGGCAAAATACAGGTTCCTTCAAAGGAAATCGTGGAATATATGTTGACTTAGGATGGCTCTTTCAAATATAATGTTTAGTTACTTTGTCATATGAGTGAAATGATGCCAAAATTGTACAGTGAAGACATCAAAGGTAATGCAAAAAGATTTATACACAGAACGTCTGCGATTTACAAACAACATGGTGAACTTCAGGTGACATCACAATCAGGATACATGTATGATTAAACAGTTGGAATATTTTGCAATACAGACAAGGATATAATTCATACCAGCCGAGGACTTTATCCTTCAAAAACCTTTACAAGTTAAAAGTCACTGTTTGGGCAACATACTTTGCCTACCCACTCTGTTGACACAGAGGGCAGTAAATTACAGAAGAGACTGGAGATCCTTTAATGTGAAAACTCTAGAAGAGACCAGTCTTGGGGGCTGGAACACATCTGCACAGAGCTATATAATTTAGGACTTAAAGGGGAAGTCCACCCCAGAAGTTTCACTATTTCAATAAAAGCAGTTGAATTTGAACAGCATTTTAAAAAAGAAATGAGCAAAATTGGTCAAAGAATAAGAAAATCACACTTATTTACATTTTCTAGTAAATTACTCCCAGCTTTGCAAATTGGCAACACCAATGACTTCATATGCGAGCAGCTCTCCATTCACTTTGTGCATGAAATTTCACATTTTCTCAATTTTCTTGGAAGTTACACAATTTCTCACCCCATGGAAAAGTATGTTATATAAAAATCAATTCCTCTGAACATACATTGACTATGGGGGTTAGAAAATGTGTAACTTAAAAAAAAAATTGAGAAAATGTGAAATTTCATGTACAAAGTGAATGGAGAGCTGCTCGCATAAGATGTCATCGGTGTTGCCCATTTGCAGAGCTGAGAGTAACCTACTAGAAAATGTGAATGAGTGTAATTTTCTTATTCTTCGACCGATTTTGCTCATTTCTTTTTTAAAATTCTGTTCAAATTTAACTCCTTTTATTGAAACAGTGAAACTTCTGGAGTGGACTTTGCCTTTAAAACATGTATGCCACTCATCCTGTGGGAAATCTATAGGCAAACTCCACAGGGAAGATTTTTTTGTTGTTTATTACCGGTAACAATTTATTAACTATTAACTAATACTGCTTTCACATCAAGGTACGGTCGCTGCGACCGGTCGCTGCGACCGGTCGCTGCGACCGTACCCAGCGATCGATCGGACGTGCTTTCACACCTCCGTCAAAATTTGGTCAGGCCCAGAGCGATCGGTCGCTGTATAGCTGACCTAGCCGGAAGCGGAAGTAGAGATAGTGCGTAGGCATGTATGGGGGTCATTGCATTTCGATCGGTCGCTGTGTACGATGTGCTTTCACATCTAGCTTGCATCGGTCGCGATCGGTCGCTGAAGTACCTCACCGACCGTACTCAGCGACCGATCGTTTTTGACCAAAACGATCGGTCGCAGCGACCGATGAAATACTTTCACATTATGATTTCATCGGTCGCAGCAACCGCTCGCAGCGACCGTACCTTGGTGTGAAAGCAGTAAAAATGAATCAAGATGTCACACCTCTTCACTCTTCCTTTAAAGCCAGAGCAAACTGGTGCCCTTGAATGAGATTTTGAAATAGCACCATCTCAGTCCTGAACTACTGATTCTGTCCCATTTTTTCTCCCAGCATGCACCATTCTGATCACCACGAGCTTTATTTTTAAAATCATCTGTACAAATGTATATGTATTCAGACTAAAGCAGTTCACTATAAGCCAAGAAGGGTGTAATGTTTCTAAGACAGTCTCTGGTTGTGAGTAGCCACAAGTTGGCGCTGTTGTAAATCCATCATTTCAGAGCTATATAAGCGCCAGTTCACTGTGGCTTTAATGCATTGATCATGAGATGACACCGTACCTCTTGCCTTTACAGTACAAAAAGTCAATTCAGACCAAAATATATCAGTTCTGCTACTAACCAAAGATTCATTTCTCTCTAATTATAAAAAGATAATATAAATCATACTTAATACACATGCATCCATTAGAAGGGAAATGTCTACAGGAAACATGGAAGCAAAGAGATACATTTTTTCCAGGAAGGAAGTACTTTCAAGAACATGAGAGATCTATGCATATCCATAGGAACACATGCTCTATTGTTCAATACCACAACCTTTCTTTTTTTTTTTCAATAGTTTTCCCTCCAAAGGGATTTTATTGATTTTCAGTCACAACATATTAACAAAATATAATATATGCAAGGTACATCACATTTATAAATTGTAAATACATTATAGATTATTCAAACAACGAAGTCTTCATTGAACTGTCGGGTTGACAGAATATAAACCAGTATTTTCAAGTGTATTCAAAGAATTAATGACGAAAAGCAAAATAATAAATATATATCATCTTTTGAATAATGGTGTATACAGTAACTGAGGTCTGACCACTGCGAGTTATTTGAAAAACAGAGGAAGAAGAAGAAGAAAAAAAAAATACAGCACCTGTCGGCACTCCCGATCATCTGTCCGCACCATTCCGCCGGAGAACAACAACAAAAAGAAATGGTACACTAACCATACTGTTCCGGCAGAACAGCACAAACACGACCACAAAGAAAGCCAACCGCCACTGTATAAAATATTTGAAATAAAGATACATTGTCATGTAAACAGATCTCTGAACTTAAACCATTTTCTTGCAAATTTATATTTTTTACAATTCGAATCTGCAATGTACTTTTCATTTTTGACATAATTTACAAGCCAAACTTTAATATTATCAAAATCGGGTAGTTGTCTTTTCATTTTGCAAGTATATACCATCTGTCGCACTTATCAATATACAGTTTAATGCATTATTATTTGAGCCTCTATCTTGTAGTGAGAATATAATTCTATTTCCGGTTCCATTATAAATCCAGTGTTCCAACTTATCCCAAATATGTCTAAAATGCGTACATTCACATAGAAGATGGATAACTGTTTCACTCTGTTCGTTACAAAATATACATTCTTTTCCTGGGACTAAATTCATTTTAAACAGCAAATCATTTGTATATAATATCCGTTGCAATACCTTGAACTGGAACCATCGTAAGCCCACGTCTATCGTACAATTAAATGCAATATGCTTCCCAATTCTTGTCATTCAAGTCGAAAATACATTTCCATTTAAGAAAACTTCTGCATTCTACTTTCTTTTTCTTCAAGAAAATTGCATAGATGTGTGCACATCCTTTAATATGTTTCATAACAAGTGCCACTGTATCTGGGAAAAGGGGTTGTTGCACCCTGTTAAAAAGTTGTACATTTGTATCCTTCTCGAATTGCATCACATAATCCACGATAAAAAAGAAAATTTATTTTAATATTGTGCTTTTCTTGGAGGTCTTTCAGAGAGAGAAAATTACCATTTGACTCTAAAATATCATTGACAAAACGGACACCCTTTTGACACAATGTCTTGTTATAAATTGCGCTACTACCTAACTTGATGTAATCATTATTCCATAAGGGTTGGCATGATATTTTATCGTAATGAATGGATACGAGTGTACTATAAGCCGTGAACGTTTCTTTCCAAAAGGGATTTTCCATTTTATTTGCCAGTTCTTGAAAATATGTATTTCCCATATATAATTTCAAGTCTTGTCGTTCAGGCAAGAAAGACTGTAAAAGACAGAGGATATTACTATCAATGGAACCATTTACCAATTTCTTCATCCAGGAGATTTTCAATGACTGGCAGTGTATGTTTATATCTATCATTCTGACCCCTCCGTCTGAGTAACTTTGCGACATTTGATTTCTACTTATTTTATCAGGTTTTTCCTCCCAAATGAATCTATAAAACTGAGCATTTATATCTTTCAAAAATTGTTCATCTGGATTGGGAGAGACAAAATAAGGTAGTTTAATTTGGATACCAACAATGATTTGACAACTGTGACTCTTCCAAGGACAGTTAAGTGTCGTTTTAACCAAGATGTCATTTGGCTTTTAATCTCTATAAATTTTTCATGATAATTTTGAATTGTCATTCTGTGCAAATCCGTACAAAAGTCTGTACCTAAATATCTGAAATAATCATTGAATACCCAATTGAGATTTCTATTTAAAAGAACGCCATCTTTCTTGTTTTTATATCCTCCAATCCATATCGCATGTGTCCTATGTATATTAACCTTCAAACCCGACATTGTGTTATATTCTTCTAAAATGTTTAGTGCAGAGTTTAATTCCTTTACTGATCTATCCAATGTTAGAAGAGTATCGTCCGCATACTGAATTATTTTAAGATGTCTATCTATAGGTAAGCTCAAACCAACAATCGAATTGGATTGTCTAAACAAAAGATCAAGTATTTCGGCGCATAAAAGGAAAACATATGGAGACAAAGGATCTCCTTGGCGACAGCCCCGCTCTATTGGGAATCTTGGAGACAGGTGTCCATTGATCAGTATACAAGATAGAGCATTTTCATAGAATACATTAAACCATTTTACAATTGAGGGACCGAACGTGAAGAAATGTAATACTTTTCTAATAAAATCGTGAGAAATTGAATCAAGTGCCTTTTCAAAATCGCTAAGGAGCAATAAACCAGGAATATCATTAAGATCAGTGTACAATAATATATCATATAACAAACGGATATTCTCTCCAATGAAGCGTCCTGACATAAAACCTTTCTGATTTTCATGTATAAGAAAAGGAAGTAGATTCTTCAACCTGTTTGCTATGCAGGTGGAACCTAATTTATATACTACATTTAGTAAAGATATGGGTCTCCAATTTTTAAAGTACTGCCTATCTTTATTTCCTTTGGGAATTAAAGAGATAAACCCTAACTTCTGTGTATAGGACATCCCAGATTAATATGCAGAATTCAGACAACTAACTAAAAATATTTGTAATTCTTTCCAAAAATGTTTTAAAAATTTGACAGTGAAACCATCTGGACCTGGAGATTTATCATTTTTCATGTTTTTAAGAGCTTGGTAAACCTCATCATAAGAGAGCTCCCCTTCTAGCTTCTGTGACAGTGAATTAGTTAATTTATTTATACCTACATCATTTAGTATTGTATTTAAGTCTACATCTACAACTGGCTTGTTTTTATACAATTTAGAATAAAATGATACAATTTCTGATATAATGTCATCCTGTGCAGTAATCTCCTTGTTTTCGGTAGTGACCAGTTTGCATATCCGTTTATTCAGCGCATTTCTTTTTTCTAAATTCAAAAAATATTTTGATGGTTTCTCACCGAATTCCATCCATTTAATTTTAGATCTCATCTTTATTCCTTCTATTTTCTCTTTTCTTAATGATTCCAGCTGAGTTTTTTTCTCATTCAGTATAACTAACTCCCTATTTTTGTCTGTTTTTGATATCAATGTCTTCTCTAAGTCTACAATTTCTTTCTCTAAATCACATTCCAAATTAGCCAACCAGGACCTTTTCTTTTTCCTAGTTGCATAAGAAATTGTTTCACCTCTGATTATTGTCAACAACATATCAAAAAATAATTGATCACTAACAGTAAACTCATATATTGTATCCTGTCCTTCTGTCTCACATCTACTTGAATTGTTTTCATGTTGGACTGAATAGGCCTTAATCATTTGTTGAATAACACTTTTAATCTGTTCTACATAACTATCATCCCTTAACAATGAATTATTGAATTTCCAGTAACCTGGACCTACTCTACAGTCATTTAAATTCAGAGACAATTTCACCAGAGAATGATTGTATCCAGGTAAAATCTCTATTTTGTTAACTAGTGACAGTAATTCTCTGTGGAGGACAAAAAAATCCAGTCTGGCTGCCTTAAAGGGAGTACATGTAGGTTGACGCCATGTAAACATCTTTTCCTTGGCATGTAATTCTCTCCATGGGTCTACCAAATTTAAATCATTCTTCATTTGATCAACTTTTTTCTTGGCATTAGGGTTATCCAGACGAATATAATTATATGTATCTTTATCAAAATCTTGGACCATGTTCCAATCCCTGCATAGAATTGTTAGAGGATTATCAAATTCCAGAGACCAGAGCAATTCTTTCAATATCTGCATAAAAACTAACATTGTCATGATTAGGGCCATACAATGATATCAACGATATGTCATAGTCATATATATGTAGGTCGAAAGCAACAAAATTCCCTTCTTTTGACCATTCAATCTGATTTACATTAAATTGCACCCCTTCCCCAAACAAAATAGCAACACCCCTTGCATTGGATGCTTTATGACTGAAAAAAAAAATTATTTCCCCCAAAACATTTTATAGATGCTTCTTCTTCATTTACAAAATGAGTATCTTGCAAGCAGCAAATTTGAACCTTTTAGCCTTAACATATTCCAAAACATTACAACCTTTCTTGCCACAAGAAAACCTGGATATATGATGAGAATGAAATATTCTCATTCTTAGGAACAACATAACTAGATGTGATGTGATCCTAAGTAGATAGCAGAAGGAAGAGGATTATCAGAAAATATCCAGACAAAATTTATAATTTGAAAAAAAAAAAAAAAAATCTTTAAATCAAGCAGAGGCTTATTCTGATTTGCACTGATTTACCAGTATGAATATGTACAAAGGAAAAGGAAACCCTAGGGATAAGGCAATTGTTAAATACAGTGATCAAAGAGAGAATAGAGAGAAGCAATTCCAATAAACTTAAATACTAGATGAATCTTCGACCACGCGTGGTCGAACTTTATGCCTCCGCCATTACCAGATCAGAAATAAATGGCACTTCATGTTGCTTTATTTTCATTTATACAATGACATCTTTGACCTTGACCTTTGACCTTGTGACCCCAAATCTAATGAGAGTATTGCCCTTTCCATATGCATACATGAGCCAAGTTTGTTCAACCGTCAAATGGTTACTGAGTTATCACAAGAACGAACCATTTCTATGTACATAATGACCTCTATGACCTTTGACCTTTGACCTTGAGACCCTAATCAGATCATTGTCCCTTCCATATGCATACCTGTGCCACGTTTGAGGTTGATCGGTCAAATGGTTGTTGAGTTATGGTGAAAACGAACCATTTCTATGTACATAATGACCTCTATGACCTTGGACCTTTGACCTTGTGACCCCAAAATCTAATCAGATCATTGTCCCTTCCATGTGCATACATGAGCCAAGTTTGAAGCCAATCTGTCAAATGGTTCTTAAGTTATTGCGAGAACAAGCCATTTTTAAGTGTATTATTACCTCTATGACCTTGACCTTTGACCTTGAGACTCCAAAATCTAATCAGACAATTGTCCCTCCCATATGCATACCTGTGCCAAGTTTGAGGTTGATCGGTCAAATGGTTGTTGAGTTATGCTGAAAACGAACCATTTCTATGTACATAATGACCTCTAAGACCTTTGACCTTTGACCTTGTGACCCCAAAATCTAATCAGATCATTGTCCCTTCCATGTGCATACATGAGCCAAGTTTGAAGCCAATCTGTCAAATGGTTCTTAAGTTATCGCGAGAACGAGCCATTTTTATGTGTATTATTAGCTCTATGACCTTGACCTTTGACCTTGAGACTCCAAAATCTAATCAGATCATTGTCCCTCCCATATGCATACACGAGCCAAGTTTGAACTTGATCCGTAAAACGGTTCTTAAGTTATCGCGAGAACGAAAACGGGACGGACGGACGGACGGACGGACGGACGGACGGACGGACGGACAGCCGTACGGACGGACGGACGGACGGACGGACGGACGACCCGAAAACATAATGCCTCCGGCAACCACCTACGGTGGGCGGAGGCATAAAAAATCAGTTAGAAATTGAGAAAGTTATGAAAATTTGAAGTCTTAATTTACTTTGTATGGTGATCCTCAAATTGGCAATGTTGCTTCAAAATGGCAGGTTTTTGTGGACAACTCTCCATATGTTTTGCATACAAAAAATACAAAATTTCTGATTTTCTCCATTATCTCTCAAGGTGCAGCTTGTCTCTTTGTGAACTCAGTATAGTGTCAAATCAAATAGATTTTCCCATGATATATCTTGAGCTATGACAGAGACAAGCTGCACTTTGAGAAGATCATGGAGAAAATGAATCTTGAAATCATTAGTACAAAACATACAAAGAGTTGCCCACAAAAATCTGCCATTTTGAAGTGATAGGATCACCACAGAAAATAAACTGAGACTTTTCAAGCTTACACAACTTTCTCATTTGAAACAGATTTTGATTTAATTTTTTTTTAAAACTTGCTTCTCTATATCCCCTCTTTTTATTAAAATTGACTTGTCCCCAGATGACTGCCTGTAGTGCAACTAAAGTAGATACTGAAATAAAGTAATTTCATTGGAGCTCAAGATAAACTCACGACTCCTTAGAAATACATGCAAAGTGAATATCACACCATCTCCAACATGCTGAATAGTTTCACTTTCATGTGACTTGCAATTATTTCAGTCAATTTATTTTTCCAGAAAAAAATAGTCATGTGCAACCACTGATCACATACTTCTAGAATAAGCTACATGTATTACAGAATATTCTTGCAATGATTGATACTTGTAGTGAAATGCATTATTTGTAAATCTACGAGTAGGTTTTGTTCGATTCTTTTGATTCTGTTCCCTACCTTCCCTTGGCCAATGGGAAAGTGATCTTCCAGGGGTTGTTTTGTCTGGCTACTACATTAGCGAAATAGGGCCAGGAGCCTCCAGGCTAGCTCTTCATGAAATATCAGAATAAAAACATGAAGAGCTTCCTTAAGCTAGGCCGACCTAGCATGGATGCTCCTGGAGAGTCCAAAAAAAAAAAAAAAACGCTAACGCTACTCACTCTCCACGGAGCAGATGTTTTCATGAAATTTACGGTAAGAATTGCTGTGAATTTCGTGAAAACATCTGCAAGATCACTCGCACCTAGTTGTGCATTGATGTGCATGTGCAAGATAGTCGCCATTTTCAATCTGCTTTACAATGGACAGCAGGGAAACGTAAACATCAGTGAGTTTTTACCAGCTTCCCTACGATAAATTTTTGTCAAAATTTTCATATTCAGATATCAATTTTTTAGTCCCAAGCATCAGTCGGGTTCGTTATGACCACAGCCGATAGTTACAAGGCTGGTAGTGTCATTGGCCCATGGCCATGGGAAAGTGATTTTCCAGGGTTGTTTTGAAGTGGCGAAATGGCTACTACGTTAGCGAGATAGGGAAAAATGCCAGGCTCCGTGGAGAGTAAGCAGCGTTAGGGTTTTTGTTTTGTTTTTTTTACTCTCCAGGAGCCTCCTAGCCTTTGGGCAAGGCCTCACGCGCTGCTTGTCTGCCAAGCAGGGTTTGAAAAATAGACTAAACAGTGTGCATTTATGGCAGTAATCAATGGACCGAGCCGCGTCAGCGGCGAGGCCTTTGCTAACTTGCGGAGCTCATGCATATGCACGAGGGTCTTACATATACAGCAGCTAGCGATGATCGTGACCTATCGTAACTGTTTTAACAACGGTGTGTTTATATGGATTCGTTCATTAAATTATGGGGGATAGATATTTAAATAGGTCTATACTAAATAATGAATAATATTTAGTTCAATTTTCAATAAAACAGATAGATTTATTAAAGAAAGTAAAGAATTTGATGACTAGCTGTATTCACTATTTTGCTAAATAAGTAGATCCATCGTAAAAGTTTGCTCTCTCCTTTTTCATTTCAACCTATGCATAGTGGTTTGCGCGATCAGCCGGTCGATTGTTATTGTACAACACGTTGAACGTTAGGCACATATGAATAATAAACATTGATAAATTCTCTCAAATTCTACTCTGAATGGTGTATCGGATTCGAACGGGCGGTTTGGGTGGCTTTCTCGGTAAGCTACTTTGCATCTAATTATCTACTGATTTGGTAGCGGAAATATAATACAGAACAAAAGAAAAAACACTACAACAACCACTCAGGTTAGTAAAGGCCTTGGTGCTGACCAACCTCTGGCCACGGATCACAGTTGTCGTATGATTAGTCTATGTATTCTGGCGCGTATAGGGAAATAACAGCACAAGTGCCTTGGCTAAAGGCTAGACCTCCAGGCTAAGCCAACCACTGGACTACTCGTACTGCAGACTGTAGTCATGGCAGTAGACCTAGCCATGGGAGGCGTTACATGGTGTTATTCTGAATATCAGAATAACACCTAACCCTACAGGGCTCCGCCGCGAAGCGGCGGAGGCCGCTTCGCGGCGGAGCCCTGTAGGGTTAAATAACACCATGTAACGCCTCCCATGGCTAAGTAGACCTAACATAAACATTACCACCACCATGACCACCATGACCACACTTATACTTTCCTCCTTAATCTACAAAACAAAAGTGAATGACTCACCAACATTACTGCCTGTTAGCTACACATCAAAAATGGTCCGAATCGCACAGAACTGTGTATTATGAGGTGGACTTTCAGCTAGAAAACGTCGAAAATTACAGAGCAAGTTTACGCGACAACAAGACTCTTCCGCATGGATCCACGTGTGTATGTTTACAAGTTGAGTAGCAGTAGGGGTCTAGATCACGTGACATAGACCTTTCATTGATAACTAAGACTGGGTCTGGGTGACGCTTTTAAATTTATGTCTCTTTTATGGAACTTTTATCCAACTAGAGTCTTGTGATACAAGTTAGACAAAGAGTAAATAGATTCCTTTTTGACAATTCTTCGGATGCAGGCGTGATACTAGCGTATCAAGGCAAGAATGAATGAAGGCAGAGACTCTTCGGTCCCACCTATTGAAAACCGCCGTAGTGATTCGCCTGCTATTCCTCCAACTCCACTTTTGTGGTTTGAATTTTTGCTGAAGCCTGGGCTACTGGAAAGCCACCTCAGCAGTGAAAATCCGGGTTTGTAAATTCATGTAATAATGATTTGAATCATAATGGCCATATACCTCTGAACTATACAGTGAATGAATAATTTAATGGAATAAAATAGAGGGAAGTTTTTGTTGTTTTAATGACTATGATTGCTTGTTTTGTTTGTTCATTTCATTCAGTTTAATTCATTCAGTTCAATTCTTGTTTTTGTTCTTTCCATTTGAATTGCTTTCATAGTATTATCTTACTTCTTGTCAATGTAGAATTAGAGATGAAGAGACAAGTGAAATTAAAGTTTGTTCTTTGTCTCATTACAAGAAAATATGAAAGACATAAGATTTTGAAAACAATATGCATTTTACTGATTCAGTTTACAATTGTGCTTAACTTGCTGTTTGAAAATGTTGGTAAATAGTAAATTACATTGAAAATAGGATAATTCTGCTAAAATGCTTCCATCTTTTCTTTTTCTGTTTTATGATATAAACTAAATGTAAGTATTGTGTGAAAATATATATTTGCCTGTTGTTGAATTTTCTTTTTTTTTTTCTGTGTGTATGTATCTGTCATAGGATTTGTCATCCCAATTTTCCTGATAATATTTGTTAACCCCCTGAAAATATCTTTCAGAGTGTAATTGTCCTTGCCATTTAGCAGATCTAGTCTTTTGGACCCTACAACTAGATGTTTAGTAGAAACTGTGAGATTGAAAGTAATGCTTTATAATCACCTGCAGAGATACAATGCAAGTTACAAGTTTTATATCACAAGTCTTGTAATCACTCTTTCTTGTAACCACTCGTGCATTCTTCTCTGTAGAACCATCGGCCACTCTTCTCCTCGAGCAGTTTGTTGACCAGTCTATCAAAGAGGCAAATAATGAAGAATCTCCAGATCAACTGCGTAAAATCCACTCTCTCAAGGTCCTGGCACTTAAAGTGGCAGCCCATCTTAAGTGGGACTTCTCCTTCCTTCAAACAAGGTACATGTATTAATCACCACTCATAGGCACGAACCTGTGTGGGAATGTTTCGAACATTCACTTCTGCCCTAGTGAAAAAAAATAAAACACCAGAATTGGTGTGAACAAGATTGAAGTTATTTAAAAGGCCTATATTACCTGATTCAGGGACCCTTCATTGATAGATACTCTGCTGCAGTAACCACTGTTTCCAAAATGGAAATGGATTATTGAATAGAATTGAATTGAATTGATCAAGTTTATTAGAAATCATCTAAACAAAGCAGCCATAATTGTTTGCTTTACAAAGTAACCTATTCATAATAAAATAAAATCAACATTAAAAAGGAACATGAAGAAAATGGAGTGTCATATAAATTCATAATTATACATTTCGTAATTTACAAAGTTATAACATTTGCAATTATGATTGTAGGCCATTGTTTGTATAGAAAAAAAAGTGTGAGAAAAAAATCATTCATAAAAATAGAATATGACAAATAATTCCATTGTATTGATAAGGTATTTTTAAAGGACATGTTGTACAGTTGAATAACAGAAACTAAATTACTAACCTTAAATTTGGAGCAATAAAATGAAATCATGAGAAAGATCAAATCAATGGCTGTGGAAAGAATGAAAAAAATTAGAGAGGGCTGGTAGAGAAGATTAGAAAAGAAGATGGAAGAGTAGAGAAAGGATAGAGATATGAAATATTATAATTATCATTATGAACAATGTATATGGTTTTAACAACAACTGGAGAAATTATTCATAGTATGAGGAATAATTTCAGAAATACAATAAATTAAGAGACCATGTTTTCTACAAGAAAAAAACAAACACACATGTATTTGCATACCTGATAAGTATTTTCCCCTACCCCATATATGATCTACTTTGGAGTAATCCAGTCTAATACATCTGTGCCAATTCTTTTGTATGAATTCAGCTATAGATGCAGGATTTAAACCACTGTGAGAAATTACACATTGTGTACCTAGGCTATGTAATATCACAGAGTAGTCTCCATCCCTTTATTTTTTTTTCCCCACTGACTGTATATAATTATGATTTTGATGATTATTAAGGTTTCAAAATCCATCTCCATTTGTTAAATTCATTAACTGTTTATGGGTAAAGTGAAAAAAATTGTGCAAGTCAGTGATATTTATAAGGTCATGATTTATGAAAAGCAGTGAATGTAATTCTTAAGGAGAAAGATTTCAGAGTGATCCATCATTTTTTTCTTGCTTGTTTCCATCTTGCAGCCTTCCCTTATACATGGTGCACAAGGTTCTAAAGGACTTTGTTGAGTGGGTTTCACCTCCAGAGCTCAATATCCAGCCAACCACAGATGTTTGTAGCTTGGATGACTCGGTGCTGGTTGCGTTGACCATCTACAATAGATGGTGAGTAAGGATGTCAGATTTATAGCTTTGACCCCTCTCTGTTTAAGGCTTTTTAGGCCAGAAGATACCAAGCCCCCAATATATTTAGGTTTTTCTTTCAGCGCTGAATGAGTTTGAATAGAATGGTTAATGTAGAATTTATGGGAACAAATGTTTGAATTTCTTTTTAGTTTTAGTAAAGGGATTATCTGTTTTTTATGTCCTTAGTCTATGACATGATGCTGCAAGATGTAGTTTGTATTGTTCTTTGCAGGAGTGTAAGAACATTTGTAGAGAGGTCCGTGCCGTCCAAATTGATAAAGACACCACCTGGAAATGTTCCTGGGTAAGTTCTTTACTTTTCATTGCCAAAGTTTCTTCAAATACTGAAAATTGGACCATTGTCACCAGGGTTTTCCACGAGGGCTTTAAACATGTAACAGCGACAGGTTTGGTATTTGGCGTGACACGTTAAAAAAATTGGCGACAGGTTTAAAATCATGAGCGACAGGTTATAAATTTTTCAGAGACTTGCATGGAAATTCCCACAATGAGCAACTAATTGAACCTTTTGAACATACAATAATACATACAGTGAGGTTTCAGTCACTTTATAAAAGGTAGAACTGATAAAACAGAAGTTTTATTTGCTCCGCAATCATCTTGAATCAAAATACATCCACCAAATGCACAGTGGAATGCTACTGGCTTCCTACCCCGATTCAGCTAGCCCGGTACGATGTGAGCTAGCTCAGCTCACATCGTATGCATTCATTGCAGTGAATTACATGAGCACTACTACATGTATTTCAGTCCCAGCATCTGCATTTTAGTTGCAGGGTCCGCACCAGAGAAAATGACTTTCTTCATGGAAAAATAAGTTGCCATTATTCTTCTTTTCATTTTGTGTCTCTTTTGAATGAAATAAAATAATATGAACATCTTGTCTTGTTGTTTTGCTTTTCATATACTTTATATCATCGTCATAAATTTCATTTTCTAAAGTTCTTACAAGTTTTAATCCCTTTCAATCATGGAATCTCCAATTTCCAGACGGCAGAGTTCATTTTCCAAAAGGGGAGGATCAGACAGTTGGCATGAAATTGTAAACATTTATGCAAAATTATAAACTAGAATTTGGTATGTACTATCTATTGTTTGTATTTACTTGAAAAGTTAATGCAGTTTCTCAGTTCAATCTTATTTTGATTTGTATATATAATGCTATAATGCACTATCACTGAAATCCAAAACTGCTTTCCCCGTGTGAAAAATAGCATGGCCCACACTGCATATCTGCACACTCGTGGTTTATCTTCCCACCCATAAAAAAAAGCTTAGGCGTGGGAGCAGTGGGAAAGTTTAGAGAAGCAGGAACATGCGGTCTTGTCTTCCAAACCTTTCAAATTTAGATAAACATATTTAGAAGCACGTTTTAGGTAGGTATTTCACTAAGAAATATGAGGAAGGGACACAGTTGCTTAAATTGGATTCCATATTCATGTGAACAAAATACATGTATATATGATAAAGCTAATCATGAACAAGATTTTAAAGAAGTTATAAATGACAAGAAAAAAAAGACTAGCATGCCGACCTTCACCCTAGCCCTCATTCAGGCAACCTCCATGCTGCATTGCGATCTTGTTTATAAACAAATTCAGAAATTGAGATGATAAGAGAGGGAGGGAGGGAGAGACAGAGAGATGAGAAAGAAGTAGTCAGGTTGAAAAACTATTGGAAAAGCAGAAGAAATTGTGCTTTGTTATTGCGTTTGCTCTGTCATGATTTGGGAAGGGGATTTATATGGTGGCGGGCAAGCAGTGATAACAGGCCACAGGTAGGTTGCTAGCTAGCGTGTGTACACCCATAGACTGCACTGCGTGGTTGCATGTTCATTCCTGTTATCGCTACCTCCGTAAGTAGGTCAACTATTGTGATTTCAGAAAGAACAGGAATTCCAAATATTTGAATTATTTGAATACTAACTCTGTCGAATACTCGAGTAGTAAATCCTAGTAGTAAACATACTGTTCGTCCCAGGCGGCACTGATGATGTGCCGATACGAACGCTCATCAATATTCATGAGCTCTACAGTAGTTTGTCACTGATAACTTTAGCGTCCAAAATTCGTACTTATTATGCATTTCCTGATATAATCTGATATTATACTAGCTAATTAGGATAATGAAATTATTATTAATGCCTTTGTAACTCTGTGAAATGGTAAATCGTGGCAGCAGACCTCTAGTTTCAGGGAAAAAATTAATTAATTTTTTCCGGGGCTACTTTTTGAGCCCATCCGCCCAAATTTTCTACATTGTATTACAGTTTACATTGGACTCTATGAGAATTTCAGGGGCTCTTTTTTAGTTTTACAGGGCTCTTTTTGGCATTTCAGGGGCGAATTGGCCCCGAGCCCTTGTGTATTTTTTTGTAGTCCCACATTTGCATTTTTTTGTATGTTCCAATATATCCAAACACTAACAGTCTCTTCCTTGTATTGCAAGGGCATAGGCTGCTTTGGGCATGGGGGTGGTGCTCATATCTTGGGGAGGTGGGACTGTATGCATCCCGGGTCTCCTAAAATTAAGAAAGTAGTCTTTTCCTGGAAATACCACTAACAAAAATTACTTTCTCTATGAATAATGCTTGATTTGAAGCTGTTGAAAGCAGAAAAAAGAGTACATTCTCAGCCTGCACCCTTGTACGTAACAAATAAATTTATTGCATCACATTCATAACTAAATTGAATGAATTGGAAAAATTATTCTCACAAATCTTGATTCTTAATCTAAAAGAAGTGCTCAGAAATGTGGCTGGATTGCACCAGAGAGCATCAAGAAATAATAGAGCTCCATGGGCCTTTATGCAGGCCCTGGATAACACGGCGCAAGGGACTTCGCGCTTCGCACACCCTTGGTCATGATCATTTTACATGTTTAAATTTTCAGTTGTGGAAAACCCTGATTGTCACATTCATCAGTATTCAGGCACTATTATTAATTCATAAACATTAAATATTCAAAATAAATCACATCAAAAGAATTTCAAGATATACATGGTCATTAGTCAAGAGAGAGATTTGGATGCACGTTTTTATTCTAACATGATTTCCTTATGTTCATTTAACAGCTCAAGATAAGAGAGAAGAGATAAATAGTCACCACTTCAAAATGAAAACAAAACAAAACAAAACAGAAACAAAGGCCTATCTCTCATGTGCCAAATAAGGATGTTTTAAAACCTGGAATACAGTAGATAATTCTTGTCAGCTATTGAATGTAAGAAAATGAAGTGTAGGTGATTTTGTGTATTAGTAATTAAAGTGAATGATTCTATTTTACTGCAGTGCCTTCAATGTGGCTGGTGTGAATGACATGGTCATGAAAACCGTAAGTCTGAATTTTGATATTACTAGCTGTGAAACAAGGATGTGAGACAAGGATTTCATATAACTCCAAATTTTAATATTATTAGTTGTGAAACAAGGATGTGAGAGAAGGATTTTATGTAACTTACATGTAATATTTGTTATATTATTTTTGTACAGATGGAAATTGAGACATTTTAGGATTTTAAATTTCTGCATTGATGTGTTTCCTGATTTTATTCAAGTTTATAAAAATGAAAGTGGTATTTCTAGGAAAAGACTACTTTCTCAATTTTAGTGTGTATGATTGTAAATCTTTATTAATTTTTATTGAACTTTATAGATTGCATTTATTTATTCATATTCATATTCATCTTCATCTGATATCATATTTCATTTTTTCCTGTTAAAAAAGAAGTTGAAAAATTACTACATTTACGATGCATGAACGTTAATTCTTCTGCACAAATATACCAATTTCATTTCCTACACCATATAGGTCAAGGACACACTTCCTGATTCTCTGAACTTCCTGGAGCGGTGTCTACCCCTTGATCGTGACATCTACTTCCCCGACACCCACACCTTCATCGACATCGATGTCTCCTCATCTTCCTCCACCTCCCCCACCACATCATCATCCAATGCTAACAGTTCTCCCACCAAGCTGCCTGCTTCACATCCACAAGGCATCAAGGTCACCAAAGAGGAGTTCCTCTGGCAGTTGAACTATGACCTTGGATGCTATTGCTTCCATCAGCAGCAATATGTGAAGGCTGCGGATATGTTCCAGCGAGTACAAGAACTCTTGCCAAAGGTGAATGAAGTGAAGATGGTGCACACTTGTGTGCAGGCTAGAAAATCCAGTGATCAGGGGTAATAAAAGTAACATTGTAAAGTGCAATACAGTATTCACGTAGTGTGAACGTAAAATATTATTATTACTATTATTATCATTTAAACTTTCACTTTTTGCTCAATGAACAGTCCTGAAATACATGTTCTGCAATGTCTTTTAGAATTGTTATGTGACTGTGAGACATCATTGTCAGAGTTTTCTTTTGCTTAACTGAAGTTCTGATTTTTTTTTTACTGCATGTGACTGTGAGACATCATTGTCAGAGTTTTCTTTTGCTTAACTGAAGTTCTGATTTTTTTTTTACTGCATGTGATTACCTACAGGTTGAAACTTCATTCTATTGTCACCCTGAAGCCTCAAAGCTTGACGGCTATCTCGCTGCATGCAGTGCCCTCATAGGTCAGAACCTGATTAGGCAGCCATCCAAGGAAGCTGCATCTCTACTCTCAAGATGTGAGGCTAGCAAAGCAAGAAATTATCAGGTATTTGTTTGCTCTACCTTAGAGAATTACATTCTAAATATCCTCATTATGTGCATCCAATAATCCAAAAATTGAGAAAGTCAATTTTTCACTCCTTCAGCTTCAACCATGTCACCCCTTCAACTTCAACTGTTCAACCATTTTTTCCCCTTCTGACTTTGAAAGCCACACTATAATCCGCCATTCTGACATTTCCACCTACTTGTATATCAGATTAAAGAAATGGATATTTACTGGATTCTAATACTGAAGATGCCTTTCATAGACCAGTGTTGTGTGCTGGCTTGGTATTTGATATTTTATATACCTCTCTCTTCTCTCTTTTCTTCTCTCTCCTCCTCTCTTTCTCTCCTCCTCCTCCTCCTCCTCTCTCTCCCCCTCTCTCTTTTCAGGACATTGTATCCATCTTACTGGAGGATAACTTCAAGCAAGAGCTTTCTATATGGTACCGCGAATGCCTAGGGGACGACATAGCTAAGTCAGCCATCACTCCTGCCAAAACAAAACAGCAAGTGGTGTTGTGCAATGCAGCACGGTGGGCAGCTGAGGGGAGGACAAACCTCGGTGACCTCCAGATGAACCTTCAACAGTCTCCTCAGGAAGCAAAACAGTTTTTTGTTGAGGTAAGTCTGTATAGTCAATGCTTATAGAATACTCATGTAGCACCAATAATTAACTTGAAATTTGTAAGTATATGTCTGTAGTGATAAAGTTATACATAAATTAATGACAAAAAATAACACATTATACTGTTTACAGATAAATAAAGAAACATTCAGATCGTGGTGCAGAAAAGAAGTAAAATTTAAAATATGCTACATGCTCTTAATATTACTTATATTTTTACATTTCAGTGTGTCGTGAAGACATTATCCTCGAGCACTGAAAGTCAGAAGTCAAATGTGAAGTCTCTGTTGAGGTAATGAATTGTGATTTTGATTATTTTTGGTTGAAATTTATTTTCACATGAATTGTTTAGACATTCTAAAATGTTGATAATGCAGGAATGAAATTTGAAATTGTGTTCCTAAGGTTGTGTACATCTATGAGGCTAGTATTTCATGTGGTTTCAAATGAAACTCTCTGCAAGTCAGTGAAAGTTGTCTTTATCTAGTTTCCTTCTGTCATTAACCGTCGGCATTATGATCATTCATCATGGTCGTCATTATCTCAGATGCCATTTATGAAGGAATGTTGGTTACTATAAATCTTCAACATTTCCTACACTTTACCAGGATCTGGAAGTGGAAGGGGGAAGGGGAAGACAGAGGACTACTTGAAAGAAATGGTGGGGAGGAAAGTGGAGGGGTTGGGCTAAAAGAAGAGGATTCTCGAGACAAGAGCAAGTGGAGTGAGAGAGTGTCGTCATGGTGTGAAAGTCAGTGGCCTCTCTTAAGAGGGAAGAGGCTGAATGTAATAAACAATGATGATACTGTGCATGAACATTAGGTGCTATCATTTGCCATCATCGTTCAGGAATATTAAAGGCATTGGCTAACTTTGTGAGTAGCTAATTTAAAAACTTCTCAAACTAAGATGAAACATGTGTATGAGTACTTGTATTTGTACTCAAAAACCCTGAAACCAACCATAATTTGGAATGAAAAAGTGTAAGTTAGACGCAAACGGCGTTTTTATTATCCTTCGTCTCACGAGACAATCACTAAGAGGACCACTTTGCTTGAATTTGAAAATGCCGTTATGTGCTTCCCACCGCGTGATTCGCCAGTACACACAGTAAGGTAAGGTGAGTCACACGCGCATGCGCACTCCTTATGTCTATGCTGTGCAACTGACCCTCGTATATTTTTCAAACATTGGTTCACATTTTTGATATTTAAAAATACTTCTGTGAATATTATACTTTGAAACTTTCAGAATAGTATTTTTACACTATAACCCTTATGTTTATCCCATTTTCAAGCAACAAAACAAGATATTTTTAAAATCATAACAATGTTAACCAATGTCTTTAAGATCCTGCTTTGATGTCACCACCTAAAATTTGAAATTTTGCACCCGTTTTCAGATTGTTGTTCCGAGATGACACGCTTTGCAAGGGTATCCTGGAGAGTCCTCTTGGTATCCTGTTCTCTGAGGAAGAGAGACAGGAGTTCTTGAGGTGTCACACAATGGAGGATGGAAGACAGAGTGGGGGAGACATTAATCAAATGGATCAACATACCGGTAGGATTGTCATACCTCTGAATGATTCTCTTATCATTTACAATTGAAAATGCATAATGATTGTAAATTTCCCATGTTTCCAACCATTGTTTTTTCTCATCACGATCATGCTATGTAATGTGATGAATCATGCAGAAATGAATGAATAAAAGAAAGAAAGAAAGAAGTGAATTATACTAGAAGCATTGCTGTAGTTGTTATGGTTTTAAGTGACATAACTGTAAAGAAAATTATGAGATAATTTGAAAGGAAGCATCATAGTCCCTGGATGGGTGCATGTATTAGAGAAGGAAGAAAAGTGAAAGTAAGGAAGAGAGAAGAGATGTCATTGATTGAGTCATCTCTTTTTCCTCTTTCTTTTAGATAACCTAGGACTGCAGATGGGCCAGTTGGAGCTGAAACTGCTCCTAACGCAAGACCCTAATGAGTTGGAGTCTGTTCTTAGGGCCTTACACAAGATAGCTCCAAACAGAAGGTTCTCAGCTGTATGCAGCAAGGTGGGTGGTATCTTGCATCATTATGTGGAGATAATATCTTGAAAATTACTCTGGAGCTTAGAAATATAGCCAATGACACATATAACCAATTGCCTTTCCAGATTTGGATATAGCAGTAAATCAGTACTTCAGGAAGGGGTCATTCCTAGTGGGGTTTTTTGGGCCACAAAAAAGGAAGAAATATCTCGTAGTCTTATCCACTGTCTGGTAAAGTGGCAGAGCCAAGGAGGTTAAGAACCACTTTGTTCAATCTTTCCAAGCTTACTGGTTATACACTGCATGATAAAAACTGATGACAGAAATCTGCCAAAATTTAAAGTGTTTTTTTAAACAGAGAAGAGAGCACAAATTTGATTTACTGTTGATAAGCACCATGTGAATTATAAATATCTGATGAGTATTTCACAATTTTTTATGAATGTAAAGTGCAAAAACATATGGCAATTCTGGTTCTTTGTAACATCAGTGGCAGGTGGACCGAGCATATGGCTTTATCATTGATGGCATGAATAACAGACTGTCACAAGATTTCATCTTTATTCTCCTGGTCAAAGCACAGCATTGTATTGAGAAGAAGGTAAGAGGAACTAGTGTGCATCATTCTTTTTGGTCAAGCGTTTGCTTCAAATGTATGAAGTTTAAAGTGTTCATTCTATATACATATTCTTTTTGGAGTTCTGATGTGTCTCATCCATACGCATCTCATAATATTCATGGGGATGTTAGTAAGTGATTGGCCCAAAACAAGACTACAACTGTACAGGGCTGAGGAGGCCTTCTTCTAGTTAGGCTTTTCTTCTATGCATTTTTTTTTCTCTCTCTCTTCTTTGTGGAGGAAGAGTGAAAAAAAATGGTTACCATAGCACACAGTCTCTCTCTATTTACAGTCATTGCAGCTACATGCTGCGATGTTCCAGTCGGTACTTGTATTATGTACGCAATCATTTCTTCTTTCCTGTGTTTATGTAGAGCTATGATGCAGCTATCAACCATCTAGAGGCTGCATGCAAAGCTACCAAGGACATGTACTTTAGACTCTATACCGGTGTAAGGAATGAGATCCTGTATGTAGACCTGCTGAGGTTGGCAGAGCAGAGAGGGGCGAAGACAGCTGGACCAGACTTCAAACAGATGGTCCTGGCTTGTCTCCTGGGGACACGTAGTGGTGAGTAGAAGAGGGGGCAGGACGGGGTGAGGGAAGTATGCAGGGTAAAGAGGCTGGAGCAGGAGTGCCTTCATTAAGCTTTATACCAGTGTGAGGAATGAGAGGGGCAAAGAGAGCTGGACCTGACTTCAAACAGATGGTCCTGGCTTGTCTCCTGGGGACACGTAGTGGTGAGTAGAAGAGGGGGCAGGATGGGGTGAGGGAAGTGTGACGAGTAGAGAGAGCTAGGAGTGCCTTCATTAAGCTCTATACCAGTGTGAGGAAGGAAATCCTTTATGAGTTGCTCGTAGGGATGGCATAAGAGAGAGGGGGAAGACAGCTGGACCAGACTTCATTTGAACAGATTGCCCTGGCTTGTCTCATCGGGACACATAGTGGTGAGTGATGGTGGTAGTGGTTAGTGGTGGTAGTGGTGGTGGTGGTGTTGGTAGTGGTGGTCGGAGATGGGATGTAGAAGGAGGAGGAGGATCAAGAGCACAAAAGTACCAAGAGAGCTGGACCAGACTTAGAACAGGGAGGGGCTCTTGACTTGTCTTTTAAGAAGTCATATTGCTTACTGGTAGGAGTAAGACAAGGATGTAGTATACTGGTAGAGAAGAGCTAGGAAGGCTAGATGGTAGAGATGTAGAGGCATGCTGGGAGTTGAGTTAATGGAACGGGGCAAAGAAGAGGGGGGCTAAGACACTGTCGTGACTTGTGTCACGAGGAAATGTAGATAGAAGGTGTAAAAGGTAACATATTCATTTCATGTACTTTGGTAATATGCAGTTTTTATTGAGGATTTGCTGTGACTTTGAAAGTAATGACAGTATATATTTCTTTCTAATTTTGATAGACCGTGACATTCAGCCAAGAGAGCCAGTCTTAGATCAGTGCATCTTGTTCCTACTCAACAGCCAGTACTGGTTATGTTTCTTCAATGCTGATATCCCACTGCCTTTCTGGAAGGTGAGTAGTTTTAAGCAGTTCACTTCTCAGTTGAAAATTCTAGAAATTGAACAAATTATAGAATATTGTAGGCAAATTTATTTTTAAGACATTCAGTCATGACAGGAAATCTATATACCTAAGGGGAAAAAAAATGTCTGTTGGTTCACATAGAATTTCCACTAGACTGTACCTTTAATAAAGACAGATTTTAAATTCAGAGAATTGTAAGGCGCCCTATGGGAATTTGAGATTTCGGTGGTCAACAGGTCAGGTTTGATTGGGACTTGTTTGATTTGTTCAGTTTGGATCAATTGCAAATCTTCATGATAAAGACAATGCCCAAGTCAGTGTACATTAAATCAATATAAATGTTAGCCCTCTTAAAGTTTAGACCCAAGATAAGTCAAGATGATTAAACACATGGAAAAGTGGATGATGTCATCTTGCGAAGTGTTGCATATAAGTAAGTAAGCTGTAACCAGTTTTCAAGTAATCATCGATGTTTTGTTGTTTTGTTGTTTTAATCTTTAGATCAGTAAATTCATAGCCCTCTGTATGAGAGATGACCCTTCTGATGCTAACAATTGTCGCACAGTGGCTAAGGACCTCTCTCAAGCTTTGGTATCAATATTCAGTACGACAGTACAGGTCAAACGTAACATCACTGGAGCTACTGCTTCTACCGTTGCCAGGGAAACTGTTACAGCCATCATGACCAGGTAGGACCAAGAACTCTTATAGACTAGACAGTATGGAATCTCTGTAGAGTTAGTTTTCTTTGGTAACATTTTCCTGTACAATGACTCCACCCATATCAATCATTGGATAACTTTTATTGATAGATACCTAGATCCACAGCTGAGGACTTAGTTCTTTAGACTGTGCACATCAGACATTAGAAAACTTCCAAAAGACTGCCACCAATATACACAGCTGAGAAACTGCTGAACATGAAAGTATGTTTGTTCTGGCTGGATTGATAAATCATATTATGTTCATTAGAACAGTTTTTAAATAAGTTGTTCACTATGTAGATATGCGAATGAAACACATCTAAACGGTGATCTTTACACTGACAATTGTCGTAGTTTGCCTGTACATGTCCTAGTTTTTGCTGAGTTCTTGTGTCCTTAACTATGAAGCTCAGACATTGCTTTGTTCACAACAGAAATTAGCTGTGCATCTGCTTGCTCCATAATGTGATTTTATAATGAGTGGACTGATGTTGATCTTGATATCATGTTTCCAGAGTAGAGTTTGTAAGCTGTGTGTAATGTCTGTTCAGTGATAGATGTGTAAGTCTTTCCCTGCCTCATATTGCCACAAGAAAAGAAGTATAATAATTATGTATTTCATTCATCATGATTTGAAGGGTACTAATATGATATTTGACATTTTGATGCAGGGTTGAGTTTGTGAACTTTGTGAAGTCTCTGTACGATGATAAATGCCTGAGCCTAGTCCTGTCTTGTCTGGTCAAGATATACAACCTTCTCAAAGACGATGTGACGAATGAGTTATCCCATGAATACCCGGCACTATGGCCTAATACTATCACCAAGTAAGTCATTTAACATGATGTGAACATTAATAACAAAGTGTTCAATATTTGGAGGCTTTAAACTTGAAATTTATTTCTATTGACCCCTTTTGGAGTTTGAAAAAAAAATCATTTGAAAGCACAGAAAATCAAATGGAAGAATGCAATTTGAAATGTATTGTGCTTAATTGAAAAAAAGTAATTTATTTTTCAAGTTATTGGTGAATACATAAGAAATAGGCAGACATGAGCACCAAGCCATGAATTTGCTGCCTTGTATAATCTATGGCTGATGACATAGTGTTACTAATTCCATAGTTGTAATTGTGCCCTACCTTGTAAAACAGAACTCCTATCTGTAGCTCAATTTGGAAGCTTTGCTGGAATCAGTACTAGTCTTGTAGCTTTATTTCACCTTGGTTCTGTTAAAGCTTGTCCTTTCTTCCTTTACCTATCAGTCCTGGGTCAGTGGAGATTGATGCAGTGTCAACCACCCTTCATGAGGTCATAGGTCATGCAGTATCTGTGGACCCAATGAACCCAGCATGGCTCTGTACACAGGCTGATGCATGTTATGGTAAGCTCTCATATGTAAGCACACAGAGGTGAAATAAATCATATTTTTGACATAAGGAGTATGACATAAACACTTTTCAAAGAGAGTATGTATGATATTGTCATAACTTCTAACAAGTATCTGTGCATTCTTTTTGTATACAGTTATCCAGTCTAATTATATCATATTTCTAAGTCAGTTGTATGAAGTATCGTAGTCTGCAGCTTTTCTATTATATTTTTTGAAGTCTGCATGAGTAAGCAGGACTTGTCTCTGTTGCATCTTGGCTGGTTACCTGACATGTAGAAAATTGTACTTGGCCATTCCTATCTTTTAAGTGAAGAGATAATTAAAGCAACCAACCAATGAAAATCAAACTACGTTTCTTCTGTTTGTTTATACAGCTAAGAAGCAGTTTGGATCAGCTCTAAAGCTCTACCTCCAGGCAGCCATGGTCTCCACACAGTTCTTTGAGGTCCCTGTACCAAAGACCATTTGGACAGACCAGGTCTACAAGCGCTGCATCAAGGCGTGTTCCGGTCTTCAATGCCACACCCAGGCAGCTATCCTGTGTCAGTTCCTGCAACCAGTGGACTATGTAACCGCATTCCAAGCTCTACAGGAGAAGAGATGGTAAGGAGTTTTAGCCTATTGTTTTACTGTAGAGATGTCAGTTTTGATGTACAGGCAAACCGTGTGAAAACAGACTCCTCTGGACCAAGGAAATTACATCTTTATATCAAAACCTTGTTATATCAGGGCTAAAAAAACACTAAAATACAAAGAAGTACGACCGGCAAAATTTTCTCGTTATAACAAGAGTTTGTCATAACAGTGTTTTTTTATAACGAAGTTCCACTTTATCTGGTTTCCATACCTGTTTGGCCTGTGTACTTTGAAATCTTGATGAAATGAATCTTATCTTATTTTTAAGGATTGTAAATGGCACTTGGTTTTACAAATATGAAAAGGATGCAGAAGTGATCTACATTACCAATAGCTATGTTTCATGGCCAAAATTATGATTTTTTTTTTTAAATATTTGAGAATTACATCATCAAAAAGAGATAATAACAGCCTTCTTCTTTCTGTCTTCTCTCTTTCTCATGTTCTTTTATTTATCCTCTTTCATTGTCTCAACAATACAGTTATGATGGAAGCGATAGCCTGTACAACTGCTTCTGGGATCTAGCCATTCTTGAGTTCCTTGTGTGTATCCTTTGACATCAAAACTTATAAAAGTGGTTCGTATGAAACAGAAGGAAATATGTTTTTAATAGATGTCTTTACACTTCCTTTAATGCAGTCTTAAGCAACGGATCAGTGAATTTATATTGTATATGATGAACAGGAAAGGACACAAGAAGTTCAGGATAATGCATTTTCATATATATGTTTTCAGATAGTAACAACTGATGCAAACAATAGAGTACCTTTCAAGTTGTACGTAGGAAATTATTCATGTATTTAGGATATAAGGTTCAAATACAAGGAACTGATAAGCTGAAGAACTACCCAGAGTTACATCTTTAACTCTACTCACCATAGACACTCACCACAAGAGGAGTGAAATGGACAAGAAACAAACTGCAGTAAGTTATTTTCGTTATAATGATAATAAAGTGTTATTATTATTATTATTAAAGACATTGGTTAACATTGTTATAATTCAAAAAATACTCATTTTGCTACTTGAAAATGGGATAAACATAGGGGTTATAGTGTAAACATACCAGTCTGAAAGTTTCAAAGTATAATATCCACAGGAAGTATTTTTAAATATTAGAAATGAGAACCAATGTTTGAAAAATATATGAGGGTCGGTTGTACAGACTAGACATAAGGAGTGGGCATGCGTGCATGGCTCACTGTACCGTTCTGTGTGTATTGGCATATCACGTGGAGGGAGGCAGATAACGTCTTTTTAACTCAAGCAAAACGGTCCTCTTATTTATTGTCTCTGAGACCAAAAATAATAAAATTGCAATTTGCGTCTTACTAATGGTTTTTCATTCCAAATTATGGTTAGTTTCAGGGTTTTTGAGTACAAATACAAATACTCATACACATGTTTCATTTAAGTTCGAGAATTTTTTAAATCGGCTGCTCACAAAGTTAGCCAGTGCCTTTAAAGGGAAGGTCCACTCCAGAAGTTTCACTGTTTCAATAAAAGGAGTTAAATTTGAACAGCATTTTAAAAAAGAAATGAGCAAAATCGGTCGAAGAATTAGAAAATTACACTCATTTACATTTTGTAGTAAATTACTTTCGGCTCTGCAAATTGGCAACACTGATGACATCGTATGTGAGCAGCTCTCCATCCACTTTGTACATGAAATTTCACATTTTCTCAATTTTCTTGAAAGTTACACATTTTCTCACCCCATAGTCAAAGTATGTTATGTAAAAAGCAATTCTTCTGAACATACACTGACTATGGAGGTTAGAAAATGCTTTAAGGACTGAGCCAACTGGCCTCCTCAGCATTGCTCCCACAGTTTATATCACTGCATATCTGCTATGGTTATTGTCCATGTTATCTCTGTATATCGCTGACAATTTGGCAATTGTGTTATTGATTGATTTATAATTATGTCAGTTAAGCTTATTCCTTTTGTGAGAGTTTTAATATACAGCTGATCATTTTTTCTGTTGGTTGGTTTTTACTCACAGGAGTAATAAGTTGTCTTGTAGATGTTGATATATTAAAAATTTTGAGAGAGAAAGAGAGATCATTACAAAAGAATTGGGAGAGGACCATTGACAACTGCTGGTTGTTGTTGTTTCTGTTAGTAACTCTATTTACTCTTCCTTTACTATTTCATTTGGGTAATTCCATGGTTACATTAAATTTGGAGAGGTATTAATTTACAACCTCTTCTGCTGTTCTCTTACCACAGGTGTTAGGTAAATGGGTTTTATTTGCACTCATATTAGAGTATCTAAATACAGCACTAGAACTTCAGAGGTCAGTTACCGGTACTCGTGTTACATTACTTGGACCAATATGTGGGATTGCCATTTGATATGTCATTTTTCATGCCATTTACTATTCCATTTTTATTCAATTCATTCCATTTATTGTTCAATTTTTTCTTCCATTTACTATTCCATTTACTCTTTCATTTGATATTCCACTTGTTATTCAATTTATTACCAGTATTCTGTTTACTATTCTATTAATCATTCCACTTGCTGTTTAATTCGTTCTTCCATTTATCATTCCATTTTACTATACAGTGTCCTATTTCATCTATTATTCCGTTGCAGTTGGATGTCCTGAGTCAAGCAGAGCTGAACACGTGCAACTCTGAGACAGTCCTAGCAGCAGCAGCAAGAAAGCGACAAAAGCTATTCCTACAATCCATGGCCAAGCAGTATCTGTGAGCATTCTAGCAGGAGCTGCAAACAAGGGACAAAAACGAGAGACTGAAGCAATTCATACATTTCATGGTGAAGCAGTATCCGTGGGCATTCTTCAAACATCTATAGCATACAGGAGAGAGAAAACAAGTCTAATGGTGTGTTGCAAGAAGGTTGCAATCAATTGCAAATAATTGCTAATTTTGAAACAACCATTCTGATTGGCTCAGGGTCTGCCCTCTTAAGAAGACATGCATACAACAATGATTTTGATTGGCCAGTGACAATCAGTTGCAACTTGCAATCGATTGCAAATTTCTTGCAACACCCCATTAGGGAAAGTATCTTGTACCAGCATTGAGGTAGCAATGGCAGAAAAAAGACAGAAATGATTCATACAGCCTATGTCCAAGCCATATCTTGTGCATTCTAGCAGCAGCGGGAAAAATGGCAGAAAAAATTCCTACAGTTGATAATCAAGCAGAACCTACTGTGAGCCTTCTGGCTGCAGCACTATACAGGAGACAGTAACTTTTCCTAATTCATGGGTCAACCAGTACCTAGCAGTTACCTAGCATGCAATTACAAGAGAAGAGACATTGTCAGTTCTCAAGCAGTATCTATTGTTGTTGCTGGCTGAAAAGGTCATTAATGATATATCATCTGGGGAGCGTTTCATGAAGAGTCTTGTCAGTGATTTTCAGCGACTAATTTGCTCTCAGCCAATCAGATGCAAGGATTTTCAGTAGCTTATAACAGTTGTCAGTGAAAATCACTGACAAAACTCTTCATGAAACACTCCCCTGGATTCCAGGATAGTATAAGAACCAAATCTAGACAAAGGAAAAAGTCTTGACCACTTGAAGGAAATTCCTGATCTACTTCCCTCTTTATCTTTTTGAATATTGTGTGATATTGACAGCATTTAATTCCACATGTTGAAAACAGTTGAGCAATTTACCTACTGCATAATATCATAAAAATCAAATATACCTTGTAAGTTTTCTAAGAGAGGAAAATAAGGAGAAATGCCAGTAGGATTGGGATTAACTGTTATTACTGACGAAAGTCTATTTTAAATGAGAAAAGCCCCATCTGTTACACTCTTCAAAGTTTTGTTGAAGACTCACCTTTTTTTCAGAAGTTTTTGATACAGGTAGTTTTTATTGTATGCTTATTAAAGCAGTAGCATTGTTGGGAGCTCTGTTACATCACAGCACAGTAGAGTATAGTAACTGTGCTCCATAAATTTATCTAATTATTATAACTTAGAGTTCTAATTGATCCAAATTGAACAAATCCCAGGGGGATATGTCTCATTGAGGCCTAGACATCATCCGCGCAAACAAAAACGTAGAAAAAGGGTCATTTTTCAGCACCGGGCGGGGAACCCGGGGATCCCGTTTAGGGTATCAAAAACAGGTAAAATCAGAAAAAAGGGTATCAAAATCAGGAAAATCTGGGAAAATGTTACATAATTAGGAAATAATTATGCAATCATTGCATAAAATCCCTGTTAAGGGTCTAAAAATCAGAGGTGTAATAAATTATTTCCATCCTACTTTAATCCCCGTTTATGGTGCTTTTCAGAAAGTGATTTACGCCGATGATGTACAGGTCTCAATGAGGCATATCCCCCCAGGGAACAAATCAGCCAAGTCCCTTATCAAAAGTCAATACCTAATCCAGTGTCAAGAAGATACAGTACATATCTTTGTAATCAATTTAGATCAAAGGCAGTTCTATGATCTACTACCATTGGGTATTATACTACATGTACTATTAAAGTGATTTAGTGTGTGTTTAAACCCTTCTTTAAAACATTCAAGAAGCACTTTGAATGACCTCGATATATTGGATGAGAACTATGCTCTACGCCTTTTTCTTCATCTGAGTTACCCTGGTGCAAAACACTTCATCAGCCATAGGCACTGTAAAACCACTGTAGTAGGGTTAGTTGCTCCCTCTGTCATTGTTTCAGAGTGTCAAATGCACACCATTGTTCCACAGTTCTGCTCTACCAAGAGGCTGTTAATCCTATCTTAATCCACTCATTGTATTAGTGTGACAGCTTAGATAATCCATGTGATCTACTTATTGTGTCATTGAGTATTCAGGGATTACCTCCTGAACATGGCTTCACAGTGCAACATATTCTAGTTTCGTGTGTGAGAGTTGCCAGTCAGCTATTTCTTTTCTTTTGGGAACACATGTAGTAGTGAAAGTGGCTGTATCATGGCATATTGCACATGAAAGAATTTGTGATTTGTCATGAAGTACTTCACTTCTGGTTTGAGAACCAATTAATAGAAGTACTATTTTTAAACAGTTATACTCTTACAAGTGGTCATTAATCTATCAGTAGTTTGTGTCAGTTTGACAGCTTGGATGATTCATCATTTTCTTGGGTTATTGAGGAAGGCAATATCTTATTTCACTGTAGTGTAGTTTCATGTGAGAGAGTTTCTCCATTCTCCTATTTACATGGAGAATGATACTGCAGCTCAGGAGAATGGCACTGAACTTGAAGAATAACATGATTACAGCATATATTTTCTGAGAATCAAAACAAAACAAAATAGATTGGATGTCTGTGCATTCTTCTAGTGAGAGTTGCCCTCTGATATTTCTGTTCATTGCACATTAAAAGAAGTCGTGATTTGTCATTATGAGAAACTTCATGTCAGATTTAATGGTAATTAATGTAAGCACTGTTATCACTCAGTTTCACTCCCACAATAATCACAGTAATCCACTGATCATGCCAACTTGACAGCTTAGATAATCTGTCATTATCTACAGGTAGTATCATTGAATGAGAGATTACCCCACTCCATGAACATGGTTTCACTTCATTGTATGTAGTTTCATGTGAGAGTTCCTCAATTCCTTCGTTAACATGGAGAATAATACTGCAGCTTAGGAGTATGGCACATTGAGTATGAAGAATGACTTGATTACAGAATATATTTTCCAAGAATCGACACAAAACAAGATGGACGGTGCATTGTGGGAACACCTTGGTGTGTATAGATGAAAGCACTTGGCTCTTATTGTTAGCGCTGCCACATATTTAATGGTATTATAAAACAGGTTCAAGGGGGGGGGGGGGCACTCAGTATATAATGCATGGTGGGTATGTGCCGCGGAGAAGACCCACATTTTTACACTCAAATTTCCGTTCCAAAGCATGGCATTTTTATCTTATTAAGAAAAAGAGCAAAGAAAACCTTTCCAAAGCATAACATTTTCTTCTTATAGAGAAAAAAGAAGAAAGAAATCTGTTCCAAAGCTTCGCATGTTTTTCGTTTTGCCGTTCCGGCCGCATTGATCCGCTACAATGAGCTGCATTTTTGGTGAAAAGTGGCCTGCAGAGCGCTGTCTGACCATCGCCTCTGCGCGAGCGCACCCGCCGCCGGGCTAGCTGCGTGCACGTATGCCCGTTCCATAGGGATACATATGCACTCTCACGCAGGTGAACCGTTCCAAAGACCCCGAAGCCCGTTCTGAAGACCCTCCTTTTCACAATAAGCCCGTTCCAACTTCCAAAGCCCCCGTTTTTTGTTTGCCCGCGGCACATACCTACCACTTTGGGGGTCGAGTGCCCCCCCCCCCCCCGAGCAAACGTCTCTGGTTCAAACCTTGGTAGTTGCTAAAAAGGACAAGGTCCACATCCATCCTTCTTGACCGAGGTGTAATTGAGGACCTGGCAGTGCTGGGGTAGTATTAATCACAGGGCCTGCAGGAAGCATTGTAACTGATGTTGGTACCCTGGGTAAATGTGACCCAGTTATGATTTATTGTGGGATTGAATGTTCCATTAGTCCCAGCTCATGCCTTGTTCATTTTTACTTAATTTTTTCCCTTTCACCAGAATTCTTTCCTGACTTTCTTTCCATAATAGACACTAAAATCCTGATCGTGCTTTGCTAAGAATCTGGTAACATCCTCCTAAAACCATTATTCCTTTGTTTTACGAGAAATGGGTCTGGTATCAAAAATAAATCTAGGTATACTTGTAATTGTAATGCATGTGAATATCATGAGATAAATGTGTTTGATCAGCATAGGTTCAAATAACTATATTCTCTTGGGCCTTGCCTCAGTCACATTTGGCAGAGAACTATAATAATAACCAGATTTTCAGTTAAAGGTACCCGCTATTATACGGTGTGTACTAGTATGTGTGAGTGTCTTTGTGTCTGTTAGTTGGAGGATACAGCTATAGGATGTACCTCTATGAAAAATCTTATGATCATTATTGCATCAAACGTGATCGAGGCATCATTAAGTAAACAGACGGTGGCTTCAAATTACTGCAGATTAACCCATTCGTGACAGGAATTATTTAAAGACTAATTTGATCAGCTTTTATTCTTCAAATTGGCAACACCAACATTTGTATTTTATTGCTACATTTTTCTTATAAAACATCATGTATCTGAAATGAATATAAATTGACAGAAATTATGAGAAGTCAAAAAGTTGCCAATTTGTTGGTGAAAACGGTGATTTTAAACTTTCTATCACATTGCCAATTTAAGGACTTTGATGCTTATTTTCCTTTTAAAAATTTTCAGCATCAAACAACAAATATTGATGCAACCAAAATGGGCACAGTTTGTGTAGAATTTTTTGCTCTTTCTGCTCATGTATTTGGTATGATTTTTAGGGCTTTGCATCAAAAGATATTAGGCCAAACCACAAAATGTGGACCTCTGTCACAAATGGGTAATAACAGAAGACTGCTGCATGTATTTGAATGCATGCAGGTTGTACTTACATAGAAAATACTTGACCAAGAAAGAAGGATGTGATTTCCCCCCAACTGGTATACAGGTATATGTTGTGTATGAAAATATCAAACTTTACTATTCTTGCGCACACTCTGTTACAAACTCTGGGATTAGCTCTGTTAGCTTTGTGTTGCTATTAGTAGGAAGGAAAAAAGAGGAATTGGATCAAATTCTATATTCTGTTTTCAAGAATGGACAATTGAAGGCATGATAGCCATTTGTTGTTGATGCAACATAAAATGAGAGGAATAGAATTTTGTAAAAATGACCATTTTTATTTCTCTGGGTATGATCCAGAGACCTTTTTCATTTCTATTACACCACAATGATGAGAGTGTTTCACAGCTGGGAAACTTGGATTTCAAGAGTCTTTACCTATTCACCCTCACTCCTGGGGCCCTGTTTCATAAAACTTGTTATCTGTAACAAATTGCAGTAACTGTTATAAGCTACTGAAATCCTTGCATCTGCTTGAGCGAGAGCAAATTTGCCATAGAAATTGGCAGTTGTTACCGATAACAAGTTTTATGAAACGGGGCCCTGTTCATCTGTTATGTGAACTATGTAATGTGACCTTGTTCATGCTAACACGGGCTGCGACACGTTTATAAACCTTACATCCCATAATACCAAGAATACCACATTCCCACTCAAATTTCAGTATTTGTGAAAGTAGAATTGTCAGTGAAAAAAAACAAAAAACAACCTCCTTCAGGGACAAGCAGTTATAAAGCCATTCAGGATATCCTTTAACTGTTTGGATAAATATCGAGCATCGAGACAACTTCCCTCTCCTTACATGTAAACCCATCTAGGTAAGCATACCTTAAGTTCACAAGTTTTAGACTGCACCTCCCTGACCCCCTTTCAGGTGAACTATATTTTGTCAGAGAATTTTGGAGTGCAATGGCTTTCCACAAATCCGGTACTTTTTTTAACTTGTGAGAATTTTTTTGAATACATGTTTTGTACACCCCCTGACTCTACATGAAGGTTTACCAATCACCCAAAGACATTTTTGTTCTGTATGTAAGGGGTACCATGTCACTTTGCTACATTCAAGTAAATGAACTTCAAATACTACTTCTATGAAAAGATTTAATCTAAATACACTCTGTTAACCCATTTGTGACAGGAATTATTTAAAGCCTAATTTGATCAGCTTTCATTCTTCAAATTGACAACACCAAAAGTTTTCTTTTATTGCTACATTTTTAAAATAAAAAGTCATGTATTTGAAATAAATATAAATTGGCAAAAAGTATGGAGAGAATTTAAAAAGTTGCCAATTTGCAGGGGAAAATGGTGATTTTAAAATTTCCATTGCATTGCCAATTTAAGGATTTTAATGCTTGTTTTCATTTAAAAAAATTTTCAACATTGAACAGAAAATATTGACGCAACCAAAATGGGCACAGTTTGCTTAGAAATTTTTGCTCTTTCTACTCATGTATTTGGAATGATTTCTAGGGCTCTGCATCTAAGGTTATAATGCCAAACCACATAATGTGTACCTTCTGTCACGAATGGGTTAACATAAAAGTGACTAGTGAGTAGACTTGTGCATGTACGAATTAGAACGTTTTCTCAAACAGGTATTCGATTCATGTTGTGGTCCCATGTTTTTCTGCTTTCTTCAAACTTCTCAACTAAAAACCCAAAGTTTGGGGAAATTATTACAAACGTACTAGCTGTACATAAATTATCTTTTCGGGTGATTGATACCCTTTAACTTGTGTAGATCCTTATCAATGCATATCATTTCACCCTACTAGAGTCGTTTATACCTGGTACCTAAAGATCCTAGAAAAGGAACAAGTTGCTGTGCATCATGGAATAATACCAAAGTATTCATTTTCTGTGATGTTGATAAGGATAGGTCTACTTTGCAGAGGAGGTGTGCTTTAAATAACACTAGCATATTACACAAATGCACATATTTGTGTTGATGCCTCCGTTCATAATAAGTGTATGTAAATGTTCTGTGAATAAAGAAACCTTGAAAGGACAGTGAGAATTATCTATTCTTGTTGCCTTTGTTAATCATGAGCTGAATGGCAAAATATTTTCTTGTTAATTTGAAGGATCAAAAAGGAAGCATATTTGTAACCTATTATCCAAAACGGAGTTCATGCATGAATACAACAATCACACACAATGATGTTCAAAGAAAATATGATTTATTACCAACCTTGGACAAACAAATCAAGTAACACTCAAACATGAATTAGTTGCCACCTCTCTATAAGGGCCACCTGTCAGTTATGGCCACCACTTAAAGACACTTAGTCGTGGGCTTCGATGGGGAATTTGACACCATGGGTGCTTACCCAGTAACAGGTGTTGTCCATCACTATGAGTTTTATGACCAACAGACCTTACGTAATGCTCTGTATATTCCACCCTTTGCCCCATTTGGGAAACTCATTATCTCACTTTCCCTGGCCCGACAATGCCCGAAGCAGGCCGAAGAATGTTTATGGTGGGACAGCTTGTTTTGCTGTGCTCCAGAAATTTAGCTTCATTACAGGTATTTACAGTGCTTTTCACAAAGTCTATAGTATCAGCAAATGATGATCCACTCCCCATGAAAGCCCACGACTGAATGTCTTTAAGTCTCCTTCAAAGAAGAACTATGTCAAAGAAACCTGCCTTTACCTGGCTGCAGTGGAGGTTTTCCTCTATTTCTCCTAGATGGCCTTTGTAAAGAGGTTTTGACTATGTTGGAATCTTGTTATAAAGAAAACTGAACTTTCTTTTGTGTAAACAAAGTCTCTTTACCCTCTCAATTCTATTTCTTTGGTCTCAAGGAATTTGTTATAACAAAGTTTAACTACTGTCTACTGTTTCAATCTCAATACTGTGGAGCATCTCCCTAACATTGTTCATTTGAAACACAGGAGGTATTTTTTGGTATTGAAACATTGTAAGAGTGCAGAATGCAGACCATAAAAACTTGCCAAAAAACCCCCAAACAACAGAATACAGAAAAATACTTAAGGGTGAAAAATTCTACATTACTGAACTATTACCTTCGTGGCATAGAAAACTGAACAAGTTTAATGCCATTTAAAGAGGGATTTTTCAACTCAATGATATGAAATCCAAAACCAATCACCTTACACTTACAAACTATAATTTCATTATCTAAACTGAACTGAAATTCTTAAAATAAAATGTATGACACCAGTTGTGTAGTGCTCTTTTCATGAAGCCCATATTTTTTTCCCCAATTGTTACTAAAATCAAAGCAGTATGCCTTTTTTGCTCCCCTATGACTGCCTAATGGATACAAGAAATGACTTTCACATATGGCTTATAATACACAAATTTACCAGTAATAAGTATTTAATTCCATCTTTCAGGAGGGGGAAAAAAAAATCTATCTTTCTTAAAGATTTGTATGCAAGGTAAAGTGAACATTACAAAAGGTAACTTTATTTCAGCTCTTAAATGATATTTCTAGAACAACAACAAAAAAAGACAAGTACATGTATTATTGACATAAATATCATTAATACCAGATAAGCATTTCCTAAATGCTTATTCTTGTCATATATGGCTATTTCATAGCAAAAAAAAGGCATACATATCGAACACTTTGTGAATGGAGACACTTTAAATATGAAGCAATAAGTCTGGGGGGTGGTTCACAAAGACCCCCCCTAAGGGGGTGTTGCAAGAAACTTGCAATCGATTGCAAGTCAATTTTAGGTCCCAAAATCAATCGTAAGTCTTGCGATTAACTGCAATTGATTTGCTATAGTTAAAAGTGATCTGTAAACTGCAAATTTGCAATTGCAATTTGCAATCGATTGCAAATAAGTTTCTTGCAACATCCCCTAAGATTGACTAAAATCGTACAGGACATTCATGCCGCTGTTTTCTTTCACCATGGATCTCTCAAAGGATTTGCAAATCATGGTCACAAATCTGCAGAATTGACAATTTGTTATAGTTCATTGAGGAAGAAAACAAAAAATGTAAATTCTTCAAATTTGTGACAATGATTTGCGCATCCCTTGAAAGACCGATGGTGTAAGCAAACAGTGGCATGAATGGCCTGCCACAGTTAAGGGCGATTTGAGTCAATCTTAGTCTTTGTGAAACACCCCCCGGACAAGTTACTACAAACCCTCAGCCATAAATACTTAAACTAAAATAAATGGCCCCAGAACTGTACTATATATTTACAGTTCATGTATATTTCATGCATGAATATTCTTCATTAAGCTCATTACATGTAGCTGATCATACCAGTGCTATGATTATATAATCAATGTAATAACAGGAATATCCATCAAAAATATATAGCTAAACTTTGAATAATCATAATGCAAAGATTTGACATTTCAACAATCGTCTCTACCTACGATGTGCATCACATCAATTTTGAAATTGCTTTTTAAGCGATGATTTTCATTTACACAAGCATTATTACAAAATGAAATTTTTCACAAAAGAAAGAAAACAATTGTGACATGGATTTAAAGTCAAACGCCATCTCAGAAACACAGGAATAATTTGACTTGTTTCAGTCATAGTCTATTTCAGAATATTCTGTTAAAGTGTAATAAGAAAAAAACTAAACAAAATAATCATAATAATAATAATAATTCATATCTTACAGAAAATGTTCGGAATATTTGATTTTCACAGAAAGTATGATTTATACCGAACAAAAAACACGAGATTAATACAATAACAGACATCATGTACAAATATGAAAATATATTGCAAATTCATAATTCACCTCGCAAACGATTTCCTGTTTTTCTGGAATGCAGTCAGATATTTGGTCAGCCTTGGTAATGCCACTTTGAAAATCCCCTGTAAGCTCTTCAAGTAACATCTCTTTATATGATGAGTAATTCCATGAAAATGTCCATTTTTGATGAAAATATGGAGTATAACTTGAGCATTTTCCTTCTGTGTTACTTGCTGGTAACTAGAGTCAAGTTGCTGATAATCACATATATGTCACTTTTGACAAAGGTAAGCACAGCCCATAGCAATGTGCTTCTATACTCCTCGACGGATTATTGTGGATTTTCTTTTCATAGACAAATTTTTAAAACAAATGAATAGAACAATCAATACTGATGTAGTTAGTGACTGCTTTAGTAATTGGTCAGTACAACTATATTTGGCATTTCCATATTTAAGTTTAAAAAAAAGCAGCACATCTATTTCCACCTGTGTTGGTTTATCTCCTTGCCCTAAGCTCTCTTGAATGATTATTCACAAAGGCCATAAAATTTGTTGGTTAATAATAACATTAAACAGAAAATGCACTGTCCTGATGAGGTAGCCTTGCAATGGGGAATGGTGCTGTATACTGGTCATCGATACATAATTTTCATAACATAACCACGATAACAAGCTTCTTGCTCTTTGCAAGGATGCTCTGCTGCGCATTCTTGGAACCTTGAAGGATGAGGCATTTCTTATAAAGTAACAACTAGAATGAAAGATCTCTCTACTTTTCTCTTGGACCTCCTGCTCCACACTCATCTTGGAGTCTTGAAGAATAAGGCATTTCTTGATTAAGCATCTCTGAATCTGACAGTATGAAGTGATTGTTTGTTATTTACAATCTATACTTGTAACAGAACAAAAATATCAACATGCCTCCTTGCTTGTTTCAGAGACACGACTTCTGGTTTCACCTTTATCCCAGAACCTTGTAGAATATGGCATGCTCTACACAGGAAGCCATGGGACTACTCCAGTGCTTGCATAAGGAGACTGTGTGCTCTACAAGCCAAGACTAGTTGAGGTGGCTATGAAGCTGTGAACATCACAGTAACCGTGTGATCTACAAGTAATCTATGTGGGTAACGGATCCACAGTGCCGACATGCTTGCCTGCTTGTCTGAGCAGCATCCAGCTTCACCTTCTTCTCTGAGCCCTGGAGGATGAGGCATGTCTTGATGACGTAGCCATGGAGCCGCTTGCGTAGAGGGATCACCAGGAACATGATGGCGGACAGGATGAAGACACTTGCAGTGCATACAAGGGAGAGGGTGTATGAACCTGTCAGGTCATAGATACTCCCTGGATGAAAAGAAACATCAAATACAAATACATCAAAGTCATAGAGATGAATGGAACAAGTAACGCTTTAGAAAATATCTGAGTTTCAAAAACACTGATTTTGGAGTACATATGTAATGTAATAAGGTTGAAAGGTAACTTACAAGGGTGTGGTATCATTATCTCATCAATATTAACAAAATTGTATGTACTGCCTGCTGTTGCTGTTATTTGATCTACTTCAAGTACTGAATCCAGTACCCTGTAATTATTATTTTCTCTCTCTCTCTGTTTCTAAACAATCTTTTTTTTGTCAAATGTGTGCCCTATAAAGCAGGCGACATTTAATAGCATGATGGGAATATAATCACTTGCCCCTGATTAAAATTGAGAGGGATATAGCTTACATGCAATGAAAAGTTACTGAATGACAATGAGCTGTGAGAAACAATGTATAAGGTTTCATTCCAACTATAAATGCAATGATGGATAGTTTTCTTCTAGTAATGCCTTTGAGATGGTAAGACTGTTAAATACCTGGGATAACTGATCCTACAAGATATCCTGATCCATAACTAAACATAGCCAAGGTGGATGCCTCCGACGTGCGGGATGTTCCAAAGATCTCGATACCAGCACCAAAGGGTACGGTGTTGAAGATTGCTCTCATTAGACCAATACCTACAGATGAGAAATACACGGAGAGATTGAAATATGACAGAGGATTGCTAGGCTTGCTCCAAGGCAGTGCCTCTTAAATGTTGGTCTGTGAAGTTGGCCATTATATTTTCAAAATTAGAGAAGTTTAACCAAAAAAAAAAAAAAAAAAAAAGGTGTCTGATGTTACATGACATAGCATGAATTCAGCTTTCCTGTTAAATCAAATTCAATCCAAATCATTGAAACAAAATCCACAATTTTGAATTATCATCAATGCAATGAGACAAGTGTTAAAAATTCAAAGATTTCTGTACAGAGTTTCTTTCACATTGCAATCACTGATCAGAACTCAATTTCATCTTTAATAGTATTTCTCTCCTTCTACAACAGGGCTCTTTATTGTTTACCAAGGCTTTCAGTTTTGGAGAATTCTAGAACAAAATCTCTTCACTTCTTTATTTGTTCATCATATGGTTGAATAAACTTGATGAATTAGGGATACACTGTGCATGCATTGAATTTTTTCAATTGTCTCCTAGAATGAATGCAGTTCACTCACTCATGACAATAAGTGGATGCATCAAACACAGACTTTTCGACATCACTGTGACATGATTTTTTTTTTTTTTTTTTTTTTTTTTTTTTTTTAGAATATCAATACTGTTATGATGGATATGTAACACTAGATGTAGGTCAACTTGACAGAACAATACAAGGTTACAATTTCTCTGTCAACTTGATCTTTGAAATGATGTATGTGTATACAAGCAAGTACTGTAAACCTATACAAGTATACATGTAGCTGGTAGTCCAGTCTGGTGAGCTGATATTTCAAATAGATCCATTCAATTTCTAAACGTGCTTGTATGCGTATTTGGAAGTACAACAAATGTTCTGCACTCAAAAAATAGTTTCCTTGGTCTTAATTGACCAAAGGATTAGATAACTATACTCAACGAAAATAAGCATCAATTGCATAATATTTAGTACTGTCATTGTCCTAAAGATTTGCTCACATATGTGCAGTTCAGAAAACTGCATGTTTTGTATAAGATTACTATGCATCACATTTCCATATTTTATAACACACAGGGGCGGTATTCTGAAAAATGTTTTATCTTCTATTTTATTTTTACTGTGTTAATTGTCATAACAAATTTTAAAGGCGTACTTATGATTGGTTTGAACTACGCAAATGACCAGCACGCAAGAAAAAAGTGTATGATGTGAGCCAATGGTATACGCTATTTCTGATTGCTATGGCAATTAAAATAAGATAAAGAGTTAGGCTAATTACTTGTTACAGGAAACTACTATGCTTTATGCAAAACATTTGTTGTCATTATCAGTATTTATATTCCACATACTAAGAATCTTGCTGTAGGATTGGTCAAAAGTTGATCACATGATAAACTGTAGTTCTTCCCATCAATCACCCGAGAAGAAAAGTTTGTTGCAGTCGATAGTGATAGTGCTTTTGTGTTTCGCTGATCTCTTCAGTCCATAGCGTCACAATACATTATCAATATTTTTGAGTAATGAAAGTGCATTGTACCCAACAAACTCAGGCTATCAATTGCCTATCAGTCACAGTCACTTGGCCTGCAGCTCTCTCTTTTCACAGCTAACTATAACTGCACTCCGTACAGAAGAAAACATTACTTTTCTTTCTTGTAGAGAAGTATTAACCCATTCGTGACAGGAATTATTTAAAGCCTAATTTAATCAGCTTTTATTCTTCAAATTGGCAACACCAACATTTTTATTTTATTGCTACATTTTTCTTATAAAACTTCATGTATCTGAAATGAATATAAATTGACAGAAATTATGATGAGAAGTCAAAAAGTTGCCAATTTGCAGGGGAAAATGGTGATTTTAAACTTTCTATCACATTGCCAATTTAAGGATTTTAATGCTTATTTTCCTTTTAAAAAATTTCAGCATCAAACAACGAATATTGACACAACCAAAATTGGCACAGTTTGTGTAGAATTTTTGGCTCTTTCTGCTCATGTATTTGGTATGATTTTTAGGGCTTTGCATCAAAAGATATTAGGCCAAACCACAAAATGTGGACCTCTGTCACGAATCCTTATCTTTCTTAACAGTTACATGGTTTCAGACGTGGAATATAAAGCAAATAATCACCTTTTGGTTTCAGGTGATGAGACGAACTATCACTTCCTCAGCGATGTAGCCATCTTTTCTCAGCTTCGCTTTGGAAAGATGGCTACATCCAGATCACCTCGAAAGTGATAGTTGTCCCATCACCTTCACCAACGGTGATTATTTGCTTTTATCCTCTTGCTGTTGTGACATCCTACATGTAGCATCCTGGTGAGTGGATGTGTCATGGTGTAGCAGTTCTTTCACTGCACTCTCAATTAACCCATTCGTGACAGGAATTATTTAAAGCCTAATTTGATCAGCTTTTATTCTTCAAATTGGCAACACCAACATTTTTATTTTATTGCTACATTTTTCTTATAAAACGTCATGTATCTGAAATGAATATAAATTGACAGAAATTATGATGAGAAGTCAAAAAGTTGCCAATTTGCAGGGGAAAATGGTGATTTTAAACTTTCTATCACATTGCCAATTTAAGGATTTTAATGCTTATTTTTCTTTTTAAAAATTTCAGCATCAAACAACAAATATTGATGCAACCAAAATGGGCACAGTTTGTGTAGAATTTTTTACTCTTTCTGCTCATGTATTTGATATGATTTTTAGGGCTTTGCATAAAAGATATTAGGCCAAACCACAAAATGTGGACCTCTGTCGCGAATGGGTTAAAGGGATGAGGGTTCGAATCCCAGCCTGGCACTAACATCTTTTGGCAAGACATTAATCCATGTTTGTCATTCTTCACCCACGTGTAATATGAGGGTACCCGGTAGGAAGAAATTCCTGCTTTGCGCCTTATCATGGCAGCTGTGCTACAACCCGGCTGACAATATGACACTTTGTAAAGCACGGTAGCTTTGCTATATAAATGGACCATATTATAATATCTATTGTGTTCCTAGAACCTTTGAGACTGTCTTACATGTATGTCAAGTGACCAAAATTATTTTGAGTACAAGTATTGCATGCTGGCATTTCTTACAAATTAACAAAAAATGGCATCGACACTGCATGCAAACACCCTGAGTTTTTTCTTAGATTTTTATAATTTTGTCAGAAGTATAATAAACACACAAAAACCTGAATAAGGAAAAGTACCCCTGGAGTGTGGTCTTTGCAAACTCTTGTTGAAACTCAGTTTTTGCAGTGTAAATACCCAATCTCAAAACATCGAATTATTTGATTTTTTTTTTTTCTCATGAGACTCTCCTAATTTAGCAGGAGCTGTGACAAGCCATGCAGGCACATCACTCACAATGAAGCCTGGCAAAACTCCAACAGCTCTACACTGGTATTTCTAGTACTGTATTTGGTGGTTCTGTAAAATTGATGGTTTTTTAATTGGTTTTGTATACTAGTATTGTAAATGGCCTAAATTGATCACTGCTATGGAACATGAAAGAATGAAATATCTATAGGAAGCAAAAAATGTATCAACAGCTTTGAATTTTGTGAAAAGACTATTAACTGCATGTACGGAAACACTGGGGTTTCATAAAGCTTTTTCTACAGGAACAACATAGTGATTGTGGTCCGGGTAATGGATCCTATCCATAGGAAACTATTTTTCCTTCTTTTCCTCATGATAATGACTGTTTCTTCCCATAAGAAAGGGCAGTATGTTCACATGCAGTTAAGAAAGCAACAGTTCTAACAGTGTATAGACCTACATGTACGTCTTTTGTAAAAATTTCATTCTGATGGACTACGGCTCTGGATATTTTTTCCTTTATCAATAATGGAACACACTTGCAGTATCTTGCTTGATGAAGTCCATAATGAAATCCATTCTACAGAGATTTATGATTCAGTATACTGTGACCTTAAATTTTTTGACTACTAAACTACATTATCTTTCCCACAGTTTTAAAGTGTACCAATAATAATAATAATAATAATAATTATAATAATAATATGTCTTGCTTACACAGGGTAGTACTGTACTGTTCTCCCAGAGGGCCCTGTAAGAATATTATTACCCTGGCTTTAGCTCGAGCAATCGTAGCGCTTCATGCATTCAAGGAATAAATCCTATCAGGTACCCATTTACTACACCTGGGTCGAGTGTGCCAATCACCAAAATCATTTTGCTCTTTATGTTAGGGTTTCAACATCACCACTATTCAGAATGTAAGCTCTAAATGTCACTTCTATAAAGAGATATTGTGAGTTCAATCAACATAAAAGTGACTAGTGTGGGAGACTAGTTGACATACCGTAATTAACGTTGTATAAACCGCACTTTTTTCCCCGCGGGGAAGAGTGAAAAGTCGGGGGTGCGGTTAATACACAATGACAGGTCTGGGCCAGAATTCGCCAGGAATAACAAGAGTCAGTCATCCATACAGACAAGTTATTTAGCGGGTATAAGGTCCCGGTAACGTTCGGCAAGTAAGAACTTACAGTTTACAGAAGTTTACAGGTTGAAATTCTTGTTTTGAAAAGTTAATTTCACGTTGCAATTAGCAGCATGATATTTCCTGTGCCGACACTCACGAGAGTGTGGACTGTTGTGTGCATGGTGCGTCGTGTATCTTGCAAGGGAATTCAACTTGCTCTGACATGTCCTTACGCATCCGGGGACTTTCATAATGTCTCATGACTAAAATGACGTCATCTGACAAAAGCCCAGCCTCGTCTGCATTGGGAAAGTGCAATGCCATCGACGAGCCTTGCGTCTGGGATGCGTGTGTCTTGCAAGGGAATTCAACTTGCTCTGACATGTCCTTGCGCATCCGGGGACTTTCAAAATGTCACATGACTAAAATTACGTCATCTGACTAAAGCCAGCCTCGTCTGCATTGCCAAAAAGCAATGCCAGCTACGAGCGTTGCATCTGGGATGCGTGTGTCTTGCAAGGGAATTCAACGTTCCACTTACGCATCCGGGGACCTTCAAAATGTCACATGACTAAAGCTTCGTCACCTGACTAAAGCTTTGTCACCTGATTAAAGCCAGCCTTGTCTGCATTGCAAAAGTACAGTGCGTGCGAGATGAGCATCATCGGTGTATCATGATGCGTGTGTTTGAGTGTGTATAGATCGCCAACTATAACGGGATTCGGTGGCTATATGATGGTGGAAAGTTGGATATAAGAGCAGCTGTCGCCGGGACAATCGGAATGTGGATTGAACTACTCTTCCTTTTCTTTTTTAAACTGGTATTTAGTTTACTGAATCCTTTCATTTCATGTCTGATTTTCCATTTTGTTTGGAAATACGAAATGTTGTTCAGAGTGAGAGAAGAAGGGTTTATGTGTGTATTTTTTTTTTTCACCAGAGGGGGTCCAAAATTGGGGGTGCGGTTAATACACGTGTGCGGTTTATAGAACGTTAATTACGGTAAGTTCATGCATGGACATAAATTAGGGTGCATACAAAATCAAACAGCCATTTGATTTCATAAACGCCATGATTACAGGGTCGCATGTAAATCCTTTATTTTCTTCAAACTTCTTAAACCGTTAACCCCTAGAATAAAGGGGGTAATTTTTTTATTTATTTTATTATTTTTTATTTTTTTCTCTCTTTCTTTTTTTTTTTTTTGGGGGGGGAGGGGGGAGGGGTTCACATGTACTAGCTGTACACAAATAATTTTCAGGTGATTGATACACTTTAATACAGGAGCCAGCTGGGCCCCATTTCATAAAACTTGTTATCAGTAACGACTGCCACATTTCTATGACAAATTTGCTCTCATTCAATCAGATGCAAGGATTTCGGCAGCTTATAACAGTTAATGCAACTTGTTATTCATAACAAGTTTTATGAAACGGGGCCCTGGTTCTTGTAAGGAATTGGCTACAGCATTGAAAACCACTCACCTATAGCTATGGAGATCATACTGAAGAAGTCCCTGCAGAAGATCATTGCACAGGAGATGATGGCAGAGAGGACGTTACACAAGATAATGATGTAGACTTTAGCAATGGGGACATGATCACCAAAGATACAGAGAAGAGCCTTGCCTACCATCTCGCCACCAGCTAAAATTGTTAGGAGGATTGATCCATGGTTGGCTGTGATTCCAACACTGTCTGTATAACTCACCTGCAAGTTAATTGAATGAATTAAATAAAACACAGATAGTACCGCAATAATAATGATACATTTCACATGATCATTCATATACATGTAATTTCAAGTATTTGCACAGCCAAAATTACAGACAAAAAGATTACGGAATGTGAAAACAAACAAACAAAACAAAGCAAAATGACCTTCAAGTTGCCCTCCTAGTATTCTATTAAAGGTGAAACATGTGGTATTAAAGCAATAGGCTGATATCAAGATTTAAAGATACAAAATGTAAGTATGTCAAATGTGTACTACAATGATGACTCAGAAGGCTTGGCAATACTGATATCACAAGGGTCCAACTTTATGCTGATAAGGGTATTTGCTGTCTAGACTGTGTATTATCTGTATTGACATAACTGTTCTTCAGCTGTTTTACCTAGTATTAATGCCTAGGGTATTACATAACAAAGGTTGGAAACTTTCAAAAGGGACTTTGCTTTAATTAGTCTGCAATGCAGACTCCCATTTGACCTTTAAATAACATATTTTGCATCTTGAATAAAGTTGTATTACATGTAGGTTACAACTTATATACACATATAATTTCTTTGTCCATAACAAAACAAAGAAAGAAAAAAAATCCATTTGGATGGAAAAAATGAATGATCCTCAGTTACAGAAGAATTAAAGTGCTCATGTAACTCCCAGCAAGCTTCTATCCAATGAAGGCCAAAAATTGAGCAATGTCCCTTCCAAAATCACAATTAAAGAAAAAAAAAATTGATACCATTGCCATCTGCCACTAAGAGGAAAGATGTAAGCTTATGTGCGCACAATGTTTTATTGCAAGAGGAATGGAATTAACATTTCTCAATTAAGACAAACCTACCAGATTCACATTGAAGAAGGTCCACGCAAGGGAGAGTGTGGCAAGGGCCATTGAGAAGAAATATGTCACTGGATTTCTTGACATTTTCATATCCACTGCCATTCTTTCCATGTCAGATTTCTCTTCCCCTTTCAGCTCTTCCTCATCAGCCTCCTCCCTGTTCTTCAGACAGAACCGGCACATGGCGGTAGTCCTAGTGGGATTTGAACCATGGACCTTAGGTAGTGAGTCTCCTTGATCCTCAGGCTGTGCAACCAGACAATCATCTACTCCATCCCCTGATGACGCCCTGGCATCATTGCTATTACTGCCATTATCATTGTAATGATCTCCACCGCCCACATCTCTCCTGCATACTTGATGCAGAGCAAGACGTTCTCCAGTCTGTGGATTTCCAGAGTCGGTGCTTTTCTTCCTGGGTGGGAGAAGGATGATGCAGCTTATCACACCAGGCAGAAAGACGATACTGCTGAAGATACGCAGAGCTAGACGCCATCCTTTGGTTGCAACAAAGAAGGCCATCAAGGGATTGAGGGCAAGCAGTCCTGTAGATTCAAGTATAAGAAATATACTTTGAATGAAATGTGTTCAGCAGCAATACTTCACAAATATTTTTAAAATGAAAAAACCTAATAAAAAGAAAAAAAACAACACATACCTTCAGATCTGACTGAAATCACTGCTTTATGCATGTAAAAACCAATAGAAATGCTGACACAACTAAGTAACATAAATACTGCAGACAGTGATTCTCAAACAGGTTTAATGTATTCACTTGTATTTATTGATCATTTGACGGTTTGTAAAATATACTGTCATCATTATCAATCTTTCTAGCTTTATCTTGTTTTGGACTTTACATGAATTAATGATTAATTTTGCAGGATTCAAAATGTGGTGAGAAATTGCGATCCTACCAACTTGGCACCCAGTGAGAGCAAACGAGATGGTCCTGGTGGAGTTCTGTTTCGGGAAGTAGGTGTAGATTAGACAGAGTGTGGAATGCTGGGCAAAGTTGATCCCCATGCCATACATGACGCTAAAGGTAGCAAACAGATAGTAGACATTGGTGACATAGGAGGAGATGAGGAGACTGGAAGAACAGAGGATGATACCCAGGAGAGCAATGATGCGGGTCTGACAGCATCTCAGAAGGACCGCTGTTAAGGGGCTGGTCAGGGTAGATATGGCCCAAGCTAGAGATCCAATCCAACCTTGGAATAGAGAAATTAAAACATGTAATAAGTTTGTGACATGAGATGAGGAGACAGGAGGAACAGAGGATGATATCAAGGAAGGCAATGATGCAGGTCTGACATCTTCTCAAGAGAACTGCTGTCAGAGGCCTGATCAGGGTAGAGATGTCCCATCTAGGGATCCAACCCAATCTTAGGAGAGAAATAATGGTAAATTTTCATAGAATTAGAATGGGGAGGGATGCAAAAAGGCTCATAAGAACAATGTCACGATTCAGGGTAGTCAAGGATTCAAAACATACAGTGGTTGTTGATTAATACCGTGTTTACACAGTGACTCGGCTCGGGGGTTCGACACCCGACCTGTTCTCAAAACGGCAATTTTATGTCATGTAAACGGAATCAGTGTGACCCGTGAGCCGTGTTGAACACTGCTTTTTTGATCCGCCAGAATTGAAGGTTTCGATCTGCGAGCCGAGTCAGACTCGCCAATTTTTTTCGTGTGTAAACAGAAAGCCGTGTTGAACCCCTGACCTAGGTCATTGGGCGAAGTACATGTAGGCAAGTCATCACAATTCTACTTCCATTCGTGATCCATATAAACACGATCACAGTTGCCCTCATAACAGCATTTGAACTTGCTTGAGGATTCAACACTCGAGCCGAGTCACTGTGTAAACATGGTATAAGTTATTGCAGGGTCAGGGTGGGAATGGCCCAGGCTAGAGACTGAATTCAACCTTCAGAAAAATAAACCTCTCAGTCTCTTTGAGGAGTGTAGTGGCTTAGTAGTAAGGGTGAGGGTCATGAGTCAGGGTAGTCAGAGGTTCAAAACCTACTTCGGTCAATGCACCAGTGATCTTGGGATACTTCACTCAACATAAACCTTAGCTTGGTAAGGATGGAAATAGGCTAAAAACACAATCCAACCATCCAAAGGAAAAAAAAAAATCATAATGGTCAATCACAGCCTCTAGGAGGAAGGGTTTTAACATAAACCAGGGCACTGGTGGCTACAGAAAAGGTGTTCTATCATTCTGTAGAGCACACAGCAGTTTAATATCTATTCATTCTTATTTTGTATAGTACTACTACATAGATGTATATACATGTACATTACTGCAATACTGCTGCCTATTCAATGACACATACTGCCTTTTTATGTGTTCTTTTTTCTTTCCTTTAGGTATAGATTAAGTGGAAATAAAATGTCTTTCAAGTGGTGCATCTCATCACACAATGCACAATTGCATATTCTGGAACAAAGCAGGGAAAAAAATACACGGGGGCTCGGGGCGAATTCGCCCCCGAAACGCCAAAAAGAGCCCTGGAAAACTAAAAAAAGAGCCCCTGAAATTCTCATAGGGTCCAATGTAAACTGTAATACAACATAGAAAATTTGGGTGGATGGGCTCAAAGAGTAGCCCCGGAAAAAAAATAATTAATTTTTTCGCTGGAACAAAGAAATGCAAACAACAGCAAGGATGAATGAACCTTCCAACAAGGAGTTTTAAGAGCTGGAGTCCCAACTGGCTACAAATTATTTCAAGCAGCTGTCCCTTTCTAAGGTTGCACAATAGAATCTAAAGGTGTGCTGTTGCCTTTGATGTCTAGGTTCAATGCTGCCAACATCGTGGGAAAGTTTTTGTCACAAATAGAATATCGTTAATATTTCACTTTTTATTTGAATTAACAGAGAGAAAATTGAATAGATGATAAAATTTGAATACAAAAGCCTATCTGTGTCCAGAAATTCGCGTATGTCGCATGATAGCAGTTTTAATCTGTGAAAAAGAGTAAAAATTTACAATCCAAAAACCTGCAATGGACACTTTTACGTTTACTTCCTACAAACGAAAATAAAAAACGAATTTGTTGAAGTGCAGTTATTTATGATATTATATGTCAGATTAGCGCCCACACATGCCCAGTCGAGTAATTTTAATTCATATTTCAGGAAATTTTGCACCATTTCCTTTCGCTTGCCTCCTGTAAACGTAATTAAGCACTATGTACTGCTCATATCATCAGACGAATGGTAGTGAAAAGTAATTATAATTACAAAAGCATATTTCCCTTTGAAAATGGCCCGTAAGTTTGCAGCCAGGCAGAAAACTTTTGTCTGCGTATCTGCAAGGAAGATTGAGTTAAGCACTCGCCTGACATATTTTTTTCCTGGCGACATCAAACGTCACTTCAAAGGGAATGAGTTGGATGTGACTCTAGCTCTTGAAACTCCTTGCTTCCAACAAGTAAACATGTTTCCTGTATTTCAACCCACTGCCAAAGGGAACCCGATTGCCCCCATACTAAATCTATTAGAATTTGACTATTTACTAAACAATAGGTTAGCGTGACTTTTAAAGTAGGCGACTGCTTTTGAGAATGCATATACATGTAATCATGGTTCTTGCCAGTACAAAACACCCATGGTTCCAGTACCATGCATGGCAACAAGGGTAAAAAAAAATATTGGAGTATATATTCCTAACAATAATGATAAATGTCACATATTGTTTTGCTTTTTGGCAATGTATTTTTGCTTTTATGCCATTAGTAGACAACTCCTGCTTACCAAGAAGTATTTTTCATTCTTTCACTACAGCATATACTGCCGCCACACCTAACTTTAGGTGTTATTCTGTAAAACTTCCGAAACTTTCACGCTTTGCGCAGAGTGGAAACCGTGTGTGGATCTTTTTTTAGTGAGAACCCTGCATGTAATACTGAAACTCATTAGACGAATCAATGTTCCATAAAAGAGATTAAAGCAGCAAGGTCTTTACACATTTCTGCAACAGCCTAGAACCCTGCATCTATTGTTATGAAATGCTAATTATCAGGTATACACACTATATGTCTGGGGTGGAGATTAGTAAAATAGCTGAATGAAGGATTGATCAAAGATTCGCACGAATACTGAACTAAATAGTTCAGTAATGGACCTACTCTTCAAATCTTCTTCCATGAACAGAAATTTGGCGCAATCCAGGAAGTGGATACTACTGCAGCAGTCTGCCACTATTTACAAAACATGCTAGTTCCATCAGACTAGTATTAAAGTGTACCAATCACCATAAGACATTCTGCTTTGTTTGTTAAGATTCAATGTCAGTATATTCAAAATGTGAGCTTTGAATATTTCAGTACTTCTACAAAGAGATATTGTGAGTTCAGATATACTCTCAGTCAACATAAAAGCAACTAGTGACATAGACGTACCTAGTCGACCTACGCGCACATGCGGGCATGAATTAGGGCGTTTACGGAATCGAATAGCCATTCAATTTCAACTTTCAACATTCAACTCCTAACTGTGTGGAATTATGTTATCCTTTACATTCTTCCATCTCTGTAACCGTTGACTCATAGAATGCCAGGTACAATTTTTAGGTTATTTCACTCATACCAGCCATACACAAATTATTATTTTTCATGTGAATGTACTTTTTAAAAGCAATATTTCATGTCCTTAATGGCATACAATTTGCTTGTCAAAGCTATCCATCACTCCATTCACTATGAACATGATAGACAAAGAAAGCGGACAAAATAAACAACCCCTCATTCTACCCTTCACAATGGTTCTGGTAGTCAAAAGAACATCCCAACACTGCTATTGTCTAAAATATGTGGAACTGTTGTAACATGCATAAACTCCTGGAACTTGAACTTGAATTTGAACTTGAACTACATGATTAAACATAACAGCTGTGAAGGGATGTTCTTTTGACTACCAGAACCATTGTAAAGGGTAGAATGAGAGGTTGTTTATTTTGTCCGTTTTCTTTGTCCGCCATGTTCATAGTGATTGTTACCGGGTATACAGGTTGGGTATTAACCACTTAGAAAATTCAAGAAAGGACAAAATCTGTAAATTCTGACTTCTTCTGAAATGTATTGTCATTGAGAGCACAGAAGGTCATTCAGAGTGATCTATTTGCACTCAAAAGGGAAGAGAAATGTTGACAACATAGTTCACAATGAATTAGAATGCAGGTCAAAATATGGTCAAATAAGAAAAATTAGAAACTTAAAAAAAAAAAAACCCACTCACGCACACAAAGGCCTTGTTTATTTGAGAGCAAAGAAGGCCAGAGTGATCTATTTGCACTCCATTGCACATGAAATGGATGAACACAAACCTGACAAACCTGACAATGATAAAAGGGTGCACATTTTGGCAGATCAAAGGAGAAAAGGCCAGTGATTCATTTCCCTTTTCCCCCCAAGTCCTACTTTATCATTACTAATCATTTTCATCATCAGAAGCAACAGTAGAATAATAACAATAACAAATATAACAATAACAATACAATCATAAAAAATAACAATACTAATAAATAATACTGATAATGAGAACAGATCTCCACTAGAAATGCTATCATGTTAGAACGATATGCTTGCATTGTCACCAACAAAAGAACAACTCTCTTGAAAGCTTCTGCCTGTGGCGTCATGGATGGTGGAGATACCGGTAAGTAGGAAACAGAAAAAAATTAAAGGCATGAGAATGGACTGATAACAGAGAAAATATAGTGCCTGAACAGTGAATGCTTATGTAATTTAGAAATAATGGAGATTAGTGACCATGGTGGAATGGCTAAGTAAGAATATGGCTAAAGAATCTTAAAGATGCTAGGTCGTGGGCTTTCATGGGGAATGGATCATAATTTGCTGACACCAGACTTTGTGAAAAATACCTGTAATAGAGCTACATTTCTGGAGCACAGCGAAACAAGCTGTCCCACCACAAACATTTTTCGGCCTGCTTTGGGCATTCTCGGGCCAAGGAAAGTGAGATAATGACTTTGCCATATGGGGAAAGGGTGAAGTACACAGAGCATTGCATAAGGTCAGTTGGTCATAAAACTCACAGTGATGGACAACACCTGTTACTGGGTAAGCACCCATGGTGTCGAATTCCCCATGAAAGCCCACGACCTAGCGTCTTTAACCCATTTGTGACAGAGGGTCCACATTATGTGGTTTGGTTTAATAACTTTTGATGCAGAGCCTTAAAAATCATACCAAATACATGAGCAGAAAGACCAAAAAATTATACACATAATGTGTCCATTTTCGTTGCATCAATATTTGTTGTTTGATGCTGAAATTTTTTTAAAGGAAAATAAGCATTAAAATCCTTAAATTGGCAATGCGATGAAAATGTTAAAATTACCGTTTTTCCCTGCAAATTGGCAACTTTATGACTTCTCATCATACATTCTGTCAATTTATATTTATTTCAGATACATGATGTTTTATAAGAAAAATGTAGCAATAAAAGAAAAATGTTGGTGTTGCCAACTTGAAGAATAAAAGCTGATCAAATTAGGCTTTAAATAATTCTTGTCACGAATGGGTTAAAAGAAATCTAGAGAAGAGGGAAACGACCTACAGAGAGGTCACAAGCACTAAAGTCTACAATACATGCAAAACAAATGACATGCAAAACAAATGGGTTTTGCCAGAGGAGGATCATGAAGAAGGAAAAATGAACAAGAACAATGCATATCACCTGTACGGGTGACAATGCAACAAATTGAATTATGATAATTCTAAAAAAAGAAAAATAAAATCTAATGTAGAAAACAAACAAAATACAGCTAACATTAAATCATGGACACAGAAACAAGAAACTATGCATAGATCTACACACTCAAGAGTTAAGATTAACAGGTGTCTCATTCTCAAGAAAATATTCTAATGTGAACACTGACCAATGTTTAAATAATAGATCTAACAATCTAACATTAGACTCATAACACTTATTAGTAACTACCAACTATTGAACTAGACTGAAAATTCTTTCTCTCATTCATTAGCCTTCTATTTGGGTAGGGTTGGCTCGTCACTTGGTCTACTAACATAGATCGAGTTTAAACTTTAGTTAAATCACCATAGCGCCTACTTTTGTTTGTTAGATGAACATTTTTATAGTTATATGGTCTGATGCCCCTTGTCTGCGCATACGCGTAACTGCGCGATTCTAACATCACAAAAGACGCAACGAACACTATCATCTTTAAATCAATTTTAGCGATATGTATCACTGCAAAAATGATGAAAAATGGGCAAACGGCGTCTATTTTATGTAATTTTTACTCACATGCCTTGAAAATGCCATTTTCATGCAAAAAATCCTGAACTGCTTGTAAAGTGAATGAGTGCGCAGACAAGGGCACCTTCCTCTTTTTAGAGTCAAATTTACACCATCGCCTTTTCTTGTAAAAATCACTGTTCTTGTTCGGATTTCGATGAGATTTCGGCACAGTTGCTCCCTAGGCATGCTAGGATATGAGGATTAAAATGAGGTCAGCCAATAGAGGAATACAAAAAGGAAAGTTTGTCATTTTTAAGTGAAATATTAGGTGCGCAGACAAGGGTCCCCCCTCCCCCCCCCCCCCCCCCCCCCCCCCCATCATACATCTTATTGTTATACCGGTCATTTGCTGGTAAGGGAAGACAAAATCTGTAAAAGAGCCAACCTGTGATTGTAGCACTGCTCTTGAAATCCTCTTGCAAGCTAATGAAAATCAAGCCATAGCAATACAGAACTCCAATGGTGATGAAATAGAGAACAAACGAGGCAACAGTGACTATCCAACCCCATCGGTCCCTAAGCCATTCTATCGCCGACCGCAGCCCCGTGCCTATGGCTTGTGACTCCGGCATGATGCACTGCTGCTTCCTTCCTTGATCGAAGCTCGCAGATGCAGACAAAAAATACTTCTGTTCATATTCAGAAGGATACTGATGCGAGTAATGCCTTTATGAAGATTTTTATCAACAGCTGCTGCCACTGTATGTAAGGCTAGATCATAGATGCAGGCGTTGCAGTGCTGGCGGCATCTCCAGCTCCCTGCCCTGGTGCTAAATCAGACTGCTAATGAGCATTGTATGTATGCGTATTAATTACCGGTAATGTACCGGTAGTACGTAGGATGGGGGGTTGGGTGTCCGGACACGTAACAAAAAAAATGAAGCCTTCTTTTTTGTCTTTGGATTAAACAAAAACTATGCATTGATTTGTGCTAATCATCATCGATATTTGTTCGCTATAATATTTTCTAACAGTTTGTGCTAAAATATTTAAGAGATTTGCTTGTGAACTTTTTCAGTTGGCTGTTTTAAATCGACTGTCCGGATATACAACCTGTCCGGACATCGAACAACTGGATATACGGTATATTGCACAGTAGTACGGTACAGTGCGACGTGCGTAGCCACCAAAGGCTTTGTAGCCACGGCGGCCACGAACAGAGCTACCGTACCCTTGATTTTTACCACATAATTTTCACAAGAAAGAATTGAAAGGGAGAAGGAATACCGGTATCATAGGAAAGAAGAAGAAGAAGAAGAAGAAGAAGAAAAACAAACAAACAAACAAACAAACAAAACAAAACAAAACAAGATCAGTACGTGATAGGGAGAAGGAGAGAGAGGATAGTGCCACTGGCAAAACAAGATTCTCTTGCGGGAGGGGAGGTAAAGCAATTAAAAAAATATTGAAAGGTATAAATCTTTGTTTGCTTGTTTGTTTTTTCTGCAAAGAATGGTGTTTAATTTCATTTGAACGAGAGCAACCATAGTGTGATAATCTAACCTCATGATTATCAAGTGGACAATAAAACTGGATAAATTTATAATCTCGTATTCCCATGGATGGGGCTCTTGTTTCAACATGACTAGAAAGTTTTGATTTAATTTTTATATTTGTTTCATTTTCTTTCGTTTTGATTAAATTGAAATAAATTAAGATTTTATTTATTTCAATCTAAAATTATGCGTCTTTTGGTGTACATAAATTTGACCGAGGGGGGGGGGTGGGGAGGGGGGAGGAGGGCATATTTTTTGTGTTCAAGAATAGAGTTTTTCAGATTACATTTTACTAGGCCACTTGCCCCTTGTCCCCATCCCGAACTAGCAATCACAGAAAGAGGAGTATACAATGTTAATCTGAAATTAGGGGTGCCAAAAAAGATGAGAAAAAAAAATTAGGTATAGGGGACAAATGAAAATGAGGTTCAGAGTAAGGAAGAACAGAGCTGGTTTACAGAGAGAGAGATGCCATCCATTTACACAGAATGACCACTGTGATGGCGCCATTCCTAAATATAATTCAACCACCTCACAGTGATTTTGGCTAATTCAGAGCATATTGCGCATGTTATAGGTATAATCTCTGATCTACACTGTACCGGCAATTTGTCAGGTGGTCTATCCTAAAATTTCCTTTTAGAAGCTAATTAATGTCAACAGCACCATTTGCACTTATCAAAATACAGACTCCTTATTTTTTTAAAATGTACTTTTAATACAAAATTTATGTGATTTGATCAAATTTGACAAAATATCAAGAATTCTTCAATTGATTGTTTGATTCTATGTACTAGTACTCACAGCAGAAGTTATAACTTTTTAGCATTCCTACTTGTAATTGAAAATACTATTAAAACAAAAAAAATTACATTCATCTTTATCTAACACACACCTCACTACATCTTCCTGGGGGTGGGGGGGGGGGGGGGGAGGGAGGGAGATATCACCAGCTACCAATCTCAAATTATACCCATATACTTACACAAATCTGAATGAAACATATAAAACTAACAATCATTAAAACAAAATGAAATATAGTGTCTTTTCATAAGATTTTTATTGCATAAAGGCAACAATTTGAATATTACATTACAACACAAAATGCCACATCAAGGTATAGCATGGATTGGGATACAATGGGTTCCACTAAATTGTTTTAACAGCCACTACTGCAATACCTATGAAAAACTTATTTGAGATCAACAATTTAAAAATCCACATTTAATACCATTACCAGCACATTCAGGCTATAGCCTATACCCAGACATTTTCTAAAGAAACAAAAGAAACAATATGAGGAGAAAAGAGTTACCTTTTGTGCACTGGAATATCAACAAAAGATTTTTAAATCGAGAATTAGTCTAATTTAATTAGTATATATACAAGTTTGTATACAGCAGAATATCTGAAAGTCATAAGTTTCTTTATACCAATCACAATTAGCATTCCAGGAATAAAGTGGAATATAGATTTGTGATTCCTCGTTGAGACCCGAGAGTTAAGACCCTGTCCCATACTACCGTTTAATGATTCTGTCTGAGAAACGAACACGCATGTTTATTGGACTTTTTCAACTCGTTCTTCAGCTGGTTTACAGACGTATTAGACGCTGGCAGACGGCGCTAGTTCATGGCCACAATTTTTTTAATTTGCCTCCGTCTGACACCGTCTAACATAAATATTTAGACGGAGGCAGACGGAATCATTAAACGGCAGTATGGGACAGGGCCTTTAGGTAAGCTATACAAACCAGTGGCAAATTTAAGTCTCCAAAGTACAGAGATTAGCCCACTGCTTTGGACCATAATAAACTCCTCTCATATAAAAATATATGTACAAATTTTAATTATTTTACAATGAAATAATGTAGAATGTGGGCTTGAAAGCTTGAACATTTACAAAGGCAATTTTGCTAAAGCACTGACAGTTCTAAAATTGTACCAACTAGAATATTCCATCATTATTGCATGATAGTAAGTCATTGTAATCATTCCACTGCAGCATGGTTCGAAGACTGTTCTTTCAAAGAATGAAATCCAAAATGGAGGATTTCATCATACCATGACAAGATTAAATCTGTATCAGAATGATTGAGCCATTTTGAACTAGTGAAGGATTATTTTACTGTAAGGCTTACAGCATGAGAATACTGAATCATCTACACCTACGGAACTTGGAGTGTTTTAACACTTTTCTTTCATTAATCGACTAGTGAATGTCCACTGGTACCTAGACATAAGATGCCCAGAGATCCAAGAGAAAAAAAAAAAATTGAAGGAATTAACAATTTTACACTAATTTAATGTGGGGGAGGCAATTCACAGAAATAAACTTCTATTTCAAAGAAAATGAATGCTTGTTATGAATAACGATAGTATATTGGCCTAAATGTTGAATGCTTATTTCTAAATATTTCACTGCAGCTACTACAATAAATAGTTTGTCTTAACAGGAATGAATTCTAAAACAAGCTAAAGGTAAATTTCTCACAGTTAAATATAAAAATTCAAGGACAAGCTGGCAAAGATAATGCATAGGTGAGATATACTGCAACACCAAACTACCAAAGTCAGTTGTCAAATAAGAGTTATTTATTTATGAATGAACACAGCCAGCATAATATACCAGGGTGATATATAACAACAATTTTATTAAGTCTAGACAACTGAATGTAAATTTTGATTTACAGTGGAAGCTTTTTAGCTTTTTTTGTTACAATCTAATGACATATACACAGTAAACGTTATGCTTACATGCTGGTGAACTATATTAACAAATCTGTTGTGCAGAGTTCATGGATGCATATACACATAGCTTGAATACATATAAACAAAATGGTGTTCAGGTAACATAATTTCTACGTCAATCGTCGAGAAGAGGAGATGAAAACAGGAAGAGACAGTGGGTGATTTCAAGTTTGGTGTTAACCTTTTGGTGTTAGTGTTAGGCTGATTTTTACATCAGCGCAGCTCCAAATTAAAATTAAAACTTGTCTTGGGACAACTGTCACTTGGAGTTGAGCAGTTAATAATGTCATTTGAACCACTTTTGTAAACTCAGATTAGGTGTTGGAGCTATGGAAAGCAATCAAAATTGTGCTTCTAACACCAACACCAGCACCAACACCGAACTTGAAATCACCCAATGTCTCAGCTAATTATACTGGAAAAAGAAGAGTATCTTAATCTACCAAGGTTAAAATAAATGGTAATTAAATACAAGATATGGCAAATAAATAGATGGAATTGGAAGTACACAAATGCACAACACACAAAAAACAGGAGAGTACCCAGTTAGACATCAAAATTTATAAATTAGAATTTTATCTGAATTTCATAAATCCTTGAAATACAATTATCTGAGAGAATGCTGGAAATAAATATTTCTTTTCATCTTTCAAAATATGGTGTCTTTATCATATAAGACATATGGGGCTATATATAAATATCATTAGTAATTAATGAGTAATTAAAGAGCATGGGTCCTACTGCAAATTTACAACCCTAAAATAAACTGGCTAAGATAGGAAAAAACTTACAATCTTGGATTAGATATCAATGCCCCAATATTCACATTCTGAATACTTCAAAAATTTTTCTCTAGAATTCTTACAACATGGTCTTCCTTTAGTAATTAAATCAAAGATAATGATGAAAATCTCATAAAACATAGTCTCTACAAACCTTATGATGAAAACCTCATAAAATATTCAATCTCTCTAAACTGTACAACATATATGTAGATATTGTTACAATACATAACACATGATGCAAGCAATGATGTATACAAGCACTGCTTGGAGATGATATTTTTTTTTTAAAACCACCATCCTACAGGCACAGATTATCATTAAGACTCTTTCTGTCATTTACTTATAATTGAAAAAGAATATCTGGATATTGCACTCTTGTCTAAATTGGGATATCCAGATACTGTACATGAACAGAGATGTAAAAAGGTGAGAGAGAAAAAAAAAACAAACAAAAAACCAAAACACCATGTTGGGGTCATTAAGAGGTCGCACAGCCATGTTGTAGGAATGCAGTTTGCAATACCTTCAAAAATATACATCCCACCTACTACATAGCTGTATAACAGAGAAATCAATGTACGTGTAATTTTGATTCATTGATACTGAATTACAGGGGAATGAATAATGTAACACTTAATAAAACAAACTGAATTTTATAGGATTAAGGAGAAACTTCAAAAACAATTCATGACATGTATTTAATGATAAAGGCAAAGCTCAAATTTCTCCAAGTATTGTGAGTAAAACCTTTAGTATCCCAATTTCTAAACTAACAAACCCATCATAGAATTTCTGTAATTGGGGGGAAAAAAAGTATTCATTGACTTTCTGGAAATATGTCCAACCCATGTCCAACTTCTATTAGGGCTACAAGAGGTAGCATCATCCTTACAATACGAAATTACCACATGAAAGGAGATTTAGAAACAACCACCATTATCTTAATTTAATACAATATTTGTTATTCAAATAACCACCCAAAGAACAAATCCATATTATAACTTATACAAATATACATTTAATAAGAACATTTGGGAGAATTTCTATAGCATCAGGCCTGTATAACATCGTTCTGAACCACATCAATGAACTTCACAGCTCCAAACAGAATGAAACCACTGAAGCAGGTTACCATACAACTGGTGTTACCTCAGCAACAGTTATTACGTTTGTCAGCCGTGTCACCTACAAAGGTTTTATTGGTTTATGAAAAGTTTAATTTCCTCTTGTGTAACTAGGTCTCGTGCTCTACGTGTAGAGATCTGCCTTTTAAACCATTTGTAAAAAATATTGGTTTGGTATCAGAAAAGCAGAAAATTGATTTAAAGAGAAAATTAATCAGACAGGTATATTATACGAGTATATTTTAAAAAGGACAAAAACTTTATACATCTTAATGTATTAAATCGAAGTATTATTTCATTTACCCTGTAAAAAATCATTGCAGAAGTTCTTTGCCAATGCAAATTGGCTTTATTATCTATGACTATGCATTCAGATAAAAACATAAATCTAAGTAATGTCCAATCAAGTACTTGATTAAATATGACAAAAGTATGGATTTATAGCCTGACTACAGATGCTGATGACACATTCACCAATACAGGAAAACAAAATACCAGCACTGATCATTTGAAGATGCTTTTCAAGTACAGTCAAAGCTGCTTTCCATACACCACCTGCACCATCTGTATAGAAAGACCACCTGTCTATAAAGGCCACTACGCTTGTTTTCCTTGGATGTTGCTTCTCATTAAAACATGTATTAAAGAAACATGTAAATAAAGACCATCTGCTCATAAAGACGGCCTTTCTTGTCTTCCTTCCGAGTCCTTATACACAGGTTTGCCTGAATGTGCATAGTATACAACAAACTTTTGAATGCTGTGAAAACCTGAAAGGGGGGGGGGGGGGGGGGGAGGGGGGTTTATGAAGTTCTTCCGAGGGTCACAAACATTCATAGATCTTAAAATCAGCTCTGATATGTGTGTTCCACACTGGCTGCTTCTTGATTGTTCACAGGTGAATGGTAGAAGTTGAATAACTTTCTGCTCAAAGTCACAAAGAAAATAGACTACGCTTAAAAACAAAAGAGGTATTGCTCTTTCTAAAGTCTTTTTAAACAAATGAGAAAGAGAGAGAGAGAGAGCATAGCTCTCTCTTAAAGTCTCATAAAATCTGTACAAAGCTGTTCAGCATGTAGAATTTTCAATGAGTAGAATTGAACTCTTTCTCATCTTCATCTATCCTCCCAACAATTTCTCCGATTAGATCTTGCATGACTCCTGCACGCCATTTCCCTGTCTCGAGGACTTCCTGATGATTCGTCTCACCGTGGGTGGCGTAGTCCATGATGCAACAATTCGTGACCAGGGAGAAGCCAAGGACGCGCATCCCACAATGCCTTGCTGCTATCACTTCTGGCACAGTGCTCATACCTGTATGGTGAAAAATAAGCAGAACATTAACATAACTAAAAACACAAGCAAGGAGGATTAACCATCAGTCTAATTATCCATTGCTATCAAAAAGACTTATTCTTTAGAACATAATCACAATTTACCAGATTAAGTCTAAATTCTTTAACTTTAAAACACTGACTGAATTCTGAATGCAGAACTCAACACAAACAGGTGCCCGGGACACTAAGGTCCCTGAAATCTTGGTCTGGACCCACAAAATTTAAGGTTTTTACATTGGCCTCAATGCAAAAAGACCCAAAGATATCAATCGGGACCTCCTACAAGAAGGTTAGTGTGGAACCTTGATGAATGAATAGAGAAATTCTACCATTAGGAGGTGGTTTGGAACAATCAAATATGAGTTCTATTGTCAAGTCCCTCAAACAGAACATTACCAACATTCAAATTTACATGAACCCCTACCCCCTTCCAATTTTACTACTTTCATGGCAAGATTATTTCATGGTCACCACTGCAGTCCCATATTTTCCATTATCGTTAAACCTGTTGCATGTGTACTCTATCAAACTTTAACAAGTGCAATTTTATAATGCTACCCAGGAAATGCACACTTTGTGGCCTCAAATTTTTAAAATATGCAGTACTTGTGGTTCCATTCTATACTTGTTGCAGGTACTGCAATTTTAGTTTTATAAATAAAAGAACCATAACAGTCACCACTACATTAAGCAATATGGCACAGGCAGCCAAATGCTTTTATCTGCATATATGCCATAAGTGGCAATTGCTCTGTGGTTAATTTCTCACACTCTAACACTTGTGGAATTCCACGTTCAACTATTCTTCATCCTTACCCTCAGCCTTAAATAAAAGAATGAGTTCTGGAAAGATGAAAAATAATCTCTCAATATATGTATGTCAGTTGATATCACAGAAAAATTGTGTTGTGAAAGATTGCTCTTTGAGATGCCTTCATATTCAAAATAAAAAGAAAAAGAGCTGAGGTGTTCAGGCCAAACATTCACAGTACATTTGCATGTGGTCAAATACACTGTGTGCAGGCCATGGGTGTTTTGTTGTTGTTTTTTTTTGGTTGTATTTTTTTGTTTTTGTTTGATTTTGTTTAATAATTGTTTGTATGTTTTTGTGTGTGTGTGTGATTTTTTTTTTTTTTTTTTTTTTTGGGGGGGGGGGGGATTGACTCACTTTGATCATAATCATGAATCAACAAGTTTACACTAGACACTGTATAATCAAGCCTTCCCTATAGATGGGAGACATTTTCCTTCACAATGTAATTGCATGACAAGAACTAACCTCCATCGTGAACCTAACGAAACCTAACTGCAACCCTAATCCTCAAGCTATCTCTCCTCCTTGTATGAAATAACAACTCGACAAAACTGTTACTGGAGCAAATGCTGGCTTTCTGTCTTTACAAGCATTTTCATGGACAAGTCCATTTTAACCCATAGAGGCACAGTGTCACCTTTAGGAGACGTTTTTGCAGTATCTGGTGGTCCAGAATGTTGGGCAGTACATATCATACATGAGCAGAAAGAGAAAAATGCAGACAAATTTGAGCCCATTCCCATTGCTGTATGGTGTGGCGTTCTCGAATTAGAGCAGTTAAGTGTAACTAATCATTAAACTCTTTAAATTGGCAACGCAGTGAATAATATAAAATCACTATTTCTGTGTTCAAATTGGCAATTTCTGATTAAATTTTACAATTATATTCCATTTTGGTTTATGTTATATCCATATTTATTTTTTTCAAGCTATGTAAACGTGGAAAAAAAAATAATTTGTATTGCCAATTTGAGGATTGAAGATGATTAATTTAGACCTCAAGAAAGCTCTGTACTGCTATGGGTTAAATTAGGCCTGTTAGTGGCATTTGAATCCACCACTTACCCACAACGTCAGCTCCCAAGGCCCGTAGAAGCCTGAGTTCAGCTGGTGTCTCGAATGAAGGCCCTCCAACCATAACATAGATGCCCTCTTTGACAAACGTTGAAAGTTGCAGATCCTGAGCAACCTTGAGGGTCAGCTTTCTCAGATTCTTGTCATAGACGTCTGACATGTTGATAAATCTTGATCCAAATCTATTATAATAGGACAGAAATGATGCACATAGGAGTCTTATTTTCAATTAATTTTTGGTTGTTGTTTTGTTTGCTTTTTGTTACATTTAACAATTCACAGGTCATTGGTTTGGAAACTAGCCTTATACCACTAATAATGAATAACTTACAAGTACAAACATTAATTCAATGATGATGAATGAAGTAGTTGTATTTACAATTGGCATGCTTCCTTTGAATTCTATGAAAAAAATAGCACTATTATTCCCTCACAATTAGTTTAGCTTACAGGGCTTCATCAGAAATAAGTTCTTAAATATTGAGTATCTTTTCATACACCCTAGTTAACTAGACAACTGGAAATACCAAACATTCAAACTTTCAACATCTGATTTGACAAGAGTGCACAAACCAGTAAGACTGCACTATCTCCAAATATGTTCCCACTTACCTCATTTTAACCTGCGGTTAATAATAATAATAATATTCTGGATTTATATAGCGCCTAATACATCTCCAAGAGAGTCTCTAAGCGCTTTACAGAAATATTATTTGACAAGAGTGCACAATGCGGTTTATAGAACATTAATTACGGTACCTCATTTTAAAAAGTGTGAAAGATGTATTTTTAAAGCAAATTTATCTTGACTTTGAGGGATTTTAGAATGGGTACTTTGTACTAACATCTTTCAATTTCTCTCTCTATGAAAACATAACGGTGGAAACGGGGGCAGATCAGCCATGTGGAGATTGGGAACGTTTCCCCAACGGCCTGGTCACATTACAATTATGATCTATTATTATTTATTAAAGTTTTATTTAAAATAGGGGGTAGGTACATTCAGTAAAATAAACTGCTTTCCAAGTACACCCTCTAGGACAATACATCAAACAATACAATAATCATACATACAAGAGATATACATGAAATATAACATTCATAAAATACTAACATTAACAAATGTGACATGATATAGAATAAGAAAATTACATTAGAAAAATGACATTGGAAAAATAAGATGAAGGAAAATGAGAGCAGAGATTCTATTACAATGAAATTCCCCATCCCAATTTTAATCTAAAGCCCACCGCACACTAAACGATCCAACTGTGCCCCGATTTTTGAACAAATCGCATTTTGCATTAAATATGAAAGTTTAGACAAGTAAAATCATCTTATTTGAAGTTTGGAATAATGACAGGAATACCAAAATCAAAATTTTCGCTAACTGCAAGCCTTGTGGTCAAAGCAAAGGACAAATCGGCTTGAAGTCGTAGCCAATCGCAAGATTGCTATGATTTGGAATTGAATTCACTTTTATTCCTATAGGCAGGCTCGCAATAGCCAGAAATTTCGATTTTAGTGTTCATACGACTATTCGGAACTTTGATCGTTAAGATCTTACATATTTGAATGTTCATATCAACTGCTATAACAAATTTTTCCGAAATCGGATCGCAGACAGGGTGATGGTGTGCGGAGGGCTTAACTCCACCCCTGGGTTGAAGTAGTTACCTTTCTTCATTGGGGCCACACAGAGGGTTTGAACCACACAGCGTAGGCATTCCTATGTGATCAATCATAACCATGATGTCTCCAACTTTGTAGTTCGGGTTCATCCCACCGGCGGCATTGGTAACGACCAGGGTTTCAACTCCCAGCAGTTTCATTACCCTTACAGGTGCGACGAGCTACAAGAAGGGTGGGAGAAAGGAGGGGGAATAAAAACAACTTTACATGCACTACATGTAATAGTGAGTATGGATTACAGAGATCTTTAACAACTTCATAACATGCTACAACCAACATGACTATGCAGTGCACTCTTTCCTTTTTTTTTTTTGGCTCGACGAGGGGGGGGGGGGGGGGAACCACAAGCAGTTTTTAAAGGAGACCTATTCAACTTTTTCAGGATGCCATTCCTTACTGTTGTGGAGTCTGGAGAAGGACAAGGAACAGTGCTGTGAGTGATCACAAACAAAAAGAGCTGAAATCACAAAAGTTCCTATGCTTCTGTACAGAGGAAGTGCACAAAAAAGCTGAAAATAAGCTGAAAATTAAAACCAAAAAAGCTGAAATCAGCTTTAAAGCTGAACTCTCACACCCCAAAGGAATAACAAGAGGTTGGCACAAGATATCAGTTGAATCAGTTGTTCATATTCATATCATCATTAATGATGTTCTCTGCTCTGAACACAAATACTCCTTGAAATTTTTGAGAGTGATCTCTAATTTTTATATGTACAGGTATATTCCTAACAAATGTGTGCCACAGTATTTTACGGGTTAACTGACAAATATTGAATAATCCCCAGCTCAGCCTTCAGAAGGCAGCAGTTTAAACCACAAAGGAGAATCACTGTCAGTGAGTCATGAACTTAGATTCTATGATTCACTCCGAAATGGCTACGTACCTTCCATGCTGGGTACCCCTCATACAGATGAAACCTTCCCTGCATCATCACTACCGTCTTCCCATTCAAAGTCCCAAATGAGAACTGACCATGGTGCCCTTCAACTGAAAATTACAAAGCATAACATGATAGCTTTTTTGTCAATTTACTCTTTAATGGAACGGGTTTCATTGAGAAATAAAAGAAAATCCAACAGTATATTTGCAGATAAAAGTCACTTATCTTTAATGACCTTGTGCAAGGTAAAAAAAATAAAAGAAATTTTTCTCTTAACGTGTGTGTGTACAAGAACTATTTTCAAGCCAAACTAGATTTTCTTATATAGTTTTCAAGAGTTTACATATAGCAAAATAACAGTATAACTTTCCTTTGGCAGTCTATACATGCACAAGCACTTCAAATCATGCAGCTCATTTTTTCCCCACCCATAATGCAAAAATCTGAAAAATCTTACAGCCAGAGTAAAATGTACTCTATTATGCCCTTCAGCTCACCTTTCCAATCACTACAAATGTGTCTCATTTTTGAAAACAGATAAATAGCCTCTTCAGTAATCAAATGAAATTTCTCAATATCACTGCCATGATGCAGCAGTATCCTTGACCTGATGCAGTAAATGACATGGTCAATTCTCTTCTCACCTTTTTGAGGATCAAAGTCTTATCACTCACAGAACTGTAATTTTTTTTCTGGAGACTAGTCTGCAGACAAAGACCTCATTTTGACAATGATAAACAATTCCATAAGCCCCAAGTTGAACAATCTCTGGTTGTGTCAGCTATAGTACAAGGCACATGGTAGCTATGATAGTCTTACAGTTCAGACATTCTAAAGCATATTTGACTAATGGGGGGGGGGGAGTGTTTCATAAAGCTGTTCACAAAGTTACAAATGACTTTGCGAACAACTTGAATATGAGCCAAAATGGGATTCTAAGTCACCATAAATCCCATCAGCTAAAGGTGAAATATGCATCTGTAGATTAACGTTACTATTGTTTACAAACTTTATTGGGAAGTATAGTTTTTGCCATAATGAGATTATGGGAAATGCAGTCGCACTTTGTTAGAACATCAGGAAAAACTTTGGGTATTCCATTTGGCACTTCATATCCAAGTCCTTCGTAAAGTCATTTGTAATTTTACGAACAGCTTTATGAAACACCCCCAAGGTTTGTGCAGTCCTGCAAACTGCATCTCAAGAAACCTTTCTCCTACATGTACTGTTGGGTGAGCGGAGGAGAGCCCTGATATTTTAATGTGCTGTCTTTGCTAAGGGGTTAGTCTGAGTCTAATTCAAAGATTTCCCCTCTTGATAGATATGTTCGAATATTAGTTTTGTACCTGTGCTAACTGGGAAGTTGGGTATCTTCTCGTAGGGTATCGTATACCTCTCCTCCAGCTTGTTTGCCAAGTTCATGAGACCTGAGCCACAGATGATGCCTATAGTCGGACGATGTGGTTGCCGTGACAACAGGCATTCTGCCATCGCCTCAAAGTCCTCATAGGTATACCTGAAATAACAAAGTCAGAAGGCAAACCTTTTCAATTAACAAAAATGACTACAACTACAGTGATGTAAAATTCACATGTGCTTCCATCAAATTGCAATATCTTTTCTAAACAACATGTACAGGTGTACTTCAAACAAAGTTATCAAAATCAAGGTGAAGTGAATTCTTGTAAATGCATGTGCTTCCATCAAAATGCACCTTCTAAACTCTTTACACTCACATCCCTGTGAATGACATAAGTGCTGTATACCTCATAGTGCATCTGTGCATCATGCATGTACAGGAATTTTGAAGTCCTTATACAGATTACAAAAATTATCGAATGGGAAATCCTCTAATTTGACACCCACGTAACACAACTCAACAAAATAATTCATTTCAAAACTAAAACTACCGGTAATCTTCAGTAAATCCCCATGTCAATGACATGTTATATTGGTCAGGATCCTGTGATTATCAGATATATTCAAATACATTCATACCACAACAAATACATGTACACACTTCTATTGTGTAGGAAAATTAACAGGTGAACGCACTGAAATACATGTAATAGTCTCAAATGCTATTTTCAAACTAAACAAACATGCTTATTCATTACACAGAAAATATTTGTAATATTTCATTACTGAATAAAATAAATGAGAAGCTGAGCATGCTTGTACATCTAAAATAAAAACAACAAAACAAGACAAAACACCAGACCAAGCGATCAGCAGCAATGTTTGCTCATTTATTACATGTACAGTTGTACTAATAGCAAAATAAATGAAAGATAACAAACACATACTGCTACATGTGCACAACACGTGTACACTCACAACTAAACTGGTGTTTGTAGAATGATGAAAACCAACCACCAAATTCTTACATTCCAGTGTGTGCAATTAAAAAGCCAACTTCTATGAACACAATCTGACTATTCAAACCATTCAAATTGTCAATGACTCGGGACAACAAAAGAACGGTTGAACTCCTCTACTAAAATATCTTTCACCGTCAGATGTTATGTAATGTTTCGCAGAACTAGAGATATGCCGTCATAAGCCATTCGCTCCAACTTGTGTTCTTTGCCATATTAGGATTGTACATGTAGGTTGTATGTATGATCTTACATGTACATATATGATGTCATTGTTGTAATTCTAATTAGTTAGACGGTGATAAAAAAAATAATAAATACATGGTTACCTTTCATCAGATCTAATTCACATAAACTGTTTAAAGTCTTCCACTTAGTCACATGGGTATGTTGCAATTAAAGGAAAATCATGTGATGCATTTCACTACTGAAACAGATCAGTCTGCAATAAAAACTCTTTGCTGTATCATTTACATGTACATGTACATTCTTAACTACCCATTACAAGAGGACATCTCCTTTGTGCAGATTTTCAATTAGGCTTTGGTTAATATAAATAGAATATATAATTTCCTCATTCAGAAGTATACAAAGAGCCGCCCACTCAACAGAAATTAACCAATGCTGCATTCATTATACGCAAGTATACATCACAAAGGTTAAAGGGGCTAGAAAATGAGAAATCATAGGGAAAGGTAGGGTGATCTTGGATGAGAGGGGGAATGCAGTCAGCCGCTCGAGTTTTAAGAAAAGGGATAATCCACTCTAAACAACTGATTTATTGCCGTACATGTTTCAAATTTCGCGCAATGAAAAAGCTATTAAACAGATAGTCATATGGAAAAACAATTACATGGCCAGCTCCCTAGGAGAGCCTAAGGGGTGTTACGTAATCTGCGGCGACGACGTGTTGGGGAAAGGCAATGAAGTTTAATGGCTAGATTAACAAACCAGAGGTAAACTATAGTTTGTATTTTGAAATGTTGGAGCATTATACAAGCCGTTTCTTCGAGGAACACGATTAGACCCATTAAGAGTCTAAACACTTAAGAGTTGTTGAGAAATGTGAGAACCCAAAGTGTACGACTAGGTCGAGTTCGGTAAACTTCGTGCTGTCCTAACTGTTATCGCATTAGTCCGACGGGCTCGCATAATGGACGGATTAAAGTGTACAAGTAAACAAGCCTTTTGCAAATTCGTTTTCCCCATGATTTCCCAGTTGTTGGCCTCTTTAATAAAAGTGCATCACACATCAAACTGAAACAAAGGGGAAAAACATATTCAAACCACATGTTTCCTTGTCTCTTCGTAGAAAGGTAACAGCAAAATCAGGAAGTAAATTCTGGTCAGGACACTATGAGGATATATTCAAACTAAGGCAGTTTTTCTTCCCCTTTTGACAGAAAATATGTTGGGTAACTTAGGGAACCTTTTTTTTTTTCAATTCGTTAAGGAGCTAATTTGATTTTTAATGCCTTGACGTTCTCAGCTCTAGATGTGCACTTTAAACATTGTTATTTTCGTGTGATTAAATTTTATCGCTGAGTAACCCAAGAACATTTTCACAGGTTCTTAAATTCGCACTGCAAAATTACTCACAAAACTGCAAGATTTGATTTGATTATTTAAATGAGCTATTGTGCTAATGATTTGGGGAGTTCTAGAATTCACACTTGCTGAAAATAGCGTGAAATCCACAAAACTTAATGTACCGCAAATGTTTCTGCATTTACAGTAATACATGAAGGGGGGGGGGGTGGTCAGCATAAAATATGTAGATCTAGCCACACATACTTCCTCTACTGGAGTAAATAATTTCGCCAGAAAAAAAAGCTATTTATGATCATGCCCACAATCAAATTAAACATATTGTGAATTCTTATGTAAACCTCAGCTTGAACAAAGTCAAGTACATTGAAAATTGCCTTTGCCTTGTTTTTATTTGAACAAGCAGAAAGGAGTTCATATTACACACAATTTCCATATGCTGTAGAGTAAATAGGTTACAGACCTTGCTTGCTGTGAAAATACACACATCTCACTATCCGCATATCCATATCGCATATCCAAGTAGGTCAATATGAATAAAGCAAACCGTTCTGATTACAAATACACATGGCACATAAGCCTTTTATTCCGTGCTGAAAAAAATTGACCTTCAAGAATCTACTGTAGGCTACATACATGGCCAGCCACCAACAATATGAAGTTGCAGAGGCTGCTATTCCTCAGTACTGTTAAAGGTTTTTCTATTCAACTTGTTTGCAATACATTTGTGTAATACGCTTTCTCCCCCCCCCCCCCCCTTCCCATTTTTCTAAAAAAATTTTGCACTTTGTTGTATTTTTTATCTTTTATTTCATAACTCTTTTTATTAACGAGTCAATAGTTCACACTCAAATATGAGTTTTGCCAAAATTTGCGCAAACTGATGATGCCATATTTTGCGCTAACGCAGAATTTGATTGGTCCACACCTTTTTGATGCCAGGAGGCATTTAGTAATAGACCACAGGAGTTTACCCCTTCACATGTGAACAAATCTCTCCTGTTTCTTTGTAAAATGACCTGCATGTATTATTTGTATACATATCCAGAGTATTACAATGGATACTCATATAAAGATTCTCATTTCACCTATATCTGGTACATGTTATTCATGCAGTTAACTACAGTTACCTTACAAAGGCATAAGGCTATTCAAAATCCCACAAATCCCACATTTGATACAAAGTTACAAATTAAACTGAATTGTCACAACTGGTGTAAGCCCTAAAGCAAACAATGTGCAAGATCTTTATTCAAATAGAAATGTACAATTTGAAAATAAATTCTCAGGAAAGCGATGTTTGCACAATGATTCCTTACTTGTGCAAGTATTTGCCAATTCGACCGAAAACCAAACCACATTTATGCGAGAGGAAGTTGTAAGATTCATTTGTATAAAGATTATCCAGCATTTTTGGAAGTCTTCTTGTTCTTCTATGGTCCAAAATGTTAAGGAAAGCAGATTATGACAGAGCATACAATTCAGTCATTATCTGCTTTCCTTAACATTTTGGACCACAGAAGAAAAAGAAGACTTCCAAAAATGCTGGATAATCTTTTAGCATTAACAACAAAACAAAAATTAAAACATTGAAAAAAAAAGAAAAAGAAAAGGAGAAAAATTACTGGGAAAGAAAAATTGGTTGAAGGGGAAATCGGAAGTGCAGTTCATCTACAGAAATACGTGAATCCAGGAAACTTGAAAAATATATAATACAATAACCATCTGCAGACATAGTCTTGTGAAAACATGTGGGACACCCCGCTTGAAAGTAATCATGCAAATTTGTAAAAGGAAATCTGCTTTTAAACTTGGTGTATGGTTCAATTATTGTTAATCACAATTCACCACGAAAACAGACTCTTTTGACTGTAGATGTACATCCTAGATACTGTGCCACTGGGGTTTAATGTATGCAAGGCAAAAACTTTACATTTTGGCACAATCGTTACTTATAAATTGCATTTCTGAAAAAAATTCTAGACCGTTGCGGCAACCAAAGTCATCTTGCTCCCTGTCAGTAATTACCGGTAGACTGATTTGATCTCTTTTTCAACACACCTATTTTCAAAGTTGAATATTACCTCAAAGGCAACATAGAAACACTAGTGGAATAAGCTACTCACATATCAGAAGACTTGGTCTGAACACAAACAACCTTCCTTTCTATACTCTCCATGCTTAAAAGGTATCTGCAAAAATGTCCTGTCTACATGTAATTTCCCACTCCAGTTCCAAACATATATCCCCTCTGCATAAAACTCTTCTCTACTAATAAGGAAATTACAGTCTGCTCAAAGAAGATGATTAGCACAAAAACGTGGGTGACTAAACACACTGCTGCAAGTAGAGTCTAGAGAGCATATCTAAACCATAGACAAAGAAAAGCATTGGAAGAGTGCCAAGATAGATTTTCCAAAGCACCCGCTGATTACGTCCTTGTATTCTACTCCGAGCTATAAATAAACATATACATGTAGTTGTGTAGCCTACAGTTGGTATGGTTTCCTCATTAGCCATCTTTGCGAGTAGGCCTACAAAGGTCTCTTACACATTCTATTAGTGATCAAGGCACCCCCGCCCCTTAATAAGTATGAAAGATTAAACCTGAAAATCATTTGGAACAAGACTTGTGGCTACAAGTGAAAACTAACCCCCCCCCCCCCCAAAAAAAAAAAAAAAAAAAAAAAAAAAATCCTGTTAAGCTTTAAGATGGCAACTGCTCGTCCACCCTTTTTTTTCTGAAAGAATGTGGCAGACACAACATTACATTCCTAGCCTAGTTCTTTCTCAGTTCATGTTCAGACCATACATGTAATTAGGTACTTCAAAGTGTATATTAAGTGTATATTGTTCAAATCATCATTTCAAAAACAGAATAGATATCTAGACAAAAAAGTTGAGTTGAGGCTGAAAAAAGGGCTAATTACAACACACAGCCGAGCATGGCATAAGACAAATTTGAGAGCATACAGTGTTTGTGAACGAATCAATACACTGCTTGGACGGCTTTGTAGACTAAAGGCCAAGCCTCGAACACACCCCCAGAATGCTAGTCTTTCCAATCAGCCACCTTTAGGCTTCATAAATCCTGAGCATTTAGTCACTATCACAAAAGCTAGTAAGCTACATGTACAGCATCCAAACATGTGGTCGTGTACAAGTTAAAATGAATGCATATACGTGAGCAAATTATGAAAGATAAGATTATAGCAATGATTATAGTTAATAAAATGAAAAACAATGTGAAGCTGATATCAATTTATCACTCAATAAACACAATTTCTTACAAATTGTTCTGCAAAACTTTGATTAAATTTACTAAGAGAATCAAGGAGTAGATTATTTTGTCACCTGGCATTAACGCGCGTGCACACTGTACCTTTTTGCGCTCGAGCTACAAATGTAATGCCATTCTGCCAGCTGGGGGGATGTATAAAATCAAGCACACGCACATGCTAACGCCCTTCTGCCAGCCGGGTGATGATTTTCAACAAAAAATATACACAAGCTTCATATGTACAACAGCAATCTCACAGGAATTATAAAAAAGTCATATCATCATGTGCAACTCGTAACTGACTGGACTGAAATATGAAGACTAAACATATAAAGAAGTGATGATGGTCACTTTTGCTTACAAATGGAGGCAAAATTCTTGGCACAATGCCAATATGATGAAACCCTAGCTATGCTATGGTGCAGAGAGTTGGGTGTTGGCTGGTAGTAATACGTGGCAAACTATGCATCTGAACTTTTGTTCAGACTGGTGGTGTGTCCAAACTTTGCACATGCCCATATTTCATGGACGGGGCATGTCTTAAAAGCTAGAAAAGATTTCCAATATCAAATAGCATCATTGGATAGATGGAACCTATAACAATGATAAAAGATGATCAGCAGATTTTCTATATTTATCATCCATTTTGAAAAGAGATGAGCTGCTAATAGGCCTACTAACCCTACTTGAAATCTATTTTGAGGGAAGATGTCATCAAACTTATGGTTAAAAGTGATGCCAAATGATTTTATGGGCTTATCTGGAGTGGGTGGGGCACTGGGCTCAATGTACCCCATCGATTTTATGGTAGTTTTCTTGTTATTGATGCGATTATCAGGGGTTGAATTAATATAAGGTCACCAAGGCCATGGCCGTGGATGCCCATTTGAATGGCCTCAGTGCCCCTCTCATCGGCTTTGGAGAGTTTTTGTGCCCTTTCTAATTCTTCCTATTTATGCTTTACCTACAGAAAAGTGGCCTTGCCCTAAAAGTATTGAAATTTAAGGCCTGAATTATCTTATCTATTCTATCTGTGTTTTAAATAAATTTGTAAACTGGCAGGCAAGGAGATTTGACTCAATGCTTTTGTAAACTTTTTTCACAAGTAATGCGTTGAAATATGACATCGCATCTTGTGATCGTGATATCTCTGGAATGTTTGTTCAATAATCTAATTTTTTTCTCTTCAAACCCATTCATAGTCTAAAATTTTGCTTTCTCTTAATCTGGCATTGATCTTAATAATTTTTTGTTGTTGAGAATTTGAGATACTATGGATTAAATGTATTCTTTAGTAAGTCAAAACATGCACCAAGTTTGGTCATCCCATTATCAATGTAACCTTTCATATACGAAAGTTTCAAAAACTAAAGTGAGAGTGTATTTTTCTTCCACAAACATGTACATTATGAATACAGAGACTGTTATAAAAAGGCTAAATGAAATATTCAACTGTCTACTACATCATGCATGCAAGGATTTGTTTGCCAATTATACTGTCAATATCAAAAGCAAATTTATTACCAAGAGAACACAGACATTAATTTACAGTACAAATAAAATACTAATAGAGTACACAGAATCAGATGTACATGTACACTAAGTCAACATATTCAGATGTGTCATGATCCTGGAGAGCATAAAAAACTACATGTATATTACAAAAAGTAAAAAGAAAATCAATATTCAACCAACATTCAATTAAACTAATGAAATATGATATGTATGTAGTTTCAAATAAATGGCAAAATACATTAATTAAACCATATGGCAAAGAAACAACATATCTGAAACCACTGTCTATGAACAGTGAAACTAGCAAAATACTACACAAGTTGATTCCTACATTAAGTATGCCTACTTGAAGGTCAAAATAGCCTATAGACGTAGACTAAGTTCTGACCTCATATTTGAAGAGAGAGAGAGAGAGAGAGAGAGAGAGAGAGAGAGAGAGAGAGAGAGAGAGAGAGAGCCAATCATGATTTCTCAAAAAGTTCTTGTAAAATCTAAACTATATATTATGATCTAATCATTTATCATCGCTATTTTGGAAATGAAATTCTAGACACAGGGTACTAAAAAGCTAAATGTGCCCTGGGATAAAAATTTTGAATTTCATGCCTGTTTAATATTTAGAAACAATAAAAACACAATTTTAAATCAGAGTGGCAACAATACTCTTCCATTCAAGCTAAATACATAGGTGTGGATAGCTCAAAGATCAGAAGAAGTGCATTACAAAGGCTCATAACCAAAATGGGCCAAATAAAAGTAGGTCTCAGAAAAGCTTCGTATTTTGTGAATTACCCAGCACAGCACCAACAGAGATGAGTAAAGACATACAAGGTAAAGACATACCTTCCTGTGCCATAAGTATTGCAACATAGCTAAATTGTGTATGCCTTTGTGAGTTATAAGCCTTTCTATATTTTGTGATTTTTCGTTTATAACTTATGAGTGTTGTCGACCATTTGTGTATATCTTAAAAGGGAAAACTTGTCTTTTTCTGTCCTGAGAGCAGTAGATATCCTGACCTGGTCATGTCTGAAACAATGGAGAAGACAAAAGACCAAAGGAAGCAAATTCCCATATTGGGAGGTGGGGGTTATTGGTGAAAGAAATCATGATACTCCTTTATATTTCTTTCCAACCTATTTATGAGGTTTGTGTACACTTTTAGCAAGGAATTAATACCCATAATGTTTCCAGAAAAGAGTGCAGGAAAATAACCACACTCAGAGAAGATGGACTTCTGCGGGCCGTTGCCAAGGCGGATGCGCGCCACAATCATTATCCAGCAAAATATAATAATTTCATGAAGAATTCGCTCATGGCAGCGGGCTGAATATATGAAAATTAATTTCCTTAAGCGAATTCTTCACATACTTATATTTTTCTCAATAATGATTGTGGCGCGCATCCTCCTTGGCAATGGCCCGCAGAAGTCCATCTTCTCTGGGCGTGGTTATTTTCCTCCGCTCTTTTCTGGATACGTTATGGGTATTATTTTCTTGCGAAAAGTGTATACAAAACTTGTAAACATGTTGGGGAGAAATATGAAGGGGATTATCAGGATTCCGTTCACTAACAACCCCCACCTCCTAATATGGCGATTTGTTTCCTTTGGTCTTTTGTCTTCTCCATTGTTTCAGACATGACTGAGTCAGGATATCTACTGCTCTCAGGACAGAAAAGGGCAAGTTTTCCCTTTTAAGATATACACAAACGATCCGCAAAATTCAGTGGTTATAAACGAACAAAATACAGAAAGGCTTACAACTCACAAATGCATTCGCGATTTAGCTATTTTGCTATACTTATGGCACGGGAGGGTATAGATACACAGGACAACAAAGTACAGAACCACCACTTAGTACTAGGAAGCTGTGAAACTGAATCAAGTCTGCATCTTAACTGAAAGGAAATCTTTATTGCTCATATGATCGATAATGCAACAGATAATTTGGGATTTACATTATAAATACTTCCATGCAGTTATATATGTAAGCCTTGCCATAACTACAAAAACTCATCACTGCCCCCTACAGAAATCCTGTTTAATTCAATTAAACGTGAGCATATAGTTATCCTTTACAAAGGAGCTCTGAACCAGTGCAGCTGATTAGCTGAATATATTTTGCATAGTAACTGTGCTATATTAATTCATTGTTATTTGTTACAGTAACCCTCTTTTTACCCTCCCCTTCTTCTTTCTTCTTCTTTTTTTTTTTTGGTGGGGGGGGGGGGGGGGGGGGGTGGAGGGAGGGTGCCATTTTGATTATTTGTATACTATCATACTGATACTGATACTACAGATACAAGCTAAGTGCACAGGCAAGCTGAGAGGAGGAGACACAAGTACAAACGGCCGGTTGACACACAATACCTGGTAGCATGATACGTGGAATGTGCGGCGGTGGGGGCACCCTCCGATGTAGGGGCTTCACTGTTAGCCTGTGGTAGTGCCTCAGCAGACATGGCAAGCCGATCATCACACGTGTCCGAGGAGATTGGATCTGTAACGTTCCTGATAGTTAAACACTCGAGAGATGAAATGACACCATCACTGGAATTCTCACCGGCATTCTCCTGTAACACTGTATCACTATTGGATGCCATCCCACTGTTCAGGTTCATAAAACACTACACTGCTACAAACACAGGCGCTGTTCATAGACATACATGTATACGAGTGCACTAGTGCATGATTTGTCTCCCAATAAATAATCATATGACTTCCGGGGAGCATTTCATGAAGTGTCTTGTCAGTGATTTTTACTGACAACTGTTATAAGCTCCTGAAATCCTTGCATCTGATTGGCTGAGAGTAAATTTGTCAGTAAAAATCATTGGCAAGGCATTTCATGAAACACTCCCCTGGTACAAGCAGCCTGCATGAAATTTGCTTTTGAACAGCCGTCTTTTTATCTAGATCAATAAACAGCAAAACCACTTGAAAATATAGTCACGCACTATGTATTTTCCAACACAAAGGCAGCCACTTCAATGAAAAAAATATAAAATGGTATGTCACAGATAACAGTGCAATAGAAAATTCCCAATGTATGTTGTAGTTGACATCAATCCTCACAATATTATAATGCACTTTTTTCAACCTCTCTGGCCTCTCTATGCATGCCTCTTCTTTGCCTACCTGAGCACGTGTTACGATGGTTCAGGGAAGCACCACACAGATACTGGTCGGCTCACTGATTCAGAGGTATTTCAACAAGACAGCTCTCTAATTAACAAAGGATTTATTCTTTTTAACGTGCAAGCTAAGCTTTAACCAATGGCGGATCTTCTTTTTTTTCAATTCTTTTCATTTCATTTACAAGAGCTCTGCAGTGTATGCAGGATTTTTGGTATTCAACAATGAGAAAAAGAAAGAAAAAGAGAAAGAGAGAGAGAGAGAGAGAGAGAGAAGAAAATGAGCTTTATGAAGAAGTAATCTTTTATCATTGTCATATAACTGTGAAGAGTGCTTATTTAGAATTTAATCTATTTTCTACTTGTATTTTTCCCCACTGGCATGTTCCTACCTATTGAAGTAGCATTAACAGAATGATCCAGTAGCCAACTAACTAAATTCATGTCTAACTTTGGACTTTTCTTCTTCATCCCATAAAAATCTAAAGGAGCACTGTAATCTAAAGGAGCGCTGTATTAAATTAAATTAAAGATTGATCAAAATCACAAACCTGAATTTTTTTTCTTCAAATTTTGTCATCATTATACAGACATTTGTTTATCAGTCTTCTTCTTTTATATACAGGGTGATTCAGAAAAAAATATCCCATATTTTGAAGTTGTCTTGTTTGAAGTATGAACATTCAATCATGGGTTTCGTGATACATGTCTTGGTAGAGTTATCCTCCCAGCATTTTTTGGTACCCTTTTCATTTGGATCTTTACATGCATGACTGAATAAAAGACAATCTTTAGGAGACTGCAAAATCTCACTTGCACCAAGTGGCTGGGTGAAGATTAAAACAAAGGGCTCAACATAACGTAACTGCTGCCAAATCAGGCAAGCCTTTTTGTAGGCAAGCCATTTTTGTAGGCAAGCACAACAAAAGCACTGATATGCATCGCTGATTGCCATTGTTAATTACCAACAAAAGACATAACCAACGAGATACATTTTAGATAGCACATTGGATTAATGTGCACTTGATGATGATGATGAAGATGATGATGAAGATGATGATGATTATGATGGTAGTGGTGAATGTGTTAGGGGAAAAATTGTTAGGGAATTACCACTTAAACATTCAGTGATGATCTTGGTAAAAAAAAAATCACTGCTTAATCAGAAAAGGGGAAATGTTAACACTGCATTATGAATTGTTTACAGTGTGTGGGTGTGTGGGCATGTGTGGGTGTCTTTCTGTGTGCACATGAATTATCAATTTAATCTTCATCCAGCCACTAATTGGCGCAAGTGAGATTTTGCAGTCTTCTAAAGATTGTCTGTTATTCAGTCATGCATGCAAAGATCCAAATGAAAAGGGTACCAAAAATGCTGGCAGGATAACTCTACCAAGACATATCATGAAACCCATGATTAAATGTTTATACTTCAAACAAGACAACTTCAAAATGATGGGACATTTTATTATTTCTGACTCACTCTGTACAGCCCAATTGTGAACAACAGCTACTCTGGGTATCAACAGATAACAGTTGACAATGTTTCCAGAGTAACTTTGTTTTCTTTGAAGCCTTAAATTTTCTTTCAAATTATGGCATGATAACTTCAAGTTTTAGAAAAGCCACAGTCCTATTCTTAATCATATTTATTTTAATGAATGATTGATAGATTGTTGCAGTGATCATATGTCTAGTATAAATCTGAACTTATATTATTGGTCTTTTTTACAAGTAAACTGAGCTGCACCAGGCAAATTTGTTCATGTGCATTTGTTATCTACAAATGATAGAAATTCCTTTGAAGTGTTGGTAATAAAATCAATACAAAGGCAACAAGCTGCAACATGATTCTGTATCCTTTTAATCATGTGCTTAATGAACCCCTGCAAGTATAATGTTCTTATTTAACAACAGATGAAATCTAGAATACTTCATGAAATTCAATAAATTCATGAAACAGGTATTTATCTATCTTAGATAGCGGTACATTAAAACCTCAGACAGCGTTCAAGCACATAATCAATAATACTTACATGTACAACTGGGTCACAAACATTTGATTTGTTATCTACAAGTGATAGTCAAATTCTTTTAAAGTTTTTTAAATACATGAGTGGGTACTAAAATAAATACAAAGGCAACAAGCTGCAACATGATTCTGTACCCTTTTAATCATGTGCTTAATGAACCCCTACAAGTATAATGTTCTTATTTAGCAACAACAGATGAAATCTAGAATACTTCATGAAATACATGTATAACAAGTGATACTTAGTGAATACATGAAACAGGTATTTATTTATCTTAGATAGCGGTATATTAAAACCTCAGACAGCGTTCAAGCACATGATCAATTACAACTGGGTCACAAACATTTGATTTAGATTAAATTATCTCTCTCATATCATTTCAGGAAGATTGTACCTGGGGTATTAATGCAAACTAAAATGATGAAATTGTGATACGACCTCCCCTTGCCCCTCTAATCAAACAATAATGAAGTGCGTGCAATATTGTTTTTGATTAGCTTAGAACTGCAAGTTATTTGTTTGTTGGGGGGGGGGGGGCCTGAGAGGAAAGGTTTGGCACTACAATAAATCGGCCTGTACATGTACACCAGTAAAGTGCATGCATTTAACTCCATGATTATATCACAAATTCATCTGCATACACAAAGCTGACCTGCACAAGGTCACCTACACATTCTCTCCACTCAATATACATAATTACAATAACAGATGGGATTCACTTAGAAGGTGTATGTACGATTTCAACTTTCATGCATGACCAGGTCTCAATAATTTGTCGCCCTCTAACGAGTGTACAGCCCAAACAGACCAGTACAGATTAAGACCTTTATGCTGGAATTTCCAATTTCATTCCATATGTTTCTTTTTCTTTCAGAGTGGTTCAGGGCTTTTAGGACATTCACAATCATTTTTTTTTGGGGGGGGGGGGGTGGGGGTGGGCACAAAATGATTTCTCTTACAACAGGACGGCAAAGGTAGGCCAAGCAGGCATCTTTAAGAATATGCAAAATCCACTACCCCTCCCCAACCTCTTTTATAGCATGATAACAAATAATAAAGGGGATTTTTCAAACTAAAATCTACAATTTCTAGATTGAAATCAATTTCAGAATCAACAATTTTTAAGGGTACATGAGTTTTGTTTATGCATGCGATTGTGATCTTGATGGGGGTATTTGTATACAGGTACATGTAGGCCCCTACAAGGTTCAACCCTTATTAACTAAACATGGAGACCAAAGCATATAATTATTCTAGACAAACTTTTTCTGGTGAGAGAACTGGTCCACATATAGTACATAGTAAACCTTGCTCTCTTCCCCCTCCAAGAATCAGGGGGTCGGTGACAAATATATATTGTATCACGATTTGACAAAGCACAAAACCATGATATCTTGTCCAATCCAAAACATGAAGTGCAGTAGGGAGTAAATTTAGAAGAGGCTCAGAGTCTATAAAACAAGACAAAGTGGACAGCCGAAAATGGCTTTTTTTTGGTCTCATAATGTGTACAGTGCTTTTGCAATATTTCACTACAGATTTTTCAGCATCAGTATATCAATATGGTTCAGATCCTCATGTATTATCCCTCAACTTCCAACAACTAGGTGCAACAGGTCCTCAAAATTAGAACAATTGGGATACCGACAGATGGAGACCAGCATTCAATATTGAAATATGTTCACTGAAATAATGTTCATGAAAAGAGGAAGTCACCAAGCACATGCACATACATGTACCTTGCTACATCCTCATGTGATACATGTATATGTGTCAATAAACTTCTGCAGTGCTAGCTGGAGTATCAAGGATTGCAGGAACACATTCAAAAACCTTTGCAACAAAACCTCACATACAGTTATTCACACATGGCTGTCTTTCAACATTACCTTCAATTCAACCTGTTGAATAATCAAATCATGCTCAACGGTTTAAATCATGACACCAATCATCAAAGATGATTTTTTGTGAGTTTGTTGTGAGTTTTATGCTGATGTAATAAATTCCAAACAACCGCCTAAAAGATTCTGTAAAAAGATTAGCAAGTTACAATACTTAGCTATAAAGGAGACGAGATGACTATTCAATTGACCTATTTGTGAGAAATTTTATGGGTTGCCAAACAAGATTACCGGTATGTTACATGTATATTTAGGTACATGTACATGTGCTCGAGTCGTAATCCAAGTTTTACTTGAGTTTCGTGTACAGGGTTTGATAATATCAGCCTCCATGTATTTTTTCTTATCACTCTCTCTATTAATTGGGAGATGATTTTATACACAAGTGCATTTAAGTGTTGCACAGACTGAAGAATACTTTCTGATAAAACAATTTTTTTTAGCACAAAGGGTTTGTTTACTAAAATTAGCATGGTTTTGATGAATGACTTTGGAACAATATCATGGTATGAAATTTTTGTTTTTCTTTACAAATTATGGGTGGATTACTCTACATACATAACATCAAGCTCACAACCTATGATGAAGAATGATCAACCTACAAATCAGATTTTTAAACTTATCTTTGTGAAAAAAATATGCCGAGGACCGGGGCAAAAAGAAGGCTGCATTTCTTCCAACTATCAATCATTTATTACAAACACTGCTCTTGTACTTTAAGTTGTGCAGTTCAAGACACAAACCACACTACAACTCGCGACCTTTCGATTACGTCATAGGTAAATTTTCAAGATTGTCAGGGCTCATTAGGATTCATTGTTAATTCTAGAAACCAATTGGTACTCAAACGTCATTTTTGTACTTTGTTGTAGGCTGATCAGAGAATACGTTATCCCGGTTTGGCTTCCATCAAAAGAATCACATTAATGCACTTGACAGGGTGACCAGATTTTGGATTCCCGAATACAAGACTTTTTGGTCTTGACTTCAGAAGGCCAGAGGGCAAGGCACAATAATGAATTCGCGAGCGAGCCATTTTTTTAGAATCAGCTACATTGGCGTCTGAAAAGTTGACACTAACCAACACTACACAGCGGATTCCCCTCCTCATAATTTTTTTTTGCAACTTTGGAAGGGTGGTTAGATTAGAGGGAAGTTAGATTGTTATATTGATGCTTATTTCTGCCTCTCTTAAAGCATGAGAAGGGTTTAAGTAGATTCTTGTATTTTTATTCTAAATCACACATTCGTTTCTAATGAATGAGGAATTTTCACGGGATTAGGCCTACATCGAAAGGGAGAGGGTGCATGGTTTTTTTAGGCCTGTTGTAGACTGTTAACTATTTACATTTACAATTACATTTACAATTACATTGTTAATTTTCATTGTTTTACTTTGTAAAATGCATCCTGTGTATTCTGGTTTATATTGTTGGAAATGGAAATAATCCTCTTTGTCTTTAGAAAAGAGATACCGAAGTTGATACCATGATATTGGACTTACATTGTAGGTGGTTAATTCCCATCTTTTCTTATAACAATCAAGAATTTGCTTTCAAAATTGTTCTCATAATTGGTGCTTAAAGGTAGGAGATCCCATTTGCAGCTCTAAAATATTAAGATGTGTGAATATGTGTTCAATTATAAGAAAATGATTTTTAAAAACTTCTGTGAAAGAAAAATGGATTGTGCATGGCTCATTAACTGGATAATTAACATTTTTGATAAATCTGTACTTATTTCGGACCGAAAATTTTAGCGGATTTTTTTTCGAGATAGCGCACAATGAAAGGATTCATGTTACTACAGTACAGTGCTGCTATTATGCGGTATATGTGGTGGACGCGAGCTGCGCGCGGCTGAGCTAGCAGCTAGCTGGCTTCGCTTCTGCCGGTGAGCTGATCCGACTTGCTTATTTAAGGATGGTAGCCAGATTTTCATTTTTGTATGACCGCAAGATTAAATAAACAGTATCAGAAGGGCATATCCTAAACTCCTGCCAAGTTGTATGGATTTTCGAAGATTTTGCAAAAGGGATCTCCTACCTTTAAGCCATTCATTGGAGCATGAAAGTGGTTTTAATTGAGGTCTAACATCCCAGTTCAAGAGTCACTGTTTAATAATATTGTACTACTTCTAAAGCTGCTTCACTTAAAAACAAAAGTAACTCTTGGGATTGTGCTTTCAGCTGCACTACTCCAAAACTTTGGAATAAACTCCCACTGGAAATAAGAAAAGCCCCATCTCACTATGAACATGGCAGACAAAGAAAGCGGACAAAATAAACAACCTCTCATTCTACCCTTCACAATGGTTCTGGTAGTCAAAAGAACATCCTTCACAGCTATTATGTTTAATCATGTAGTTCCAGGTGAATATACATGTGACACCTGTTCCACATATTTTAGACAATAGCAGTGAAGGGATGTTCTTTTGACTACCAGAACCATTGTGAAGGGCAGAATGAGGGGTTGTTTATTTTGTCCGCTTTCTTTGTCTGTCATGTTCATAGTGTCTGTTACCTTCTTCAAAGTTTTATTGAAGACTCACCTTTTTTCAAAAGTTTTTGGTTAGTCATGTTAGTTATATTATATGTTTAACATGTTTAAATAGTAGCATTGCTGGGAGCTCTGTTACATTACAGTGCAGTAGAGTATATTTATATATAGCTAGACCCGATGCCGTGTATGGCGTCGGAGAAGGACACACACTGACACACATAATCTCAGCAAACCCATTCGATAACCCGGAAGGTAATCGGCATTTGCATGCAGACTCTATGTGCGAGAGGTCGAACTTCCGGTTGACCTCAGCAGAGAGAACGAAATTTCTGAGTGCAGATGAAGCAATAAATCATTGTTTTTTTGGTAAGTTTTAATCAAAATTAATATGAGAAGTGAAAAAACATCACTCAAATATTCAATTTTAAGATAATGTCACTTTCGTAGCTGAGAGAATTCAACTTCATCACATACGCGATGTTGTTGCACTTTTTGTCGTGAGTTCGCAAGATTTGGCTATGTCCGCTTGTACAGTGCGGTAGCTTCGCGACCACGCTGTATATTATAGCTAATCTATATAATGACTGCGCTACATAATCACTTTGTTCATTTTTTAGCTAGGGTATTGTGGTGTTTCCCCCGAAAAACATTCTACTTTCCAAACCTAGCGAGCAAAAAAGTGGGACAATTTTCTGCTTCTGCATTCATTTTATGCACATGGGGGGGGGGGGGGGCTAAACATTCCATTATTTCATCAGTAAATTTGAAGTACGGAACAAAAAAATGTCCCAGAGGTCGTACGGGACGCGGCCGGACAAATGGTTCAAATAAGCATGATAAGGGACTGTCCCTTAAAATACGGGACATCTGGTCACCCTGGCACTTGAAGCCCTTCACTCCAGCAATGCTTTCATCTATTTGATCACACTTGTACTGATTTACAAATGATTTATAGACTATTAGATCTAACAGCCTTTTATTTTATATTTATTTGCATCATGTTTTGTCTTTTGCATCATGTTTTATTTTTCATTTTCAAATTTTCTTGTATACTACACATTTTGTATTTTCAAACTTTAACTTATGAGATAAGGAGTCTTTCACAGAAACTTGTTTTCTTTTGGTAATCCACAGCCACAGCCCACGCAATAGTCGACTCAATTACCATGATTACTAGATCTAACTGTTACGTGTTTTTACTATTTAGTCAATACGATAGGTCTAACGTTAGATCTAGATCTAGACAATGCTAGAATCTAGATCTACAGTCGACTACACGATGATGATCTAAATGTTTTTTCTTTCTTTTTCTTTTTCTTCTTCTTTACTTTTCTTTATTGATTGTCACATTCTTACATTGTTTTTTTCTGTTTTTTTCTGTTCCTGGAAATAAAAAAACAATCCACATCCCTTCAGTATCTTCACATCCATGCATTCATTCATTCATTCATTGCACTACAACATCATGCTTGCTGGCGTGGCATGTAGCCATACACACGAGATGGGCATTCACTATGTCTATGAAAATGAACACCCAATACCCACATAACGTACACATGTACATGCACACACGCACTTGCCGGTAATCTAAATTAGACATGTTTTTATGTTATGCTGATCTTAATTGATACTAAACCTCATATTTGCCATATGGTAAGAATAACTTACTCGTTATTGTTCTTCTCAGACATTGTTGATCGCTGATAAATACGAAATTCTCTCGGTTTGTCTGTTTATCGATGGCGATGTAGCGTCGCTGTTTTCCAATGGTTGTGTTTACGATGGGCACGAGGTTTGGGCGCGCGATTCAGCAAATATAAACACGAGGCCGCGCCAAATGGGGAAGAAAGAGCGCGGTTACGTCGACATGTACGTCACCAAATGGCATCTAGACGCATGCGCAATTGTTGACGAAACCTAATATATGCAAATTCATCAGTAGGTAAATCTCCGAGTTTTGATCCCCAAGGCTGGGATACCAAATTTATTTAATGAAATGTGATGGGAAATAAACAGATATACATATTGTAAGTTTTCCTCTCTGACTCCGGTTTAAAAAATTTTTTTTTTCTTTTCCACATTTCATTACGGTACTTGGAGAAGGCATGGGTCCCCAGCATGTGTTGGGATGGGTTGTTGCATGTGATACGTAGACCAACTCATGAATATTCATGAAATATTATCAATGGCACCTCACATGACTTCCGCATGGCTTTGTGAATGAAATACATAAATTACTTGAAAACTTGTCATGGGATCGCACTTCCGCCTCACTCAGCTACTCCCGCAGCTACTTCAGTCGCGATTTAAATAATACCTCATAATATCACAATGTAGTCGAGAATTTTGGAGAATAACGTTCCAATTTTTTGGACTTAGCAGAAAAATGAAGTTATATACCGTCTTCAGTAGTTTTGGACGTCCAGTGGGGGATTATGATTACACCCTAAAATAGGATTAGTCAAAATAACCAAAGGGTTAGTGAATGTTTGTCCCGACCAAAAAAAATTGGCCAAAATCAACATTTTAACCAATAATTTGGTAATATTGACCATCATATATACTGGTCAATCTTTACCAATATTTTGGTCGGACACATATTAACCTAAGTATTTGTCATTTTGACCATTCCTTTTTTAGAGTGTACAGGCAAGCCGGGGGACGAATATTTCACAGTCGGGAGGGGGGGGGGGATAAACCACACTACACATAATGTGGGTGTGGAAAAGAGGCGGTGCCTTAGGCCCTCCGAATCTGGAAAATTATGACATTCGAAAAAGTGAGACTCATGAATTTCATGATTATAGGTTCAAACTGACAACAACAAAAGAGAAAAGAAACTAGAAGATGACGTATAGAAAGATCTACTTCAAACGGACATTTCGTCCACAAATCATCAAAAACAACTATATCATATTAATATAGATCTAATAGAGAGAATGGGATTTTTGTATACGGCTTTTGTAGTTTCCCTCCAATATATCATTATTTATTCAACGCAGGGCGGTTCGCTTATAGTTTATGCATACTTCGTTGACAATGAACGCGTTCCTTGACAACAAAGAAGCTTGCCCGACATAGCAACAAGTAATGTATGCCAACTTAATTCCATCTATTGAGATGCCACTGAACTATAATATAGTAATAAAATTTTGTATCCAAGGGTTCTGTACATTAGGCCTACATAAACTCTTTTAAAAAAGAATGAACACGTTCACTCTCTTTTTTAAAGAGAGTACGTAGATAATGGCCCAGTTTTATTGAGCTGTTATTTGTCACAAAAATACTAACATTTAAGGTTCTGAGTATTTTTTTCTGTACATCTTAAAATTGATAAAAATAAACATTAAAAAGTACTTTTCACTTATCTCAGCATCTCTCACTTTCTGCATTTCTCTCATCTGGTCTATTGTATAATGATCATAAAGTCCAATCAAGTTTAATTAAAATGTATAATGATCAAAGGATTGACAGAATTCCTGCCTCTGTAACTCAAAGAAGTGACAGCCTTCGTCTGGATAAATCAATACAGTGCACTGTATAACTTTATTTTGTGTATTGCTATACTAAAGACTTTTTATTACTTAATCAGAAGAAGGCTTATCAAAACAAAAAAACCCAAAAAAAATGTCAAGAAAAGACCCTTCATGCTACCCATGGTCAACCATTTGCTAGTATACATCACAGTAATTTGAATATCATTATACCATCAAATTACCTTGCACATTATGTTCAAATTACCGTGTTTATACCATGGGTGCCACAGAAAGTGGGAAATCAAGACAAAATCATATCAACAGCGAGATTGCGAAGTGAGAAAAATGGAGAAAAATAATAAACAGGTTGTTGGAGAAAGGTACAACGTATATGTGGTGGTGGTGGTGGTGATTGTCGAGGTGGTTTTGTTTCATTTCGTTATCTTTTTTCCTAAGAAGCGTGAAATGGTTTTACTTGTGATTTTCCTGACTTTAAAGAAGATAAAATTGGGCCGCTCATAGTGGTGTTGCAGGAGTTGAAAGAAAATTGTTTGGATTTGTATGTTTTATGGCCCTGTCCTAGTTATCTACCGTCCATTCATCGTGCCTCCCCCCTCCCCCCCTCCCCCCCCCCTCCCCCCCCCCCCCCCTCCCTTCCCTAAGTCCACAGCATTGTGGCCACATTTACGCTCACGGTGAGAGCGATCAATGGGGAATGGAATATATCTCCCAGACTGTTGTTTTTTGTTTTGTTTTGTTTTTGTTTGTCGACGTCCATGCGCCGAGTAAAAATGACTATTCGGTTATTTTGTTTTGTTTTTAAGTTGGAAGGTGTTCCTCTTTTCCAGCTGCATGGCCGGCTGCTGCACAAATAAATGTACATATAGTTCCAACAATATCACTTGAATAGCAGTATGTGTGTTAGTTTAGGGTTGTTCTTTGGTTTCACATCAAAACAATGACATGAAATAAATAACAAAATAATAAATAATATAAAAGATCTCCAGTTTTATATCTTTCCATTAAAAAGAAGGTGGACTGAACAATCCAAATCAATTTCAGTCTCAAAATAAGCAAAATGTCTAGTGTATGATAGAAGCTGTCATTTCATTTTGCAAAACCATATAAAAACTGTCAGGAATAATTTTAGAACACATACTTTTTAAATAACAGAAACCGAAACAAACCAAGCAACACATTTGGACAAAAACTGGCTATAGTCAGCCATAAATGTTAGCTTTATTCCTTTCTATAAAATGCAATAAAACCATTTTCAAATGGCATTTGGGGTTATGTGTACAGCCATTCGTTTTTCTTCATTCATTTTGTATACTGCTTTTGAAACTAAATTATATTTTTAAAAACAATATTTTAACTAAAAAAATGAAAGAAAATTACTTGAATGTGATCATTATCATTTTGATTATAAACCTGTACAAGAGTAGAACCAACAGACATTAATCAATACAATCATACCTTCTTTCAGATGTAGAGGAGCCCATTAATCAATTTAATAGTCACTCAAAATACAATAACAGAAATATTTAGTAATGGAAAATAAACTTAAGGGGAAAGTCCTGAAAATGATTAAGGAAACAATGATTTTCCCATAGTAAATAAGGAAATCATAAAAAAATATACCCCAAATCAGGTTTTTCTAGTATAGGAAATCGTGGTTTCCTCAATAATATTCAGTACTTTCCCTTAAATCTATTTTCCAAAAATAAACATCATCTGTTCAATGGACTTATATGATGAGTCTAAACAAAAGATAGTTTAAGAAAATTAATAAAGCAAACTTGCAATTAAAGGCTAAAGTCTGTGAACACACAACTTTCCTTGAAAATAAAAAGAAATCTTGCAAGAAATGTGTTTGTTACAATAACATTAAATCTATGGAGGTTTCGACATACAAATCACAGGATATTCAAATTCTAAAGAAGTTGAAACTGGTGTGGTTGAGGGTAGCTTTCCCTGTTATTAAATGCAATTCAAAATCACTAGTATTGATTCTTTAAATGAAAAGTAATATGCAAACATATCTGTAAGTCATATATAATACTTTTTACATAATAAAATACTTTCTATGTCAGGCAACTTAGTATCATAAAATGACAAAGATATACAATTTACATAAAATAAGTACAACGAATTATTAAGTACAATAACTTATTAAGTACTTCTTTCCTCTTCAAGAATTTGAATATATTAGTTTCTATGTACAAGATAAGATTTCTCCCAACTATATGCATACCACAAACACTCTGAATAAATTAGAGCATAACTCAGCATATACACTGTCCCAAAGTATAACTTAACTCACTCTATGTTTCCTTACTTGTAATATACATGATTACTGAATTGATGTTGTGAAGACAACCAAAAAAAAAAAAAAAAAAAAAAGAATACAAGCATGACAACATAGCAGCCAGTAAGTAATTAATCAACTAGAATGACCAAAGCATGTATACACAACATAAAACCCAAAGGACCTTTTCCCATCAAGTACGAGAGTTTCCTGACTTCTGTATTTACACATAAAATTTTGAACTATCGTGAGGCTTTTCTTGTCTCAGATTTGAGACTATTATAGTTTTAAGATGAATGATCACATTGAATTGCAAGTCTATACTTCTTTGTTGGTGGTCTCACTTCCCAACCTTACGAGAATTGAGGAAGCTTTGTTCTTAAAGAGTTTGCATGATTTCCAAAACTAATTAATTTTGCCTTTCATAAATGTGATATACATTCAGTTTATAATTTCACTTGTAAACATACTTTTTATTTACAGTAACTATAATGTGATATAATGAATTATTAATCTAGACAAGTGTAATAAAGGGAGTATCACCACACCTCCTGAACCTCTGTAGTGATTTCAGATATATTTTGATGCCTTCAAATGCAATTCAATTGAACTGATGAGTTACCACAAAATATGACCATACTAATGTAGCTCACAAAGTATAATTTAGCTTCTGACTGTTGAATATGGCTTCACAATTTCAAACAAGGCACTACTGCGACGGATTTACTGATAAGCACATGCTACCACAGTCTAGTTAACCAAAGGCAATTTAGACCCCCCCCCCCCAAAAAAAAAAAAAAAAAAAAAAAAAAAAATTCATTCTCCTTTTCATGGATTCACAAGAATGAATATTCATGAAAACTGAAACATACGGTGGAAAAAACCCCAGGAGACTTCAGTTTCGAGATTTGTTTTCCTTTTGATCATTGGGCCTTTGGGTCCCTAGCTGCACAAGTAGCACAAAGTGGTGGTGATGACTAAAAGTTGTGCAAACAGAGAAGACATGCACAGTTTGATAACACTGCAGCAGGATGGCAATTTATAATGCTTTTACTGAATACACCTGCTCAATAAAGCACACATAAGCGATGATCAGACTTTGATCATACTACATCTCTTTCCCTGAACACATATTTCAAATATACATCACACTCCAGTACATCGCCTGATGACTCACAAAGTTTCTGGTAAAAATTGTAATGCTTTAACAATAGAATATAAATCTTTGATCACGTTGCTGACTTCAGAAACAATCTGAAATGAATGACATAATCTAATCAAATAAAAAGCCAGAACCCAACATATTCTTGATTTTATGAAAACTACAAAAATGTCTTTAACCATACCCATGAGAAGCTGTTACCAGTAAGGCAAAAAATTGTGAGTTTGGAACAAAATCTCATTGTGCAAGAAAAATTCAAAGTGCTTAGAAAACACAAACTTATTTCAAAAGATAACTGCATAAATGAAATCTATTCATTAAACCATTCCAGCTTCAGAATATTTTCTGAGTTATACAATTTAGTAATATTTGAAATGCATTCAGGGCCCAATAACATAAAAAATACAATCAATCTCACGATTGATGTCAATTGTAAGTCCATGGTAAACCATGTACTAAAGAGTTACAATTGTTTGTAAGATTAATTGTATCTCTCTGTTACACCCCCAGGTCTTGTTTAAAACAATGTAATTCAAAATCTGACTATACATGCATATTATCTCATCAAAAAAATGAAATCAATATTTGTTATCAATATAATACCTTATTCCCATCATCATTTTTGTTTCATTGTTTCGTTTCATTACACTTCATCATACCTCTTTCTTTGGTATTTCATATATAAACATCAATTGGCACAATGTTTGTTATATTAATCTATATTTCATTCATTCTGGAAGTTCTAGTATTGTGCAGTGTTAAGTACTGATACTAAGTCTATGAGGTACACACGTCAACAAGGAATACACACACACTATGAATACACCAGCCGGTCTCAGGAAAGATATCGAGTCTGAAAAAAAAAAATCTAATAGTTTACATATAACCTTTATCTCTGGTGCTACCATTGACTAAAACATGGTAAAACACTGGTGAATAAAAGACTGGTGAACACAACACTGATTAAATAAAAAACAGATCAAACTGTAGTTATGCTCCTTTGATTCAGCCAATAATGATAAAAATGTACTTAAAATGCCCAAATGTATTTCCAGGCCATCCAAAATTGCTCCTGAATCAGGCTTAATTAAGTACATTGGATCAACATGATATATATTACATAAACTCTGCTTTGAAGCACATATCCACAGTGAAAGCACACACTTTTTCACATAAATAGAAAATTGCCAAAGTTTCCCCTAAACACGATTTCTCGAAAAATTATGACTAGACAAATTACAGAGAAAGACAACATCAATAAGTGCAAGCTTGCAAATTACTGTAAATAACTGGTGACAATGCCCTACAGTAACTATAATTTTATATAACAGAAAGTTATATCAGTAATAAATTGCATGATTTACATTGTCATGTAAATATTTCCAGTATGAGACAATCTGTCAATATCTAAATCATTACTGAAGCGTCATTATCTTTATACTGAATCAATAATATTTGTTCGATGACACAAAAAGAACAAATCCTTTTTGAACAATTCTTTTTGAGAATCACAAATTATCTTATTCTTCTGATAATGATGCAAAGGGTCCTAAATACATAGAAGGAATGAGTTAAAATGAGATGCTTATCAGTCAAGAAATATAACAAATACAGTACTGACGTATTCTACTTCTGAATACAATTACTACGATCATTATCTAATGTGATTTATCCATTCACAATTGTCGTCGAGGAGAGTTGCCCATGGTGTTGTAATAGCAAGAATGCAGAAATCAGTTCATGACAAAAAAAGCATTCATGATTCAAACTTCAACCTTAAATTTTTACCCTGATTGGGAATAGGCTAATCATGAATGTAATATTGCTCTTCAGTTTGATGCTTACTGAACAGTAACTGATCTATCCCTTTAAGTTGTATTAGATATCACAGAAGAGTTGTTGAAAGAATTGTAGCACAAAAAAATTAATCATACACATACATAGAAATCTAAGCTGGCATCACTTTGATAAAGCTAAAAATCCTCGTTATATTAGCCCTCGACTTTGCTTTTCAGTCAGTAGTATACAAATATATACGCCTGTGAGAGGGTCTGGTTAAACTATGGTACCTGAAGTAATGCAAATGCGACTATTTAGGGCACCATTGTTTAACCAGACCCTCTCACGGCCTTATATATTTGGTTTATATCCATCATCTATAGTAAAGAGTACAGAATCTGCACTTTATAATCAGATCTAGACCTAGATTCTAGATAACATTACAGTGCTATTGCAGTGTTTTGCGCGCGATCTAAATTCAACAAAATGATGACATCATCATCACCCTTTGGTGCCTAAAACAATAGAAACACACAAATTAATGTAGTCACAATCTAGTGCGCACTTAATAGTATCAGTGAATAGTAGTACTATTCATGACTTGTGACGTCAGATGTTACCCTCTATGGCAAATTTGTTCATATGCATGAGGTTGGTGGGAATTGCATTTTATCACATGATGCGCACTGGACCAATCAATTTCAGAGATTCTTATCATGACGGATATAATACATTCTTCTGTTGAATTTGAATTAGATATAGAACAAATATTTACTGAGAGTTGTTACAAGCATATATGGACAGTCTTTTAGTATGAATGAGCAATTTCATTACACAAAAGTAGAATATTACTATATCACTTAATGGTCATCTTGGTGATGTTACTTCTGATTGACTGTTGATGTGCAAGGCTTGATTCATACACATCAGTTGTCAATGAAATGAACAAAGTTCCTCAGAAGAGTTGTCGATGGTATGGTAGCAAGAATGTTCAGTCATGAAACTAGGTTCCCTTTATGGATGAGCTGCCATCAATGACAAGGAATTTGCTGATTATCGATGTGGGGTCGCCATTTATTAGTCCTTATTTGTAAGTTGATTAATCACTTTCATTTATAGTTGAAACTGAAGAAGTTTTCAGGAGAGTTGCTGACTGTACTGTTGCAAGAATACACATAGCCAGTACACATCATTCTTAATATGAATAAACCAATAACAATGGCAGGAAATAATTCATCAATCACCGTCTTGGAGTCGCCCTTGGTGTCTTGGATGTAGGAGTTTTTGATCTTCCTGGTGTAGAGTATGACGCTGATGTAGGAACATCCTGGATTAGGGGAACAAAAAGAAAATGGCATTCATAATAAATATCTTGCATATTCTCTATCATATAATAATTCTCATATGGTTATATGTTTATTACAGTATTTCTCTCTTGTCTCCCCTTGATGTACTGTAGTACAATTCAATTCAATTCAATTCAAAGTTTTTTGTTTTTGTTTTTTCTTACAAGATCATATTGATAAAAAATGTGGAGAATTTACATCAACAGTTTCTAATGTGACCCTATGAAGAACCCTTGCAAGATATTTAAGTGGTTCCTAGGGGACATAGAAGAGTTACAAATACACAAAAATTATTTCAATTACACTTAAAGAACTATTTTCTTACCTCATATTGTGATAATCTATCCTTGAGAGCAGCTACTTCAGCCGTGTCTGTCCGTTTACTGGCTGCCCCTAACTCCACGCAACGCACCCTCTGAGCGAAGCTAAGACTGCAGTGAGACTCACCAGAGTTCTTAGCTACAGGCGAGACCTGCACTACCATCAGAGTCTTACTGTCTCCACCTGAAATTAGGGGGAAAATTGAGACATTAGCCAGGCTTAAATTCTCTAGAATGTCTGCTCTCAAAATATGTTTTCTAGCCACATGACCAATGCAATTAATGCAAAAAATATATAATTTACAATAGTTCTGGAGTTAGTTCTACATCCGTCTGTAGGATTAAGATGTGCAAAAGATGATCAGACATTAACTCTGACAACATTTCTTCAGGGCTCAATTTCATCGAAGACATTGGATTGGGGAACAGACTTATATGGCTAGTGATAGGCATAATGAGTCCAGGGATGAAGTCAGATATTCTGGTAGCATTAAAAAAAAGTCTAATCAAAATATTATTCTACATAAGTATTCCTGATGGTACATTTAAGACTTATTTTTTATGCTCTGTGATTATTGAGATAATAATTCCTGAAATACTAATGAATATATATACTACAAAGGAGCATAACGCATTACCAGCAAGCAAAAGCTACTGTCTCAGAAGAAAAAATGAAGAGTTTGAATGCAGAAACTGATATATCCATTTTTTGTCAAACTGAGATATTTGCAATTACACATCAAGAAAAATTAAGAAAATAATAACAAAATATATACTACTTTTGATTATAACTTCAAAAATATACCTTTACATGTAATGAGCAACATATCATTTGAAAAGTATTATTTTGTACTATACAATGGTGACACAGGCTACTGCAAACAGCCACATGTACATGTTCAAGAACTCACCTAGAGACTCTTGGAGAAGGTAAGTGAGTTTAGAGTTCCTGTACGGTATATGACCTTGCTTCGCTCTCAAAGCTTGGATTACATCTCCTAGAGCAGAGAGGGATTTGTTGATACTCTGGGCTTCCTTCAGTCGTTGAGTGTCGGTACCTGATCCGGATTTGTTCACTCGCTCTGACCCAGCCAAATCTACTAGGTTCAGTTTACCTTGAAGAGAAAGAGAGAAAAATGGAGGGAAACAATCAAGACATTGAAATGATCTATATAAACACTGAAGAGCAATAGATATAAAGAGTAATTCACTCCCATATTATAGAGAGCAAAGGTACACAACCAACAAGGGGTGTATCTCATCTAAAACAGATGCAATTGATACCAAAATCTCTGTTGAAAATACCAAAAACAAAGATATTTTGAGGTTTAGCAGTGTTGAATGTCAAATTTCAAACCATCTCCTAAAACACAATGGTACATTAAATCCACCATTTTACAAATAACTCGTATTCACACATATCCAAGCAACTTCATAGCTACCCCCCCCCCCCCCCCGACAACTACTACCCATAGGACACTTGTTCTCAGAAAACTAAATCCTAAGAAAAATAATTGCCAAAGCGAATAACTTTTTCAGGAAGTACTTGTCTAGGGTAGTTGTCTGGATTATTTGTCAAATATGCAAGGCGCCTTAGGGGCTGTTGTCTGGGGTAGATATCCAGGGTGTTTTGCAAGAGTTGAGCCTAATACTGCTTTCACATCAAGGTCGCTGCGACCGTACCCAGCGACCGATCGGACGTGCTTTCACACCTCTGTCAAAATTTGGTCAGGCCCAGAGCGATCGGTCGCTGTATAGCTGACCTAGCCGGAAGCGGAAGTAGAGATAGTGCGTAGGCATGTATGGGGGTCATTGCATTTCGATCGGTCGCTGAGTACGATGTGCTTTCACATCTAGCTTGCATCGGTCGCGATCGGTCGCTGAAGTACCTCACCAACCGTACTCAGCGACCGATGAAATGCTTTTACATTATGATTTCATCGGTCGCAGTGACCGCTCGCAGCACCGTACCTTGGTGTGAAAGCAGTATAACTTACCTATTGTTCGCTTTCCAGATGCCTTGTTAGTTCCAATGATGTTGACACACAGCAGGGCATGTGATCTAGAACTGTGTTCATTCATATCTGTGCATGCTGTGGCACGATTCTTATGACCGGTAGCAAACACCTGAAATCAATTCAGAGAATATAAGATTAAAGGCAAATCCTGTTGAATTGGAATAAGTTGCATGAAAAATATTAATTCAAAATATTTCAAGTGACATTTTAAACAAAGAAAAAGTACGAAGATAGTGTGGGACAAGCTTCTGCTTTACACAAAAATTAACCATGAGAAACTAAATGGGATGTCCTCATACATAAAACAAATAAATATGTGCATTTCTTAATCTCATGTCTCACAGACTTATTCTTCGAAATCAACCGGAATTTTGCAACGTTCTCACATAGAATCATTTTTTAAATCTGTATATGAAGTTGTTATCTCAGGATAAACTTGAAGTACTTATTAACTGTAATGCTATTTTATGACACTATACTCTGATACGAAAGAGAGTACAGTTTTCAGGAATCAAAATGTAAATTTCTATGAAGAAAATGAAATCACCTTATTGATGTCTCCAACAGAGCTGACTTCAACTTCTGTGAGTCCAGGCACATACAGCCCGCCTTCTGTTGACATCTTGACGTCTAGCTTGTTGGAGGGATCATCACTCAGTAAATCCCTAGAAAAGAAGGAATGTCACAATGTTGGACTGACTTATTGATGGTAGACCAAAAATAACCATATTACACTTCCAGGACCTACAAGCAACATGATTCTATGATGTGAAATACACCATGCCTTTATGAAAGAATTTATCATGTAAATTTTTAAATTATCACATTCATTTGATCATAATCACAATTTAACAGTTATTTTCTCAGAACTTTCTTTTTTTAGGGGGGGGGGGGGGAGAGATACACTCACCATTGCCAGGGTGACTTAAACATGTACTACTAGCTTGTCTACTCGAATGCAAAAGGTATCTGCAACTCACTTACTCTCCCAAAACATCTAATCTAGTTAGTGTGATAATCACCTCATTTCTGAAAATAGGACAGTGCATTGAAACAAAGAAAATATCAAGATGAGTGCAGAGTATTTTGAATGAGACATGTTTACCTGAGCATCTCATTGTAGATCTCCATGACGGAAACAGTGATGGTGAAAGAGTAATCTGCTCGTGAGGCTGTCTCTTGAAACAGTAGACTGAGTGCACGCTGGTTGATACCAGGATTCTTGGCTGGACCCTGGTAACAAGGAAGATACCCATGAGAGAAACTTATCCTTTCAAAATATTGCCATTTGAATTTCACCTTTCATGATTTTGCTAAACAAAAGAGGATGCTACCAGCACCTAAGCCTCCAAACCTTGCAACAAAAATATATGACTGACAGTCACTGATTTGTTGCTCCTGCTGCTGCTGTTTTGTTGTTGTTGCTGGTTGGTGTTGTTCTCTAAGAATCACTCAATACTTATTACATTGAGAGCATTATGCTACATTTTCATTTATATCTTATTTACAGTTAAAAACGACATGAAAAATGCATAGAGATATTTCAAATATGATAAAATAATTTTCCCTTTCTATTCCTGTTTTATATCTCCTTTGTGTATTTTTCTTCTGATTCATCAACATATTAAAGATGAAGCATGATATTTTGGCAAAATGCAACACCGAAACAGACTTTAAAGCAAGTCTTATGTTGCTAGGTGCTTCAGTCACAAGTGGACTGGATTCCAAGGACTTGATGTTATGACTTACCTGCATTGTGAATGTCTTTCCTGACCCTGTTTGTCCATAAGCAAAGATACATACATTGTAGCCATCAATACTTGAGATGATCAACGGCTGAACTTCGTTGAACACCTGCAAAAGATGAGGGATGATTCGGTAAAATACTATCCTCAAGGATATGTAAGCATAAAACGACAAATCAATGAAATAAAGAACAAAACAAGCGGAAGTGAATCAAGTGCAGCAAGGTGGGAAAGAGATAATGAAATCTGACACATCGTAGCGCAGTGGTACAATTCACTATCAATCAATTTTGTACATAAAATAATACAACTTGGAATTTCAAGTTTCCCTTATACTCTACATGTACATCAGAAAAACCATGACAACTTCTACATGATTTTGTAAAAATTCACTACCAGTAAACAAAATCAAGTTCAAACTCTGCAAAACATCAACTTGAGTAGCAGAAAGGCATAAGATATCAGTGCCTACCTCTTCCTGAGTAGACTCCATATTGAAGACTTTATCCACTTCAAACACTGACATTCTTCCTTTGTTCACCAGGTTCAAGAGACCATCATCATCCTCGTCAAACGTCACCACAGACTTGGCGTTTGTACCTCCGCCATCTTCTTTGATGAGGGGACGAACGCGAGCAAAGACGCGGATGTTTCCCTTGAGATCGATGAGTTCGTTGTGGTATTTCTTGCGCTGGAGGAGCTCTTTCTGGTATTTCTTGTGGAGCTCTTCGTTGTGCTTGGCTACCCTGGAGAGTTTTGCACCAATCTTGGGACAACAAATATATGTACATTAAACTGCTAATAACACTAGCTAAGGAACTTCATTGAAACATTTTTGAGATATAATTCAACGATTCATAGATAGACCATGCCTTCAACATCTCTCTTGGGAAAAAAAATCACTATACATATGATGGTTTCTAATTCAAGAAAAAGAAAGTTTTTGGCAGGACTTGTAATCCACAGCAGTCACTGGTTAAAAGATTTGTTCCTTTTGTTAGCACTATCCTATATTAAGCAGCATGATTAAAATGTAAACAAGCTTCTCTGAAAGCAGTAACTGCTGTTAGATCTTCAGTACTATTAAATAAGATTTTAAAAGGCTAAAAATAAAGTCGGGCCAAATAATTCCAAAGCATATAGAGACATACTGTCTTACATCGCATATGCTACTATTATTTAAGGTGGTATTATTAAAACCTTTACATATGATAAGGTATATACAGTTTCACCTACCTCATTCTTTGTATCTTCAATGGCCTTACTCAGCATGAGAGGGAACTGACTACACATGGACCTGAGCTGCTGATATTCTTGGGCTATCATCAGTAGTCCAGGTCTTAGCTGGTTGAACCTGGTCCTCATCAACGAGTACTTCTGGAAGATGAAACTGGTCTCCTGCTCCGCCTCCTCCTTGGTGCGCTGGATCTCCTCATCCTTGGCCTCCTCCAAACATTTCATCTCCTCCTCCATCTGTTGCTGGACCTCTGCCATTTCTTGCTCTCTCTCCTCAAGCTAAAGAAAAAAGATTCAGATTATAAGTCAATTTTTCATATCATTATTTATTCAAGAAATCTACAATACAACTTGAATGTCTGGAATAACTGTCAAGTTTCAATGCAGACTTGTTTCATACAAAAATCTGAATGATAATAAATAAAAATCTGGATATCAAAAAACATGAGAGCATGAAAATATCCAAGATCCAGGTGCTTATTAGAGCATATTGAAAGTTGCAAGTTGCAAATACAACACAATCAACATACTTATATGCCGATTTTGGTTGTTTTCGATGTGTTGTGATATTACAACGAACTCTGCCACACTAATAATACACTATTGAGAGTTGATACACTCTCAATATAATATCAACATAACAGCAAGTTCCATGGAAGAAGTAAAGACAAGTTTCAGTGAGAATTAACAGGGAAGAAGACAAAATCAGCCAAAAATTACAGAGAAAATTGTAATATATACTAAACGATAGCACTGTAAAAAAAATTGAATAATTTCTTTAACTTACTTTTTGTACAAGTGAATCAACCTCATTCTTAGAGTCCTCAAGCTGTTTCTCTGTATCTGCATGAACCTCCTTGAGTGAACTCAAATCTTTCTTTAGTTTGTTGTTCTGTAGCTTGAATTGTAACAAGGCTCGTTTGGCATCCTCAGATTCTACCTCGACTTTCTTCTCAACCTCAACAATCTACAAGACAAATGAAACAAAACAAAAAAAAAGAAAAAAGAGAATGAGTATAGTGGTGAACAGCACAAAACAGGGAGCTAATTAAAATACTAATCATATTTCTGACAAACATCTAAGATATGTAATGACTAGTCAATAGAAAGAGGAAAGCACTAACCCACAAAATAAGCATATAACGGCCTTTTTCTGGGAAGCCGACGGTTTCCTCTCTCCCTTCTTTTCTCTCTTATCACCTCCCTTGCTCCTCTACCCCAAGAAATCCCACTGAATACCGACCTTTGGATTAGCTTTCAGTTCCTCATATTCCTCCTGGACTCTCTCAAGCTCCATACTCTTCTCATTCAGCTCCTTCTCCAGAGATTCCTGGGCCTGTAGCTGTTTCTTGGCAGACTCCAGGAGATTCTCTGACTCCTTGGCAAGTTTCTCTTCAAGCTCTTTGATACGCTTTTCACTGGACCTTTTAGCAGCTTGCAATTTCTGTATGAAGTGCAAAATAATGAAAAATATTTAATACCACAAGGAGAATTGTATGCATAACTAAGATTACTTTACTTCTAAAGTTGTTCAGTTGTTGGTAATGGAATTATTTGACTACTTTAACCACAAAAAGGACTTGGGGATGGGAAATTTCAGGGACTCATATTTGGTTTGGAGCAAACAAGTTCCCTTTTTTTTTCTTACATATGAAATGGGTCCTTTGCATTCATTAAACCTTTGCCAACTGCTCTTGACTATCGTCATAATCGTACAATTAAATCAAACAATAATTTTTTTCCTTTCCAAGTATACCAGGCAATCTGATAATGACTAAGATACTTAAGTGATACACATGTATATAGAATATTTATTGGCATCAATGTCTGCGCAGAACTGTCCCAAGTCATTGGAGTAAGAATCAAACCGACCTTAATCTCTTTGAGATGACCATCTTTGGATGCCATGAGAGCAGTCTCTGAAGTCTGTTTGGTGTCAAAGAGTTCATTATTAAGCTTGGAGACTTCTACTTCTAGAACCACTGCCTTTTCCTTGTAAGCCTCTAACATGGCAATCTGGTCCTGCTTCTCTTGGAGCTGGGTCTCTAGGTCCTGGATCTGTCTCTTCATCTCTTCCTTCATCCTCTCCATGTCAACAGTCATACCTGCTGATTGATTGAGAGTCTCTGACTGTCTAGCTGATAGTTCATCTAATTCTCTCATCTTGTTTGCCATTTCAGTCTGTATCCTTGTCAACTGTTTCTGAAGCTGATGCTTCTCAATCTCAGATTGCTAAATAATAAAAGAAAATTACTTTTACAAGAATGCCTACATTCATTTAAAGTTCATTTCTATTCATTAGTAATTGATCATTAACTTTCTAAAACATACTGATATTTCAATTTTGTGTAAAACATTTTTCCAGTTCAGTGCTTCATCTATTGAGTGAAACCACTTTCAATCTTTTTTTAAAGTTTCCTATTCATGGATTTTTTCCTTCACATCATCTGCTTCCTCTCTCTCACTCTGTCTCTCTCTCCTACACAAAACATGCACACACATGTGCACTCATTGTATCTTTCTCTCTCCCCATGAATATCTCTCTGTCACTCTCACTTTCTCTCCTCCCTCTCTCTCTCTCTTTCCATGTTAATCCCAATTCATTAATCCTCTCACTTAATTAATCTTCTCTTACCTTATAGCACACCATAATGGCCTAAGAACATTCAAACCAGTCTACATCACTGCACATGGACACAAAACTACTCCCAACAGAATACATGATTAAAGGAAGCTCCAATGCACAAGTCCAATCAATGGTGGCTATGTCATCACCACAAAGGATGGATTTAGGCCTCCATAGGCAGGCCAGGGTAACAATCAATAGTACAAACAATAGAGCATTCAAGGGTGTGGGTTAGTGAGATTGTATCCTCCTAGTAATGTTTGGGTCTTAATCCTCAACCGCAAGAACATGAGGTAGCGCACAAAGGTCTTGCATCAATGAATATCAACATCAAGTGAGCAGTCCACTAATCAAAATGGTGTCTTTAATAGATGTCATATGGAGGAAAATATATGGGATGCATGAAGCCATTCCATACAACCCTACTAAAAAAAATACCATGGCACCCCTGTTAATTTGATGGCAATTTGTCAGATTACCACGGTATACCATGGTTATACCATAAAATACCATGAAAGTATCATGGCTACCTTGGTATATTTTATAAAGGAAAATGGGCAATTCCGCGTCAGAAAAACAGTCACCTTACTTCACATTTATAGTAAAAACAATCACTTTGAATTAGCCCTGAATAGCTAAATCTTTGAATTAACAAAAAGCTGAAACAATAAAGAATTCCACAATCTTAGTCTGTGTTGGTATAATGCATGTTTGATTTTAAAAGACATGTTTGAAGTTTAAAATTGGTGCTTTTTTTCTGGTATTTCCGTTACCGAGGTATTATACCACAATATCATTAATGTAGGAATAAAATGGTTGGAATGAAAGAGCTCACATGAAAGAATGGGAATATTTACAGAGTATTAAATGGTGCGAAGGGAGGCAGAGTACAAAAGAGGCACAGAAAGTCTAAAAATGTTGGTAACAGAATTACACCCTTGCTGTGGAATTTTGCCCAAATATAACCTCCCAATGTTGATAATCATGTTCATTAGAATGTACCATTCACATACTGGACTATTCATAACTCAGTCCAATATATATAAGGCATGATAGTAATAAAATTCAGCAAAGTCTAAGACTAAAATCTTATAATGGACAATGATCATTCCAAGTTTTAGTGTTTTGATGATTTTTAAAATTTTTAAAGGAAAATATACCACCTGGGGAGCATTTCATGAAGTGTCTTGTCAGTTTTTACTGACAAATTTGCTCTCAGCCAATCAGATGCAAGGATTTCAAAAGCTTATAACAGTTGTCAATAAAATCACTGACAAGACAATTCATGAAATGCTTCCCAGGATTTCGATAGGAGATATAACTCCCCTAATACTATTTATGCAGCCATTTAGAGACAAGTTATTTTTTTTCAACAAGGTCATGTATATATTGGTTGACTAATACTTTAATCAGGTTATAAGTTGGTATAATATTAATTCTAACCTTGAGAGACTTGGACTCTCTCCTCCTGACTTGCTCCTGGTGCTGTGCCTCCTTCTTATACCTGGAACAATCATCTTTCAGCTTCCCTACCTCCTCCTTCAACTGCTCCACCTCTTTCTCATAGTCTGTTACTCCACCAAGCTGTTTCTATAATCAAAGAACAGATAATTAGAAAGATAAGAGTCAGTAACTAAAAGCAATTCCTAAACCACAAATAGTTTTTATAAAAATTAATGTCAGTCACTTTATCAAGCTGGTTCTACCAGCAAGAAGTAATAGTCCAATACTCAAAATACAGTTCCTCTCTTATATCGCTTTAGTCAACTTCTACTTCAATGGCTATTGCCTATTTTGATTATTCCATGATTCATTTATTATCATTTTTTTTTTTGGGGGGGGGGAGGATATTATACTTTTTCTATCCACTGATTTTTTTTTTTCCTTGCATGACACCAAATATTTCATCTCATTGTAATTATGGTATATCATTATTCCATGATATCAATATTGACAACAATATAATGCATTCATATGCCATAGTTTCACTAAATAAACGAGGGTTCATGAATACCCTAACAAGAATAATTATCAAATGTTTATTCAAATCATACAAAAGATTAATGTGTAAATTTTAAAAAATGTTCAAAATAATGTATCTAAAACTTTTCTAGCAGTTATCAACCACACTTAAACTAGAATATCATGTACATGTAACCAGAAAGAACTGTGATTGGAAGAAGTGTGCACCTGTTCCTCCTGCATCTGTTTGATCATGTTATTAGCTTCCTCCAGCTGCTGCCGAAGCCCTGACTCTACCGCCTGGTTGCTATGGTTACTCCTCCCGGCTTTATGATCATCATCCTCATCCTCCCCGGGGCTGGGGTGATGTTGGTCCCCGCCCCCACTGTAACCATTCTGCTGCATATGACTCAATGCTTCCTCAGCAAGATGCTGCTTCTCCCTGGCTTCAGCGACCTGGCTCTGTTGTTCCTCTAGGGCATCAATGAGCTGCTCTAGTCGGTTTGAGATGCTCTTTGAGTGAGTTGAATTTGCTCCTATAAACAGAGCACAAGTAACGAAAAATGAAATTGATAGAAATGATTCATAAAAAACATGTAATTGTTCTACTTGTTTTAAGATTCTCCTGGAATGATTTGAGTTTGTTCTCACACGTTACTAACCGCAATATATGGGTATCATATCAAACCACTGTCCATGGAAATGATTTGTAAGGATACTGACAATACTTTGGCTACAGCATCAAGTGGTCAAGAGAAACAGGTTGAGAAAGATGTTGAGAAGGGAAGATGATGAGATTGTGAAAAGAGCACGTGGATCTGGAAAAGGATGGCATAACAGGAAAGGAAGACCAAAGACTACACGGGAAAACAATGTATAGAGAAAAAGCAGGAAAGGTTGGCTGTCTAAATGAGGATGTTCAAGACAAAAAGAAGAAGCGGGAGTGTCACCGTGGCATGAAAATCACTGACCCCTCTAAAAGAGGGAAAAAGCAGACTTTAATAAATGATGATGATGATAATGAGCATCATTTTCAGACTAGCATTATATCTGAGGCATACCTGTAGTAGTTTCTCTGCTCAGGAGTAGTTCTAAGAACCTTTGGAAGATTTATTCATAGTAATAATACACTGTACACATACATACAATGCTGGTATATTGTATTCACAACTCATGATATTCATTATTTAAGCATAACAGAGACATGTTGATTCATTATGTTGGAAGATTTCATATATTTTCATGTGTCTTACCTCTCATGTTAGTATGTGTTTTGAATTATTAGTAAATGGTTTATGTTTAATATGCTATACATGGTTTATATCTGAATGTATTTTCATATTCATGTTAATTTGAATGTTTTACATATACTGCCAATGCAAAATTACATGTATAATAGTATGAATAGTTTTCTCACCCGATTCACCCCCTTCAAGTTCCAGAATCCTTGCTTCCTGATCCTTGATGATATCCTGAAGACTGTCTATGAGTTGATGTTTCTCTTGCAAATGAGCTTCGTGACTCTTACGTAGAATCTTGATCTGTTGCCACTTGTTTGCTTTCTCCTTCTCATAGCTGGCTCGGAACTGCTGGGAGCTTTCCCGGAAATTCTGTTCAAGATTTTAAGAATATGGAAGTTTCAGTTTCCAACTTCCTCCTAACAACAAAATTGCAAGTGATTGCCTAGATATAGATCATCCTCTACAAGAGTAACACCAATGTGACATCAAAGTAATATCAATGTAAGGGGATATTCATATGGTCTGAAAGCCTAGCCGATGTTCCATACCACTTCAGGGCCCCGTAACACAAAGCTCAGCAATTGATCGTACGATTGATCTTTGCGATTGATTGCACTGACCACCATGTGCAATCAATCGCAAAATTTTATTGTACGATCAATCGCTAAGCTTTGTGTTACGGGGCCCTGATGTTGTATGTCTTATACCAAGAACAATAATGAAGAACACCCTACAAGAAATATACATGAACATGCATCCTGTCAACATGTCAACATTAAAGTAATGTAGACTGTAATAACAAAATAATGTAATGAGCTAAGTGTCTAGGTCATAAGTTGTGTGAAAAAGTCATGTGTACATGTAAGTAAATATAAGTATATACATGTAAGTATACTGTGATATACTGAATATGTGAAAATTCCTGTTCATATAATGATACTGTAAGTAATGATAGTAATAAAATACATATAATCATGCTATCACATGACTGCAAAATTATGACAGTATGTTTTTTGTTCAATGTTGCTGACACATTTCATTTTTAATTCGATTTCAGATCAGGTTTGATTACACTGCATTACTTCACAACATAAATTGTCATTATATGAATGTACCTTGACTTTAAGTAGAAGTTCCTCTCGTTGCTGATGAGTTTGTTTCAATTCCTTGCGTAATGCTTGGATGTCTGCATCAGACACCATCGCTGGATGAAATAAGAATGAATTTAGTTATCAATTCATCTATAAAACTGGTGTATGTATAAAAGTCATTCAAGGTCTACAAGAAGAATTGTAGACTCTCTTTTTATAAAGAATACAATATATGTGATAAAAATTAAATGTGACTTTTGGTAAGTGATTTGAATTAAAGCACAAGAACATGTATATTATAGATTTTTTGGTATAAGAGCCATAACAGATAGTTCCATTACATAGTTGTTAGTAATAAATTCAAATTTAAAGTCATCTTCTGAGGCTGAAATAAGTACAAATCTGTTCTTAAGATTTTGAGACAAAATATTTCACAAAATTACAACAAAATGATCAATGCTTATGGTGCTTATCATAATTTGTTATCTTACCTAAAGTTTGTTATTATGCCTTCACAAAAATGGACACCGCATGAAACTTGTACCATAATCATCAATAAATCAATTTTGGTTTGGGAAAACTACCATTATTACAATTTGGGATCAATCTTCTTAGACACTTGACTTCCTGTATAGCACCAGACCAATGTCTCATTTTGTTACTGAAAATGTTGAATACCACTTATACAGTTCTATTAGGTTAAGGTTAAACAAACAAACAACAAAACAACAACAAAAACAACAACAAAAACCAAGCATTAAACAAATGCTGTAATATATGCCAGTATCAAACTGGTAGTAATAGATTTTTCATCTACATTTTGAATATTGAAATACTCACAAATAAAATTGTAAAGAAAAGACATATTGTCCACTTATACATGCATCACAAATTTTGAATAATCCGTTTCTCTCCAAAACTCTTGGCATATTCCCATTAATCAAACGCCCTAAAGCTCATAGATTACACACAACAAATAAGCACTGACACAGCACTGCAATTTTCCTTGCCCTGTATACAATGAATGCACAATATGAAAATATGCACAACACAATTATGAAAATGAAATTGAGCTGTCGTGCTTCAACGGTTTCTAATAAATGCTTTCAACATAGCAAAGAGTTCAAGCATGTCAGACTTTCATGCCTCATTACCACAGATGTGTGTTTTTCTCTAAATTAGTTTTTAGAGCAAATATTAAAGATCCTTGGGGCTCAAGGTATTGTATAAGTTTACAAGACATTCCATTTCTGCACTACCATCTTCTTATAGGTAATACAGATTTTTTTGTCCACATATGAAGCGTTTGAAACTTTGAATGCAAACACTGATATATCCATTTTTGCCAAATTGAGATATTTGCATTTAAAGATCAAGAAAAATAAAAGAATGTGATAAGAAATTTTATGCTACTTTTGACCATAACTTCAATAATACACGTTTACATGTATATGTAATGAGTAATGTATCATTTGAAAAGTATTATTTTGTACTACATAATGGTGACCTTACTTTAAATTTGTCAAAAATGGTGTTTATCGGTTTTTACATATAAACTCTTCATACATAAGATACCAATATAACTATGCTTGCTAGTTGCTAATATACAAATACTGGGTATCCAATAATACCATTTTTTTCTTTACTATAAAAATAGCCTTGTTGCATCCAGTTTACAAAAAATAACATGCATGCTGCCTGAAGTTTCTCTCATATTCATAACAGATTAATATCTGTATGTGACAGTGTGCCTGCCTCACTCTCAATATCATGAACCTGGGTTACTATTGTCTTTCAATCATTCATGCATGAATACTTTGAAATAAAGCCCATAACAGATGTTACATCTCTCTCTCTCTCTCTCTCTCTCACACACACACACACACACTCTCATAAACACATTATATATCAGCCTACGGACTTTCCATAATTAGTACAGCACTAAATTAAGTTGATTAAAACATACTGCACTAGTGCACTCAATGACAAAAAGATGAAGCAGCAGCAACAACACATATTAAAAGAAGAATTAATTAATCATAACTGCTATAGTATAGATTGCTGTCTGTTTTTATCTCCTACATGTATTTGCATTGTGTTTTACAATTTACCTAACAAGTATGAGAATACAATTACCTATACACACAAATCAAAATGATTACTTACATTGTAGATGTTCATCATATTTTAAGTAATGCAGAAAATCATAAATTTTCCATTTAAAGGACATTTATTTGTCAATTTGACATGTGAAAAAAATGTTATATATCATAACAGTCTACAATATATCACCTATTCATTTATAACCATTAACAGATCATGTATGTATCTGGTTGTTGATGTTTTTTGTTTGTTTGTTTGTTGCTTTTTTATACATACTGGCAAGTAAAGGCATGTTATCCTCTCAAATAAATGCATCATGTATGAACATACATGTAACTGATATGGCTCCCAGATATGGCTACTGTCTGAATAATTCAGATTCCAATCTTTCCATCATCTCATCAATATCATCATCACATCCATGACAACACACAGACACACACACGTTCCTCAACATACGTTTACATCCAATGGCTGCGTATGTGTCCAACGTACATGTATATCTGAACATGTAAGCGCCTTTTCACACTCTACATTAAGAAATAGTACATAAAATTGTCATTTCCACAGCTTAGACTAGGAATTCATTTCTAATATCATCATCAATATCTATTTGAATTATGTATCTGTGTTTTAAAAAAGCCTAACAAATGAGAAGCAGACCATATCATGCATGTTCATATTATGCATACACATCAAATAGCCTGAAGTCTCTGGTAAAAACAGGATTTGCAACCCCAATATAGAACACAAACACCCACTAGCATGCAGGACAATTGAAAATGAGCATTATTAACATAACACCTGACACTTGAAAGAAAATAATGAACAAAAGCTCACCTTTTTTTCCTGTGCCGAGACCGCTGTCCACCTCATCATAGCTCCCATCGCTGCTATTTTCATCCCCGTCACTAAGGAGGTCACCTGACGCAAAGAGACGACGAGAGATTGCGCTCAACATCTCATTAGAATTTCATCTATGCTAATGAGGATGCTACCAAACAAGTTGTAGTGTACAGGGATACTGCTTCCTTGCTCAGTATCTGATCAAATCTTTACATATTTCAATACAAGCGTATGTCCGCCAAAATGAAAAAGATGCATTTAGAGATAATTAAGATTTGTCCTCAATATTCCATAACAATCTATCCTCTTTTTGTTTGAAGTAAACTGTAGATTTTCACTTCTGCTCTGATCTACTAATATGCTGTATTTCTGTTCTGAGTGGTCACTTGAAGTGATTACCTTATTTGATTGTATAAGGGCTGATATTCATAAGGAATTATTGATTCATTTTGTGCACAGCAGATGTCAACCTTGAGAAATAATGTAAATTGTAGTTCAATATTGATTGTTATGAGGTAGATTAATTGGGTAACAAGGGGGATTGTTATAAATTCAAAATGGTGAAAATTGATTACATATGAAAATGTAAGTCAAACAAAGATAATTAAAGTTTTAAAAATCAAATTTACATCTATTTACTATTTCCTTAATTTTGTTTGCATTTGTAAAATTACATAAATGGATAGGTAGATAAATGAATCGAATAATAAATAACATCCACCTCTTGCCCCCCCTCTCTCTCTCTCTCTCTCTCAATCTGTGTCTCTACCTCTCCCTTTCCCCTTCATTCTCCATTTCTCTCTTGTTCTCTCTTACTCATCTTTTTGTTGGTCTCTGTGAAAGTGTGTCTCTTTCTCTCCATATCTGTCCTTCTCTCTATCTCTCTCTCTTTCTTTTCTCTCACTCTCCCTCTCTCTCAGTAGTTATATTTTGACTGTAATTCTATTCTCTAACCATTTATTAGATAACATGAAATATCCCTGCATTTAATGAAATATTTCCAATTTTCATTTGCATTTATTTGCATTGAATGCATTCCACTGCAATTTTAGGGCTGGTCACTTGTTTTCTTTTTAATTATTTATTCATTTATTCTATTCATTTTTATATTTGGAATGGATTGATGGTACTAACAACTGCTATCTCCTCTGAATACAGTACATGTTTACATGTAACAATTTACAATATGTTATGAAACTGAGAAATGCTACTGGACCATTAGATTCCTTTATAGGTCTAGAACTACCTTGTATGTTATTCTTTCAAACCTGAATACTGTTGTACATCATACACACATGCATGCATGTAACATGATCAATCATGCAGAGACAGCTGTATCCAGTGAAAGTGCTATTGTTTGGCTACTAAACAAGATTCTATGCAGTCTTTCTGTCCATTGTCTGCTAAACTTAGTCCTTCGGGCTATAGGGTTACCACTAAACAGTCCTACATCCACTCTCTTACATTTTGGTAAGTATACATTATTCATAGAATAGGGGCTTGTATTGGGTATTCTGCTTTATTTTTTGTACCATGGTGTTTCCATAACATGAATTACATGAAAAAAAGAAGAAAAAAAAAAAGACTGAATGTTAAAGTTGTATTCTCATTCTTTTCTATTGTTCTTTTCTTTTCTTTGTTCTTCTCTTTCTTTTTCTTTCTTTCTTTCTTTCTTTCTCTCTTTCTTGTTCTTTTTCTTCTTCTTTTTCTCTTTCTCTTTCTCTTTCTCTCTCTTTGAGCACTTACTGTCATCAAATCCAAGTTCTTCCATCAATGATTCTGCTCTAGACGGGGTGGGGGAGGGTCTGGTTACCCTTCCACCAGTGTGGAATGTCTTTGGTGTCTTGAAGCTCATGTTGTTGTTATCGTTACCCTGGCAAAGAGAGAGAGAGATATCCATTTACACATGATAGAATACTAGTAATTCATACTGAAAAAGCCTTTTTTTTCATTGTATGTACACTATATCATTAAAAAGATGTTTTACTACATGATGTACTTAAAAACACTTTGAACAATGATATCAATCTCTGATTTCTCTGATTTATTATCCAATCATTGTCATGCAGGCTTACATGTACATGTAAATACTTTCTAAGAAAAAGCACTTCAGCAGTTTAACACACATTGTACATGTACATATACACTGTAGATGCACCAAGTTGACATTTTCAAATTTCTAATATAACAGGTCAATATCAGCTTTTGGAAGAATGTTGGCATACTGTATGTTCACCCATCATACTACAAGGTACAATGAATGAATTGTGACATGTTCATCTGCAGAGCTCTACATATCAGCATCAACAGAATTAATATTTCGAACAGAGGCATGAGGGACTCTAATTTCTTGATTTACAAAAGCAGTTGACAAGATTTAGTGGTGGTTGATTGAACACTATTCTATAGTCTTCAAGCATTCAAAAATACAAGTATATTAAATAATTCATGAAATCCAACCAATAACTTGGCCAGCATCATCCTCTGCATTCAGACATTTCTTTCAGTCAGCAGTGGATCTATATAATTCATTATTTTATGGAGCCTATAAAATTCAAATTCTATGAACTGTATTTACAAACAAGGCAGATCTGCTTTTCATCTGGAAAAAAGCAGCTGGCAGCTTCTCAATGTCAACAACCTTCACAATGAGTTTAGTCATTTTATAGATCCAGCACTGAGGAATTGCTTTCAAATGCTTGTCAAGGGAGGGTAACTTATTCCTTGATTACATCAAGATATTGACCTTGTAGCAGGTGTCACCAATATCAATATTCTATAAGGACAGCTTCTGAAAGCTGGTGCATTTAATTTCTGTGGGTATACTGTATCGTGTAAAAAGACCTTTCTAGCTGGCAACACATTTACAATCTTAAATGACAGGTATTTTTGCTATGAATACATTTTTTGCACAGCATGATAAACAAATAATCAGCAATGAGAAAATGAGTGCTTTCTTAATTAATCTGGTGCATTGACATTTAGGAAAACCTACTATAATCAGATTTTCTAATTACGAATTTTGTTCAGTGAAACATGAATTGCATACAGTGCTTTCCACAATTGATCTTCGAGTCTCGCTGAGAATAAAAGGAGGAGTGGGATGAATATAGGCAACTTGTGGAGTAAAAATTATGCTCTTCTTATGTATACATGTATGTCACAAGTGACCTACGAACTCATGCCTGATGTATATAAGATCTGAAACTTAAGACAACCGATTATTGAAAAGATCATCCCCAATCCCCCCCCCCCAAAAAAAAAAATCCCAGAAAGCAAGTGAAACACAATCGAAGTAGCATCTTTATAAAATTAGCATGAAGTTTGAAATGTACATGTACTTTAGCATGTTTAGTTTGATAAAGTAAAGCTATTACTGGTGCAACAAATTACTGGGGGGGATATATAATTTATAGAGGTCTGTGTTTTCATTTTTGATGGGTAGAGATATTCAAAAGGAATGACATAATGACATGCCTAACCCAACCAAGGTGGCTGTTGCCTTACACACAAGTCAAATAGATCAACCATAAGAGTGTGAAATCAAATCCAGATTGATTTCCCTGAACAAAACAACTTAAACATGCATCAGCTGTTTAAATATGAGCACCATGTGTCCATCTCATGATTGAGCAGTTGCTAGGCAACCATTCCAACCCCAAAGAGATGAAACGACCCTAGAACAAACATGGACTATGGTCTTTTACACCTTGCTTTCTAGTGCACTGTTCACATGAATAATTAATAAGGCTACTTGTATGTGAGATCAAAGGACTTGATGGCCAGAAATTCGTTCAAAATATAAATTTTGTAATGTGAGGAGCTCGGGTAGTACAGTCTATTCATCGATACTAAAATATCAACAACAGTTTCACAGAAAAAGTAATTATGACTGGTGTTTTCAAAGTTTCAAAGAAAATATAACTGTGACTGGTGTTTTTATTTTAAAGACAATCACTGTATTAGAGTAATCATAACATAAGCATTTAACCATGCAAATCAGAAACCAACACTTTATATAATTTTACACCCATACTCTAATCAAAGCAGGATTTCGACTCCATTAGTAATTCAGAAGAAGCACTGTATACACTTCTTCTAAGTGATCAAAATTGAAAATCAATAAAGGTGTACTGTCACTCTGTCCGTGTCCAGAGTATCCTTCACCTATCTCATAATGTCAACAAACACCACTTATATTAGCCTTGAAAAGATATATTGATTAGAAATTCTTTAACACAACTTACTCTATACAGATGTATATGGGCAGGGTATTTTCTATTGCTGAACTTAGACTTCCATTACAAACAATAAAACACTGCTTACATTTGGCATATTTACTCATTTTACCCAGATAAAACATATTGCTACAATACAAGTGGAAAAGTTATGATATTCTCAACTTACTCTGTAGCAAATATTTAACTATTGTATATATGCAAATATTTAGACCAAGAGAAACTAAGTAGAAATGATTGTCTACTTTGTTTTATAAGTCATGAAAAACCATAATGACCAAGTAATTTCTTGTTTTCACATGTAAACGAAGGATTTAACTATCATTTTTCCCACAATGGTATTCTTCTTCTTCTTCCATTGGAGTACAGTCCATCTTAATGTTGGCGTATCATTGTACTTGTGTGTAGTGCAGACTATGTACAGTGTGAATGATCAAAAACAATGTCTGTAATACTCACTCTGGGGCTGGTATGATACATGATGGTGTGATGAGATGGTGGTTCAGCCAGGGTAAAATGAAATGACAAACTATTTAGAAGACATTTAATCACACAAAGGTAGCATTTGTCAGCAACACATCTCCATCTGCAAGAGAGAGGAAGAGAGAAAAAAGAGAAGATACAGAAAGGATGATGGTACTGGTCACATAATCTATTTATGAACATAAAAACAATATGAATTATGAAATGGAACTGTTCATAAAGCTCAGTAAGAAAAAGACATCCTTACATGGGAAATAATAAGCAGTTACTAAATGATTTAGTAAATGATATGTATAAAGAATCAAATGTCATCAATAGAAACAGAGGAAAATTATAGATTTAAAAGTGCAATTTGCCAATTGGGACTGAAGAATATAGTAGACTTAGGGGGTCTAGTATGTAAAAAGCGCACTTTAAGAAATTATGAAAATTCAGTATTCGGCAACAATACTCAATGGTCATGACCGAATAGTTTGCCTAATTCCAACAAACAACAACATCAAATTTCCCAGAACATTAACAGCCTTTCACTCTAACCCTAAGACCAACTGACCAAGCTAAGTAAAAGAAAAGTCCCAACTTCAGTTCAATACTAATAGATAAAAGTAATATCATTAGCTCTACTGGTACTGCCTAGGCTAGTAAGTAGAACTAGAAGGCTGCATAGACTAAAATACTAGAACATTTCAATTTTGATAAGCCAAGGCCGATGACATAACACCCCCTACCACTGCACTGGTACCACGATGCACCTGTACCCCGTGCATGCCCCATACATAGGTCATAGCACTGCCACTGTCGGTCAACTTTGAACATTCAACTTTTGCTCATTTCATAGATCTTTTAGATTAATTTTCTAACAATGAACCTTACAGTTGTGATGCACAACTCAGTAAAATCCTATCTAATAAAATTCCCAGGCTACTTACCATGTAAAGAAATATATATTTCCTTCCTAACATAACAGGAAAACCCTTTACGTCCACAATATAGTATGATTCTTATTGTCCGTACTGTGTA
>CM057158.1:11868925-11926425 GCA_029962745.1 Echinometra lucunter | reverse complement strand
CAACATCGGAACACTTACCTCTTATATGTTTCTGATTTGGGTCTAAATGTATTAGTACAGGGTAAGAGATTAAATGTATATACTTGTTAAAATTTATGATCAGCTTTGCCAAGACTGTGTATGACCTTGTAATTCAACTTTCCATTTTCAGATTCTGCAGTCAGATGGAGGGAATTACTGTGCATGTGTCAATGCTGCTACCCTAGCCATCATCAATGCAGGCATCCCCATGAAGGACTATGTGTGCGCATGCTCTTCTGGGTTTGTGAACAATACACCCCTGACCGACGTAAGTTACCTGGAGGAATCCCAGGGAGGACCTGTAGTAACCGTCGCTCTGCTTCCAAAGTCTGATCAAATTGCTCTCTTTAAGATGGACAACAGACTCCATGTGGATCACCTAGAGCAGGTGTTAGGAGTGGCCAGCAAAGGATGCAAGGACATGTATGCTGTTATGGATGCAGCGGTCAAGGAACATGTCAGTCGTATGGCAAAGAGCATGGATTATAGCTGATGATTAGGAACTGAAATTTGAACATTGAGAACACTCCAGGTGTCTGCTTATGTAGATGTGTAAATCCTATATTCCAAAAGCATGGAATATATAGCTGATGAAATGTGATGATTGGGGACTGCATTCTACATTAGGCAAGATCGGGGACAATCTTAGCACCAGCTAATGTAGATCGGATGCGTTGCCATTAGAATCCAAGGCCATGGAATCTAGCTCAGTACTGCAGCTGAGCAGCTCAACTGCTTTGAGCTAATTTTGAGTAACAAGGGGAGTTAGTTCAAATCAATTCTCTCTAGGAGATTTGTATTCCAGATTATGAATAGATGAATAAGAAATTGCTTCGATATTTGCTCCATTATTATGTTTTTGTTCATTATTCAGCTGTTAAATTCCTTCTGTAAAGCCATTTGGTTTCATGATTTATTTATGATTTTTTGGTGGTATATGGACTGATCATTCATTTGAGTTTTGTTTGTTTCTGCAAGAGCTTTATACTTTGCCCTTCCAGAATGGATACCATTATTTATGGTTAGGGGGACGAGTACAGATTGCATGAATTCACATCAGATGAATATTTTTCTCTTCCAAATCATTGAAAAAAATCCCTGAACATGTACATTGCTGGACACTTAGACAAATATTTATGCCCACAAAATATGCAAAACCCATTTCCTAAGGCTTGGAAATGTAATAAAGGAAAGTGTAAACACAAGTTGATCTTTCTTCTGTGTAAATTCGTTTCTTGGTGTGCTAACATACATTCTAATCCTTTTCCATATTAGAAGTTGTAGCTGGCACAATTTATGTAGATTATTCTTAAAATTGTTACATGTAACTAAAGACTAAAAGGAGCATGAAAAACAAAGCAAGGGGTAGGGGAAATTTAGACAAGTGGAGAGCAATAGAAGTGACCACTGAATGTAATTCGCATTTTTGGAAAATCTTGACTGGTTAAACTGGTTATGCCTTTACAATGTGACAAAAATTTTCAAAGAAATTTGGGAAGGATGATTAAGTACATGTAGTAAGTAAACATTGTTGCATACCCTGAGGTTTTGAAATCATCACGATGACAAAATAATCAACTTGTTGAAAAGCATGTGCACTCCACACAGAAATGATTATATGGGACTACATACAAACATTTGGGGCTGAACACTCAAAAGTGTTTCTTGTCATATTTCAAATATGAGGGCATTTGAAGAGTACTCCAATTCAGGCAACATTTCTATTATGATATTCTTCTAAACGCACATCAAGAGTTGAGAAAGCCCACAAATTATCTTTTACCTCCTGTCCTCCTCCCAGAACTTGAGCTTCTCTTTCGAGTTACAATAGGTTTAGAGGAAAATCCTGGGGTGGGGTGTGGGGGACTAAGATTTTGTTTGGATGGGAGTGTGCTGCCGAAGCCTCTATACCCGTACCCATTTTTAAGGGTCATTTTGGCTGAAAAAAGTACAAAAGTGACCTATTTTGGGTCATGATCTAAAAGTGGGGGCATGTTTAGGATTTTCTGGCACAAAACCATACCCCATGTTTTGGGATTTCTTTAAAAAAAGCAACCCATTAGAGCGGCACATCCCTGTATACCACCTTAGGCAAGTAACCCCCCAGAGGAAATTATGACATGTGAGGAAGAATACATGGAGAAATAAGAGACTTTTAAAGAGAGCTGAAAGAAAACAAGGAAAAAAAAAAAAAACCCAAAGATGAGAATGTAGGCTATGGAAAATAAATACATGAAGTGACCGCTGTTTCTAATGCCACAATGCACAAATAAACAGTTACCACAAAGATTAGGTTCTAATTTTTATTTCACAAATACAACATAACATTATACAGTTATCTGTCACTGTACACTGCTCAAAGAAGGATGAGCACTTCTTTGATTGTGGAATCCCAAATTCATCTCCTCTTCCTACTAATTTCGCCTTCAAATGGACGACATATTCACATGCTTCTCTTTCATTATTTCATCAAGAACCTTCCTTCAAACTAAATTTCTTTGCAATCTTCATTTCATTGCATGAATCAATCTGTGCACTTTTTCTCTCTCTGCAATGTAACAGGTTACAAGACAACATTCTTCCCTCTTCTTGGTTTCTTTCAGTCTTCAACCGCAGCAGACATATATATTTCCATTTCCCATGCACTACATTTTTTCCTCTTTTTGGCTACATTGCATGCCATAAAGTAACTGTACCTTGCTTGCAACCAAATAATTATGAAAATAGCCTCTCCTCATCAAGATAATAGTTTGTTTACCTCAAAAGTTACCATTAAGGCTTGTTCAAATATGAAGAGGGAACCCCCTACGGCAACCCCCCCCCCTCCCCCCAAGTTTTTTAAAGGTGCTTTCACACATGATGGGACAGTGTGGTACCACACTGTTTCTTCTTCACACATGATGGGACTTTGTGTCACCACATATGCTAATGAACGCGCATTAACGTGTCAACTTTCAATAAGAGAGCATATTGTCAAAACTTGCGCAAGGAATCTCTTGGCAACAATTTTTGCGCTAACTTTTTAGAAATTTGATTGGTGTGCATCTTTTTTGTATCTAGGCAGCAAACAAAAGTGTGTCCTGCCTCGGCGACATTTTTTTGTCACCCTTACCCCATAGGCTTGTACACAAAAAAGTGTCGTGACACAGCATGTTACCACACTGTCGCATCATGTGTGAAAGCACCTTTAAAGGCATTGGTTAACATTGTTATGATTTTAAAAAATCTTGTTTCGTTACTTGAAAATGGAATAAACATAAGGGTTATAGTGTAAAAATACCAGTCTGAAAGTTTCAAAGTATAATATCCACAGGAAGTATGTGAAAAATGTGAACCAATGTTTGAAAAATATACGAGGGCCGGCTGCACAGAGTAGACATAAGGAGTGCGCATGCGCGTATGACTCACCTTACCGTATTGTGTGTATTGGCGTATCACGCGGCGGGAGGCACATAACGGCATTTTCAAATTCAAGCAAAGTGGTCCTCTCAGTGATTGTCTCGTGAGACGAAGGATAATAAAATCGCCGTTTGCGTCCAACTTGCCCTTTTTCATTCCAAATTATGGTTGGTTTCAGGATTTTTTAGTACAAATACAAGTACTCATACACATGTTTCATCTTAGTTTGAGAATTTTTTAAATCAGCTACTCACAAAGTTAGCCAATGCCTTTAATGTTCACATGTGGCGCAGTAAACCACGCCACCTATGGTAATGAACATGTATTAATGATATGTGTCAAAGCTCAAATAAAAGAAAGTTGCGCAAACTCATGACATATTTTGTGCTAATGTTTGAAGAATTGGATTGGACCACAGGTTTTTGCCACTGGGAGACAAAAAATATGCCTCTTCCTTCAGCATTTTTTCTTTTTATTTTTTGCCGCCTCATTCCCATTCACTTGTACACAAAAAAAATGTGGGGGTTAGTCGCCGGAGTTTGCCGTGTCATATCAGAACAAGCCTTTACACACAAAGTAAGGAGTTAAACAAATCGTGCAAACTGTTTTTTTCCTTTGGTAACCCCAAGTAGAATGCAGTTAAAAAGAATTTCTTTTCGACATACATGTACATGCTATAACTGCAATGTTCTTTGAATAAAAAAGAAAGTCAAGCAGTACAGGAAGAATGATCATCTTATAAACCCATCCTTTCAAACTAAAAAATTAGAGTAATTTCTTTACAACAGTCACAGAATAAACCCCTTCATTATGGGTATCATTTTACTACTATCATAATTAATCTCTATCAGCCATTCCTTTCATTCACATGCTGTCTATTCATACTGCCAAAACAAAATGGTTCCAACAAAACTATAAGAATCCATTTCTTTCAAAAATACAGTAACCTTTCTGTACTTCTTTGTACACTCTTAATAGACAGTTCAAACTGTCTCGACATCTCCATTCTATTTTAAAATGGATACCAAAAATATGTGTTTGTCTTAACACATGCTATAGTAAAGAATCATCAAAATGATAAATTTACAATTTGTAAAATTTCAATATAAAGGCAGCTCTGTAAATTCTGCCATTGAATATTCTTTTCTTTTTGGCTTCCAGCAAGAACAAAAGTCTCTTCATTCCTTCAATTTATGCAGGATTTTAATCTTAACATAAAACAATCTGACCAAAATGATCAAGGAATATACATTTACAGAGCCATCCATAATAATCACGGTAGAGGATGTATCAACCACAAGTCAACATCATTTCTTGCATACAGGAATATTAATCATGATAAAAAATAAATAAATGAAATCAAAGATCACTCCCGTGATAATTCTGCTTTAACAACACCACTAGGAAGACATACACCGACTGTCACATTCACTACAATACAAATGCCTGCGAGAGAGGCATTAACAATACATTAAGACTCTATGACTGATTCCTTGTATCAAGTGTTTCCATTAGTTATTGAATCGAGAACACACATCTATCATACAGAGATCTTAAAGGTTATGCGCAGTTTTGGTAGGCCCTCATACGTTGAATATTAAACAAAGGAAAGGCAAAAAGTATCTTGGGTCAACGCCATAAAGTCACAAAGTGCCAGCTTGTGTGTAAAACCAAAGAGTTCTGTTTACTCGACAACTGTAAAGCAAGCATTGTGTTCGTTGTGCAGTGAGTGGGTAGGGGTCCCAGTGTTAGGCCGAGTGTAGCCACTACATTGCACTCGATTTCAGATATTTACACTTAAATTCACTGGAAAATCATGAATGGAATATCACATGATCTCACTCGTGTATCTTCGTATGCACGTCTGACAATGTTAGACTGTATTTCATCAGTTTCAGGCCAATTTTCTTTTTGCTACCAAGACTGTGCATTATCGTTGCCAACCACTTGCCAAATTTCACAATCTTAAAATTAAAGGTCCTAAAGACCTGTAAAAGTCTTGCCTGGAGTCTTGTTTAGGTATTTTTCTTCGTGGCACATTACACATTTTAGACACCCTCTCTCCTTTAAGCTTGATTATGATTTTGGTGTAACAAAAAGTGGAGAGGTTGTCTGTTGTGTATATGGTTTCACATTATGGACATTACATGCTCTGTATATCACAATATCATCATGAAAATATCCCATGTCCAAACAGGATGTGCACAAATTTTTGATTTTTTTTTGTCTACCAACTGCAGACAAACATGATCAGGATATTGTACGCAAAACAAAATAAGTATGTAATAGACACTTTTACATGGAGAACTAAAAACATTCAGATACATATATGGGTACATTGAAATCTTGTTTAAGTCTTTGGGAACAAAGAAATCACCCTTAACCTTGTAAGTGCAATGAAAAATTGTTTTTACTTGGCTAAAATCAATAGAATATGAAGTACTTAGTACTACTAGCAAGATTATGTTGCTATAACTGTTATGACAGTTCCTATGACAAGGTTCCACTGGACACTGGTTTAACTTGCAAGTTTCTTTAAGTTTGGGAAAATTGGCAAATTACAGCCCACAAACTTGATGTCTTTGCAGCATGAAAGTGACAAGCTTAGTACATTTGACATTACATTGCATGAGTCTTAGATACCTCAAATATCTAGAATGAGATTGTGAAGGAGGGCAAGTGGCACAAGTGCATAACAAACAAACAAAACAAAACAAAACAAAATGGAACAGATTTCTCAGCAACTTGATTTCTCAAAATAGTAAAGTTAGCCAAACTGAATATCATTTATGCAGTAACAACAAGGAACAAAGAAACTGAATGGTTTGCAATGTCAATAAGAGATAGTGCACTAACCAACAATAGGATAAACCTGCTAAGCTGAGCAAACATACCTGAAAGCACCACTAGTTTGAGATGGGTCTAAAGACATTCATGTTTTGTTAACAGCCCCACATCAGTGCTTCATATGGTTGAACAGTCTTAACTACTACGTTATTACCGTCATTACAATATGTCTCAACTTTTTCCACAAGAAACTTGTATAAAGTATAGGATCAGTAAGAAAAATGGTAATAAAATCCTTAGATGTCAAATGAAAGTTCTAAAAAACCAATCTGCAAATTAAAAGATTAGAAATATTTCACAGCTCGATATAGCCTGTAATGAAAAGCCAGTTCCTCAACATTATGTAGGTGACCACACGTACTGTAGCGGGGTTAGGTAAATAGCTGTGGGAGGTGAACATCAAATATGATTTCTTCTTTATCTACTGTCTCCTCTACCCACAACACTCTGTACAAAAATTACGATCCAGTCGATATGTACTAAATGGATAAAATATGTGGAAGGTTTATAACTGAAGCATAAGATAGCAAGTCATCAGTGTGGTGATAACACCTTGCATCTTAATTTTTGGTAAAATTTAATTCTTTTTCAGTCTCACAGCAAGGAACACTCCAAATGTGTTTTCAAACCCTCACATGCCCATCTGCAAAGATCAGGCCACTATTGATAAATGAACCTTGACTGCCTCTATTGGATGTAATGCTGAGGAAGCCATGGTTTTTGGCTCTCAAGGCCTGAACATTTAACATTTTTGAGATACAAGGTTTTGTTGCCCCACTGATGAAGTGCCTTGTGAATTCATGTGCTTCCTACAATCCTACACTCAAGAGCTTACGGATAAAGCCCATGATGCATTAGCATTTCTGTTAGTGAATCTAGCAGAAATGAAGATGCAGTGAAATGTGTAGATCTTTGACAATCACAATTCTACTCAGCTGATAGGTTTGTCTTCCTCCTTCCCTCCCTCCTCCCCACCAAACTTGTCAAAATTTTAGACATACACTCCCAAAAGATTAGTAAATAAAACTTCAACAATTCTTTGTCATTCTTATAAAAAAAGTAAAATTGCGTACACTCATTTCATGTGTTTATCACAGCCTAAACTGGTTTTTGTGATCTGTAAGTGAAGTACTGCAAATTATTTCTTTGCAGGTGTTTGAATGTGCATCACATAATTTAGTTGTTTTTTTTTTAAACAGGAAAATACAGAAACAAAGAATTTGCACATTGAAAGCAGTTAACATTCCTTATCATTTTCATCCCTTCAAGGTTCATAATCTAGTACTTGCTCTCTAAATCAATACTCTATACGGCACAGGAACTAAAAATGTTTTCCACATTCCTTTCAGTCATAAATTCTCATCCAACTTTTAAAATTTTTTTTTCAATAATGGAGATGGTAGCATATATATGAAATAAGTGTGAAGTGACAAGATCCAAATCAAAGTCTAAATTCACCGCTTGAATACAACATATAACTCTCTCTGAGAAACTACTCTGTAATTTCTTTAAAAATATGTCCACACATTAGGCTTTGAATTCATAAATTCCCATTAATTGGACTGATTAATAAAACAATTCTCCTAAGATTTCCCACAAATGAATTCATCATCATCTGTTTTTTTACTTCCATATTATTAGCCAGGCACTATATAGATCCAAAGACTTGATTGGCGCTGCTGCTCTTGCCATGCATAGCTTCTTGATCTCTTCTCCTCTGTGTAGCTCTGCGTTTCCTTTTGGCTACGAATGTGAACAAAATTGTCCTTTGTACAAAAGAAAAGTGCTCATTTGGTCTGCCTTTTCTCTACGATCCTTCAGCAACTTTGATATCTTCTTTCTGGTTGTTTTCCTACAAAGAGGACAAAAAGAGAACATGAATGAGTAAATGTCTCCTAATTTTGAGGGAAAATCTGGGCTTAAAGTGATTACAAAATGGTACAAAAAATTTTGATATATGATAGAGAATAGAAATTCTAAGAAGAATAACATTAAAACTTTGATGATTTTCAATCGAAATCAATGCATTTTGGCTAATTTTCTCATAAAAAGTCAAGAGTTGACCAAAAAATTTGAGTATGAGGTATGACGTAAAAGTGGGTACCCAGCTTCGCGCATTGCACTTGTGCGGCACGCTAGACTGTACAAAATGTATTATACCTTGCGCGCATTTTGCTAGAATTGTGCGACAAGGTACCCACTTTGACGTCATTTTGACGTCAAAGTGGGTACACAGTTGAAACTGGGTCACAACTGAGGGGTCAAAAATATCCTGAAATCTTACCACATTTGGGGGTTTCCTTGGCAACACGAATTCTTAAAAAACTTTAGGGAGATGAGATGATTTTTGCTAATAAAACCATGCTCTTTTAAATGAACTAACATTGTTTCAGCATTGGGTACCCCCTTTAACAAAACAGATTCCTCAATATGCAAAAGATATAGAGGTACACAGGGCACCCAAACCTAAAATATTTTGCTATGGCCCTCCCCCCAAACAAAAAGTGTTAAAGCGGCATTTGTTTGATATCAATATATGTGAATGAACTATCGCAAAACTACAATACAACAATGGAGTCGATGCTACATTACAAAACTTCCAAATCATTTAAGTAAGATCAGTCAGATTAATGACCATACAAAAAAAAAAAAAATCCTTCACTGTTCATGGATATCAACTGAGATGTCAATAACTCTGATTCTAGATAAAATACATCAAAACAATTTCACAGGATAGAGCCAAAGTCTGTTTTGACTTACTGTAGTGCCTTTACTTTGGCTGATTCCTTCCTCTCTTCGGCGGTTATCATCTCCACGGTCCCTACGCTGGGGTCCATCACCACGCCCCCAATCCTGGTTGCGATTCCTCCTGTTATTCCACGAAGTACCTCCTCCTCCTCCACCTCTTTGGTAGTTGCTGCGTCCTCTGTAGCCACCACCGCTCCTGTTGTAGCCACCCTGGTAATTGTTGTAGCCACCTCTGTTGTAGCCTCCACGATAGTATCCACCTCTACCGCGACCACGACCCCTGGCGAATGGCACTCCAAATGTCTCGGTGTTCATCTTATACTCCTCACGGCGGCTGGGACGAGTTCGATTTCCACTGTTAAAGATATCACCACCACAAGCATTTTATCATTTGAACAGATACAGAATGAAACACAATTACAATGGAACCTCAGCAAGGTCATATTACAACTAACTAGCATAATCTGTTTGCAAATTCAATCCGTTCTTCTTTCAGAGAACACATTCAATACTAAATGCAACTCTGTAACAATGAAAGGAGTTGTGAAAAAGTTCAAAAGAAAATACTGTGTAACCGAAATTCTGCCCATTGCAAAATATCGATCTTGTGATTCCATTTACTTTCAGTAATTCATGAAATTCAACATTCCACTACTGGCGTAGACTACAAAGACAATGAAAACACAATTTCCTCAATTGTCTTTCCATTACTCATCTCTTGCAAATTTTGTAACTAGTCTGTTTAGCAGATTTATATTTCCTGTTAACATTAATGGGAATATATGATGCCCTCTACATGAATACAATATCTATCATCATTAATATAAATTTTTTCAAATCCTGATGAGAACAAAACGTAGAGTCTTACTCAGGATTTGTTGATTCACATGAGATACTGTCAAAGAAAGATTTCTCAGGTTCATAGAAAGCCTTTTCGTCTTGATTCTCACTGGTTGGTGTCTCACTCCCTGAGCCTTCATGTTCATGTTCACTGGACTTCTCATCACCGTTTACTGTGGAGAAAAGGAAGTTAACCAATGTACTCCTCAGTCATATTATTCAACCATGTCACAATGATATGAATTTTTCAGTAAAAAAAACATACGAAGTGTACTATCTACACAAAAAATACCGAGCCTCTATCTCAACCTACTGCCTCTTTTTCATAACCTGCCTGATTTTGTATCATGAAAATGAGCATAAAAGACATCAATCACAACCTATTCTACTCACCACCAAGGTTACATTCAAAGCTTGTAAGAAGCACAAGTTCCATTTTTCAAGCAATAAATGTTTTTATATGAGTGAGCACCTATCTCACAAGAGTCACACTGCAAGAGAAGGCTTTATCTCCAAGTGTAACATCTGACCACATCAACAGAAAGGTAGGTAATGATGGCTGAGAAGGACAGGCACTGAATACTGGAGTTTCATAGATGATGTTATGTGAGTATGTGTGTGTGTGTGTGTGTGTGTGTGTGTGTGTGTGTGGTGGGGGGGGGGGGGGGGGTCCTCCAGGAAAGAGGATACAACAGAAATTGCTACAGGTGGTGGGAATAATGCCTGAAATGGAAGTTGTGAAGCAAGAGCACTTAGGGCCATTGTGTAAGAATTTAAGAAATTATAGGACAGACATTTCTGTGCAATCTTAATAGAAGAAAGAGTTTGAGGAATGTGCCATAATATGACAAGATGTAAACTGAGAAGAACAAATGTTAACAAAAGCGTTCAAGGACATATGGGCCGCGACGCGACAAAAGGGCCCTTAGCTCTCCAAATGGCTTACGCAGTAAAAACGCGCTAAAGTCAGCGCATATCAAAACGTGCAGAGCGCGCACTGGAAAAAAAATATTTAACAACATATCAAACCAAAACAAAACACACGTGCGGAAGAAAAATACCAGAACAGTGTCAGTGACTCAAGACCTATGTTACTAGTCCGTCGATTAATCTGGCTCTAGCTGATGATCAAATGTCATTCCTTGGATAAATCGGTAAGATCATTATCATAATTTCTTCACACAGTTTTTTTTTCCAGTAGAAATTACGGGTTTTAAAGGCATTTCGTGCATTTAATTCAGTTTTAATAGGTGACTGTCTAACACTAACAGTAAACAGTTAGTTACCTCGTTTCGAAGTGCAGCTGCAACTTCAACTTCAAGACTGCATGCATGCATTGTTTCACAGATAAAGTTGTTAATACCTGTAATTCCGACATGTAACGTTATATTATGAAATATCCTTCCTCTGTTATTTCTTTTTCATATTATACCCAGTTGGATGTCCGGACAGGTTTTATATCCGGACAGTCGATTTCAAACAGCCAATTGAAAAAGTTCACAAGCAAATCTCTTAAATGTTTTAGCACAAACTGTTAAAAAATATCATAGCTAACAAATATTGATGATGATTAGCACAAATCCATTTTTTGTATTTTATTTCATCAGTAGACTATTGCAATTTCTTTAAACCAAGATTTAAGCAGTCACATGCAAGAAAAAGCGCAGATGTGTCTTAATGTTGAAACGTTAGTTGCCGCTAGTTAACGTTAGCAGTTGAATGCACGATATGCCTTACCCTTAAATTCATTGACGTTTATGTGCATGTCTATTCCACTACAAATACAATCATGGGACTAGAGTAGATCTTAACTTCAGACCTGCTTATACCAATCTCTTGAATTTGTTGATACATATTTGAGGCCTCAATTTTCCCATGCTGAATTTACCAGTCAGGAATTCATTAGAAAATTTTAGCAGAACTCCAACAAGTTATATGTACAGTGTATTTCCTACACAGAGTAAAATAAAGATTAAAGTTAGGCCTAGTTAGGCCCTAGATCTAGATCTAGGCTAGCACATGGTCTAGCTGATTTAGGGCCAGACTAGGACCTTGCCCTAGCTCGGGCTCTGAATAAGGATGGAATTAAAAATAACTGCTTATCATCACAACCCTGTAAGCACAGACCTGCTTTTAGAAAAATTAAGAAATCAGTAGAAAAGGATGAAGCTGAAATGGAGGGGAGGGGGGGGGGCAGGGCATTGCTTATAATTGAGAGAAGGATGGGAGGGGGCAGATCATTATTCACAAAAAATGCCTCCCCCACCTTTCCCATTGTGTATTGCTTGATTTGTCTTCAGTTTTGAGTGCATTTATTATCTCTGTAGACTTTCTTTTCTATTAAAGCAATTGAATTACAAACTGAATTTCAGTTACTATGCATAATGGAATATTTAGTTAAATTACTTTTAGATTAATCAAAATTGAAACAATAGGCCTACTAATCACAAAACAGCATTACTTAATGGATTAAATGTTATTACTGTCTAATATTTCATATTAGAATCCCACTTTGTATTCCATACTCATTTAATGCTGTTGGTGTACTTCAGATTTTCTAAAACAATAAATCTGTATATCAGTGTCATTCATCTAAGCAGTTGGCTGCTTCTAGTGCCATTTCATGTATAATTAAAAGGGATTTTTTTTTTCTTTTTACAGGCCATTGATATAGAGCAGCTAAGCCAGGTCATGCTCGTCCCTATCATCCTTGTCATCTCCAGGCAAATTAGACTGTAACTTAGAGGCAAAGCTGGAAGGAGAGGAGTTAGATATGATAACCACATTTAATTCAATGATGCTGGAAATGTCAGGTCACTGCATTCATATCAGAGGAGGAAGCAGAGGTCTAAGATCTTGAAACAATAATTGAAATTGGATTCTCTTTGCGTCAACCCAGGATGAACTTCACAATGATGGAGATCCTACAAAATAAACATGGGTATGACTGTACAGGATGTCATTAGAACCAGTAGTGTTTGGAACTTTGGATGCCTTAATGGTCTATGATCACATCCTTTCAGCGGGTGAATGAACTTACCAAAGCCATGAAAGCTGAGCATGACCTCTATATTATGTGAGAACTGACTGACAGCATCCAGCTGTACTACAGTAGAAGTTATGAGGAAGTGATATTGCTACTACTTTAATGAACAAAGTGCAAACATTTGCTTTTTGTATCTTCATAATTTGGGTGACAAGTGCCCTAATAACTCATGACACATGTTTCAATAGGAGAAATCTCACTTTCAGGATGATATTACCTTTATTTCATAGATAATATTTAATTCCAAATATCCACTGCGTTTGTGTGCTTGCAAGAGCAGACGACTTGAAAAGTAAATTTAAAACTAACAAATTTTTAATTATTGGATTAGCAATAGGATCTCTAAATGTCATATAGGATTGTTTTTCTTCATTAATCATGTCACATGTGCAATGATCTAATTTAGATGGAATTGCTTACTTGTATCTTAACTATACCAAAAGAAAAAAAAAACCTAGCTAAACTTTGTAAAAGAAAATAATAGGTAGATGTGAAGAGATATTTGGGGTACGTGATTTTATTTTATTTTTTAATGAAAGGAAAGGAAAGGATGAATTTTATAAGGAAGACAGTACAAACATTCTCCACTCTTAAATTTATTAGAAACAGAAAGTATTTGACATTTTCAGACTACAGCTTAATAAAGAGCACCATTCCAGTCGGATTTAAATTCCTAACTTGAAGTACAGCGTATGTCAACTCTTGTTTTGAATAAAAGTTACTAGTATGACAAGTGCAGTTAAGGAAAATTTCATTTCATTCCATGTTGTACTGACCTATTATGTATTTCAAAGTTCACAGTTAATATCTTTTATTGATCCATATTTGAAGAGAAACCCCCCCCCCCCCAGAAAATTGGACCTCCACTGGCAGTGCAAATACAAAAGATACTCTGTAGATAATAAACTGAACGATGAATTGAGACAATATAACATAATTTAGGCACACACTTGAAATAACTACTCATGATAAGAAGGTGAGTGAAAATAAGAAGAGAGATATAAAGAGAGAGAGAGAAAGAAAGCAATCGAGGGAGCTGATGGAGAGCCTGAGAAACGAAAGATAAGAACGGTGAAGCAGAGAAAAGGTGAGAAAACTAGAGATGGTGGAAATAGAGGGGAAAGAAAGAGGGAGAGAAAAAGGAAGAGAAGGAAAGATATAGACCGAGTTGGAAGGTATGAAGGAGAGAAAAGAGCTAGCTGACAGAAAGAAACATGAACATGGAAAGAAGCACGGGAATGAAAAATAATTTGAATGTTGATGCCTTCTGAATGACTTGTGATTGAGTGGATGATAAATGGTTTTGATTTTTGATGGTGTTGTAATAATGAAAAAGCGTGCTAGTAATTATTAAATTGATTTTCACTGCATTTTCAACACAATATTATTTAGCAGCAACATAAAATATATGACACATGTTTACCAAATAAGGGCAAATCCATGCAAACTTTAAAAGAGAGGGGCATTAAAATTCTGAGAATACCCTACCCCTTCCCCCAGGAGACCACTAAAATTGAAGGTGAATTAAAGATGACATTTTTGCTTCAAAATTCACTTTAAGACAGACAGATGTTTCATGAAAAATATATGGTGAACAAAGGGGATTTCGCCCCCATCCTCCCTGGATCCGCCCCTGGTGAACTCTGACTCCTCTCTGATTATGTTTCTCTATATCTCCCTTTTGATATGAAAAAAGAAGCAATCACAAATTTATTTTCTTAAATTTGTGATTGAAATTCACTTAATGACAAAAGTGTACATTTTACAAAGATTTATGGTGAGCAAAGATGATACGGGCCCTTCCTCCCTGAATATGACGCCCCTGAAACAGAGGCGGCGGAACATCGGGCTCGGACAAAGAAAGTGGAGGGGCACCTTTTGTCTGCCAAATAATAGGTGCCTCTCCACCTTCATTGTACGAGCCTGACGTTCCGCCGCCTCTGCCCTGAAATATGACCCCTCCCCTTTTTTTATAATCTTCACATAATATAATATTTTATACTCGCAACAGAATAGCTTTATTATCTATTCATATCTTTCTACGTAATATAATTGTTTATGAAAGAAAAAATTGCTATGAGCTTAATTATGATTGGAAATGCAAGCAATTTGAAAGCCAATTTCAAGGCCGTCTCACGGACGTGTACAAGGTCATTTCAAGGTCATTTTAAAGTCATTTTGAGGTAATATAGGGTTTTGAGAAGACAAAGATAACAAGGAAAATAATATTCTCTCTATTATATAATGTAAATATCCGTCATGGTACTAGGAGAACGTTTAAGTAGCCCCTTAGACACGTTAGGAATCTTGGCGAAAATGGTATTCGGGGAATGACTTGTTTAACCTTGGTCACGCGCGAATGTCAGAATAGCGTGCGTGGAGCAAAAAAACATGCTTTTTTTCAAATTCCTCGATTTAGACACTTAGGGACGGAATTTTGGAAAACCGTTTGCATATTCAGATTCTGCAGCATTTATACTACAAAACAGTGTTGAAATCTCATTTTTGAAAAATTTTGCCCTAAGGGCCCTTTTGTCGCGACGCGGCCCATATGATCTTGGGCTATTCCACGGTAAGGGTGTACTTCCGTTGCCAACATTTTTAGACTTTCTGTGCCTCTTTTGTACTCTGCCTCCCTTCTCACCATTTGATACTCTGTAAATATGCCCATTCTTTCATGTGAGCTCTTTCATTCCACCAATTTTATTCTTACATTCATGTTATTGTGGTATAACACCTCGGTAACGGAATTACCAGTAAAAAGCGCCAATTTTAAACTTCAAACATGTCTTTTAAAATCAAACATGCATTATACCAATGCAGACTAAGATTGTGGAATTCTTTATTGTTTCAGCTTTTTTTAATTCAAAGATTTGGCTATTCAGGGCTATCAAAGTGATTGTTTTTACTATAAATGTGAAGTAAGGTTACTGTTTTTCCGACGTGGAATTGCCCTCTTGCAAGTTCTGTTGCTATTCTGAGCTTTATATGGTGAGATCTGTTATGAGCTCTTACCAATCTTCAGCTTGCTCTCAAATTCATCCTCGATGGCCTCCTTATCAAACTGAGCATTGGCTGTGTCGAAGTCAAAGTCTGTTCCAACCTTGATGGGATCTTTCGCCATCATTGGACGATGACCACGGCCACGGCCTCCTCGACCCCTCCTATATGGTTGCTGTTGTTGCTGGTCTGCAATATTAACAATATCACACAGATTACAAAAAGGTAAACTCTTTGCTTCAAGTGACAAGGAATGGAACTTTGCCTTGCTCTTTTCATCTTACTTCTCTGACATTGAAGTTGCAGAAGTGAACATCTACAGACCATGTCCTAGGCATATACTTTTACAACCAAATACATGTGACTAAATTGATTGTAAATGTTTAAAATCATTTACCTTGGCAGCTGAGTGAGAGCAATACATCACAAAGAAGCTTTCATATATTAATTAAATCAAAAATTTTGCTCTGAATCTGAAGGCTCTAAAAATGGTAGAGTCCTGATATGGCCATGGGGATTTGGGTTGCATCTAATTGTCATTCATTCATGCTAATTTCATTCTACTACTCATGAAACCACATGGACAATTTTTCAACGATATATTTCAAGACACTATATCATTCATAACACAAATGAGTAATGATTAAAACACTTTAATCATGAAATGCTAGCTCAGCATGTAAAGGTGTCATCCAAAAACAATTCCTGCCTTAAAGGAAAGAAAGCCCTTGAGAATAAAATTGCTTTATTTTGTATAAAGAAAAAAAAAATCGAATATTACTGTCTTGTCTGCGTCCTTGATCTCTGGGTCCTCTATCATTCCTTCTCCTGTTCCCATCCCTATCGTAGTCCCTGTTCTGATTATCTCGGTAGCGATCCTGATTATCTCTACGACCCTCGTCTTTATTCTCTCTGTGATCCCTGTTGTTACCCCGGCGTTGCTCTTCACGCGACCCTCGCCTCCTTTGCTGCTGGGGCTCCTGGTCATGATCATGCTTGTCATGGTCTTTCCTTGCCCTGCCCTCCTGCTTGTCCTTGTCGGGTGACTGGGGACCAGAAGCCTGAACCGCCTGCTCCATGGTGGGAGACTTGCGGGTCAGTGGAGGGGTCTGCCGGCCAACTTCTCAGCCAAGTGTTCATTGAGAAAATGAAAACAATCTTACATTAGACAATACGTCACTCAAAAAAAAAAAAAACATTAAAAAAATCAATGCTTGAATAGGAAAATTAGTTCTAAAAGTTTCACCTTTAATTCAGCTAAACAACTTTGACTACTTTTTGCATCCACAGGGGAGATTAGTCAATGGTAAATACTTTCTTTTGTTTCACACTAAAAAATGTGACCAATAGGTACAATTAATACTTGTACAAGGCCAAAATTACAGATATATACCCATAATTACAGATATATCACAATTAACACCACAACATTCAACAATTTATATCGAGATTCACTGAGGGGTTAGAGTTAGATTAGGATTAGGATGAACATCAAGACTAAAAATGAATGGTTCCAAATATAACACCAGACCAGGTTTGTACATCAACACAATTTTTGTTATGGTCTGACAGGTCACTGGGTTTGATTCACCTCCTATTTGAGGGCGTTGAACCTGGCCTGCTCCAAACTGATTGGGCATCATACCTCCAATAGCACCATACTGGTAGGGGAGCTGATTGAAAGGGGCGAAAGGAGCAGGAGCCGATGCAAAGGTGTTTGGTGGGCGGAAGCTTGGTGTGGTGGTGGTGCTGACTGCGCCAGAGTGCTATGAGGAATGGATGACAAATCAAGTAGGTGTTAAGCATTTGTAAACACAATTGTATCGCATTGTACGAACGTCTGCATGTTGCCTAGAACTGTAATTCTGGGGGCCGTTTCATGAAACCGTCATAAATCTAACCTCTTGGACATCCCAATGAAATGTGTGTTGTAGAGTTAACAAGCGTTTCAATGGGATGTCTTGTATGAACTTAGACTTATGACGGTTTCATGAAACGCAGCCCACATTATCCACTGGGATAGCTTTGTCAAAATCAATCTATCTCTGAACATTTCATCTAGGAACTTTAAATAATTTTAATCCTATAGAAGCCAACAGCCCTCTCCAGTTGTTCAGTACAAAACTATCCATTAACATTTCCAATGCCAAAGATGAAGGACTTCCCATTCAGCACTTCATTTACTTTGGTCTGGTACTTAAATCTAACAAGGACCTATCGAGCACTATCAGCTCACCTGCAGAATAGCTGGATCCTGGGCAATAGAAGTTGACTGTGGAGGTTTAGGAGCTTCACAAACCAAAAGATCTTTGATGTCGGAAGCCCTAAACACAATGTAGTCGTACATCTCATCTCGCTGAGCAACTGGATGATCGCATGGCCTGTCTTCTGTCCCAAAGGAACGTACTGTGGAGGAAGAGGACAAAGGGCATGATTCAACTACAAGATTATCACATCCTACAAACACAAACTTGTATCGATTACTGTTAAAATATCTCAAATATTTGAAGTACTGATAACCCATGATTCATGAACATGTTTGCAAATGGAAGTCCAAGAAATGTATCTCATTGTGCTGCTAGCAACAAAGCTAAGTTGAGAATTGGGGCCTGCAGCTCTATCTACAAAATATGTGACCTGGTGAATGCACGTCTTGCCACAACACATGTCAACGTTAGTATGCTAGTGCACCTGTGGCCTAGCCTACATGTACATTATGACTGTAACATCACGGTTATTTTCAATTCCGTTTAACAGGGAGTCAAAACCGAACGGTTTTCGGATAAACGAAAACATCACACCTTTGCCAAAGTTGCCGCCTATTGAAAGTAGTGCTGTCAGCCGGTCTGGGATCGGGATTAAATCCCGGCGGCCTCAGGCCCCGAGACGGTTACAGTATCAATCGATTGAGACCGTATCCCGGCAGAAAAAATAAATAAACAACTTATTTATTTAGGTTGTAAACTTTAGTAATTGTACTTACAAAGTACCGTGCGAGAGAGCTCATGTATAGATCTATTTGGCTTTCACTGCGATTGTATTGCGCAATAATTCGCTGCGCCGTATTCGTGTTCGTTTTCTACACATAGCTGAAGACACCAGCGAACGTACATGGTGTAACGGTCAACGAACGTTTTTCTAGTGCTGTGGGAACGGCACTACGAAATTGTTGCTTATTTCAGTTGTCAGTGAAAAGTTGCAAAGATGAAATCCCATAGACTAGTACAGCATTTTCTCTCGCGGAACTATGCTTTTATACATGCTGAAGGTATCGATCATTTTTAATTCTCAATTTAAAGAGTATGTACTTTTGCTGCACATCGAAAGTACATGTACCGATAGGACATATCAATGATTAATGAGGCGATCTCTATGGGCGATTCCCGATCTTCAAATTAGCTTCGAAAGCTCTGCTCATGGTACTTTTTGCGGAATGCACATATTTTCGTGTTGGAGGCCGAGGGCGATCGCGAGCCAGTAAACAAGTGCGCGTTACGTTACTTACATCCGAGTGTATCGCTTGTGCAGGGGCAATGAGAGGCGCGCATACGTGTTCGAAATACAGTACGGAGGTGCTGCATCACCCCCGTGCGCGCCACGACGTACAAGTGACGTGAGGGACCAATCTTTCGGTGAGCTTATCAATGGTTAGCTGACGTAGTTTAAGAACTTTGCGTTAAGAAAGATCACTAGTAAAGACACAGTATCGTAAGTCTTGGAGTTGATTTATGATGAAATTAAGTCAGAAAAACTTGAAATATTACAAGTAGCTACACAAACAATGTGTAATCCCTGGCTGACAGTAAATCTCCGTTTATCCAAAACCGTCGAATTGAAAACGGTTAGTGGCATGGGCGGTCGTTTACCGGACGGATAAACGTTTGACTACAGCACTAATGTACATCATGAAATATGTCAACAATGTCATATTCAAATGATAATGATGCAAACATCCGAAGCACATTGTGTTCTGGTTGTAAGGTAAGGCAAAACCCTATTTACTTTCAATTTTTTTTTTTTTTTTTTAAATTAGAAAAGTAGAATTCAAAATATTTTGTCATGATTAGATAGCTGGAAATACTAGCAAACTCAAAAGGAGTTCGCAGAGGTAACTGCGTGTTAGAAAGGGTGATTTTGATGGCATTTGTGTTTTCCTTGACATGGTTCTCCATGCAGCTAAATGCGAGCTGTGTAAAGCTCGATGTCATATATATTACAAACATCAAGCTTGTACACGTCACAGGTGCACAACCAAGTAATAATGTATGGTGCAGTGCAATTCAGCAGCCCTCATACACACGTAATGCTCTAAGGTACAATGACTGCTGGGGATATCGAATGACAGGCCTGAAACTTTCCATTATATTTTCGGATTTTCTAAAATTCTGTGTTGTTTCTGTGAGGGAATTTAAAAAATCAACACTGTGATAAGTGGATGAGATGCACATTAACATAACATTTAAATGGTTCAAGCTCAAATAAAATAGAGTTTTGCCAAAGGCAGTGTATAAGGCTACACACATGTGTCTTTACCATACAGCCACATGCATTATGGCTACATGTATATCCACAACTCCGGGGCTGGATACAGCCACACGCGTCTAAAATTTTCTGCGGCACTTATACCCTGTGCAGAAACTGTTGTGATTTTGATGACATTTCTGGCTAAAATTAAAATTATTTTCATCAAATAACCAAGAATCTGAGAGCCAAGAGGACAATGTGATATGTCAGAACATGATTAACGTTACCCGACCAACAAAACAATGAAAGTCATTTTGAACTCGATTATGGCCTTTTCCATGCATAGTTGCATACCTTGGGCTCCGACTTTCTCTGCACTGTGTAAATGGCATGCGCGCGTATCTGGTCCTCTATTCTTCAGGTTTGTCACAATTGGTTGATTGGTTGACACCATTTTGCTGCCAGGAGGCAAAAAAGATGCTATTTAGAAGTAGACCCTACCTCTGAAATTGTGTTTCTTCCCCTAAATACTAGGGGACCAGACGTGCGCGTGGCATTTACACAGTGCAGAGACAGCCAAAATTCAAGATATGGGACAAACACATAATCAAGTTCAAAGTGACCTTCAAATATGTTTTTGTCAAGAAATCATGTTCTGACATATCATTTTCCGCTCGGCTCTCAGATTCCGTTATTTGATGAAAATAATTTTGATTTTGGCCAAGAAATGTCGTCAAAATAAAAATCAATTCATGAAAACATCTGCAAGATTGCCCGCGCCACATCAATGCGCATACGCGAGATAGTCGCCATTTTCAATCTAAATTACAAAGGACCGTCATGAGAACATAAACTTCCATTGAGTTTTTACCAGCTTTGCCACTTCAATTTTAGCATCAATCTTCTTTTTCGGATATTAAATTTTTGGTCCCAAGTGTCAGTTGGATTTGTTATGGCCACAGCTGATAGCGATAGTTACAAGGCTGGTAGTCTACTGGTAGTGTCATTGGCCATTGGGAAAGTGACTTTCCAGGGGTTGTTTTGAAGGGGGAAATGGCTACTACATTAGCGAGATAGGGAAAAATGCCAGGCTCTGTGGTCTAGTGTGGAGAGTAAGTGGCATTGGCATTTTTTTTTTTTTACTCTCCAGGAGTGGCAGGACTAACGTTAGGGAGCCTCCAGGCCATCTCCAAAAGAAGGGCAAATGGCAGAGGACTTCGTGAAATCACACGAAGAGCTAATTCCTAGGCTAAGTTAAGCTACCCCCCCCCCCCCCCAAAAAAAAAAGAATTTATAGCTTCATATGTGAACAAGCCAATACACCACCATGACCACTTATCACGTTCTTCATTTCATTCAATGATTCATCCCAAACGTTAACTTGCTAATTTTGGACAATGCAATGACTTTGACTGTCTGTAAATTGGTCATGTTGGTTGAGGTCATTTCCAGCCAGTCAGCCACGTCCACAACATACATACAAATGAAAATGATGCTCCAAAACCTAGACAGAAGAGCCCATTACCCTTATACTGTAATGTTGAGGCACCAGTTTACAACTTAGGCTCACGACTTTAGTTTCAGAAATATTTTTTGTTTTTCACAGCTACGTACTAGCTCTGCATGTATTCAACGCTAGTTATTATACTCACCTTTCGACAAAGTCACCGTCGAATCAGTCGTATCGACCGAGAATAAATGACCTTCATATCGAATTCCAGCGTTCGATATGAGGCTGATCTTACTCCCATAATATGATACTCCTCCACTCATCTTAAAAAATTACGATAAACTATTACGGAGGAAGGATGCCTCCGGATTTTAGATGAACTTCGTATTCCTGCTATGATGCAAATGATCACAGTTTGTGAAATAACCTTTGACATCTCCCTTCTTGAACACAGATGGCGCCAAATTTTTTCAACTCGCCTAAACTAAGCGCTCAGCTCAGCTAGCTCCACTCCACGACAAAACTGGAGTGCTCTCAGCTCATCCATCGGGTCGATCAGCTTCTCAAGCTGGATTTTCACTTCTTATAGCAGTAACTCACACTCATTTTAGTTTGAGCTTTCTGTTTTGCCTATTTCCCCTTCTTTTACCATCTCTTCATTTTTCCATTTGACCCTTATTCTGTCACTAGCTAAATAGGAGGGCACTTGGGGGTTGAGGCATTTCTACCCCAACAAAAAGAAAAAAAAAAAAAAAGAAAGAAAGAAGGAAATAGATAAAAGAACGAGAAGGGTTTCCTTTCCATGATTTATCTTCCTTACCCTTGCCATTTTCTTTTGCAATGGTAGTGATTCCATTGTTTACATGATGTCAAACTATCAGTATTTCTGTACTGTTTAATCCCCTGCCTTGCAATCAAATTATGCAGAGCCCACGTTTCGCTCGTGCACGGAGGGGGGCTCTACTTATTACAAAATCTCTGTGCTATATAGACTCTAGAAATACAACTAAATTTCTGTTGTTATAGAAGTAGGGAAAAAAGAGGGCCTAAATAGCCTCCTAGTGAAAGAGGTTCGAAAATTTTGCCTACTGCTCATCAGTGGGCATTCAGTCCGAACATCCATGGACTTAGTTGTCACGAGAGGTGTAAGCATAGATGCCAGTATACTGTAGATAATTTCTGCATGGGTAGGTCCACTAAGAGATTTCGATTAATAGCGTGATTCTTTTTTTTTTTCTTTTTTTTGTAGTGGTTGATAAACTTTCGTATAGAGAATGGTATGAATGACAAAAATATATCCACTCTGAATTTTCTTATGTAATCTCTTCCTTTCATTCTACCGCAGATGCCATCACCATGATCAATGCCACCCTCATCAAGAGAGTGCATATTTAATGCTCTTCTCACAGTAACTCCTCTCCTCTCTCCCTCTCTCTCCTCTCTCTATATATATCTCTCTCTCTCTCTCTGTTTCTCTCTGAATATTTCTTCTTTTTGCAATATTCTATCTTCAATCTTCCTTATTTTTTTCATGATTATAGATTCTATATGTTAGTTGATTATTTTCTCTTGCCAACCCTCTTCTTCTTTTCTCTTTTTTTTCTCTCTTCCCCCTCTTCATTCATTTGCGCACCCTGTCTCCAACCCCCTCTCTCTAGTTGCCTCTTCCTATTTTCTCTCTATTTCTATCCTCATGTCCCTCTAGCTCTCACTTTCTATCTGTCTATTTGCCATGTGCCCCTTCCCCCTCCTCTCTCTATCTCTCTCCCTCTCTGCCCCTCTCTCCCTTCAACTCTCCGCCTGTCTTGTCCTCCATTCTCTCTCTCTCTCTCTCTCTCTCTCTCTCTCTCTCTCTCTCTCTCTCTCTCTCCCACTCATTCTCTCTCCTTCTCTCACTCTCTCCCTCCCTGTCGACGTCATTGATGACTGCACTGAAAGCAGTATTTCGTCCCTACGCCTGATATCCGATGAACATGGTGGCCCAGCTGAAAATGTCATGGATTCGATTCGGATTTCATTCAACTCAAGACATTTCCAGGTTGCCTCAATCTCTTTCCCTCATAAAATTAAATGATCTCAGTCACACCACCAAACCGACTCGAAACCGATTGTTCTTTTCCATATGTACATTGTCCGGTCTGTTGTCGGTTTGATCAGAGAAAGTGTTGGTTTGATGCATGTCGGTTTCATTTTATTTCGGTCAGTGAATTTTAGTATTAAATGTTATGCATGGCGTCGTGTGATTTTGACTGAGAACTTTATTCGGTGCCAAAATGCGGCCATGTTTCCCTAAATATTATTATCAGTATTTATATCATATTGTTCAAAATAATAATGATTAATTCTTTAAAGAATTTCTCGTTTGAAACTTCAGGTGGTTTTTGTTACGTTTATTTTTTTCTCTCTTATAGTTATATACCGATTACCAGATTTATGCGTTTTTAGCTTATAGCCTTTTAAAATCTAGTTTACAATCATTTCTGTTATGTTATGCGAGAGAATACTAAGCGAGAGAGAAAAAGTTCCTCCTGCATGTTCATTTTGCACTTTGATTAAAATAAAAATTATGCCGAATTCAAACTTTTGGAAATATGGTTCATGGAGTAAGATTAAAAACATTTTATGCAGTAACAGTGAGAGGCAGCACAAGAAAACAATGGATATTTTGCTAGAAAAATAACGATTAACTGACAGCAAAGACGGTGATCCGGAAAGGGTGGAAAGGGGATAGCATAATTAATAAGTCTCCCGCCTGCATGCGTCCTATAACTTCGTTCTGTCAGCAATTAACATCTCCCCTCCCCACCCGGTCGATCTTTGCTATCCCACAGGGGCGTAGCGGGGAGATTGGGATATGCACCCCCCCCCCGCTTTTAGAAGTGGGGGATGGTGTGTACAGGTGTGTACAATCATACCCCCCCCCCCAGCTTTCAGGAAAAGAAAAGGGGGAAAAATTATATCCATCTACAATTTTGTCGTTGTTTGTCATTCAAAATAGAAAGTGAAACTCATCTAATTTAGATTGTAAGCCAGGGTGTAGATAGCGGGGAATGGGGGAAACATCTCCCCACATTATGGGGAGGGAAAGGGGATTTTGTGTACAATCACCCCCCCCCCTAATGCAGCTTTCAAAAAAACAAAACAAAACAAAACATGGGGAAAATCATATTCATCTAAAATTCTGTCATCGTTTCTTTATTCCCTCCCGACGTATACTTTTGCTGTATGTACATTAAGTGAAAAGTTAATTAAGATTGCAAGCCATTTTTTCGGAGAATATTTCTCTTCTTTTTTTTTTCAAAGGTCACTCGCTACGCAGTCTCGCACTTACTTATTATATCTCTCACGGGTGGCATATCAAGTCTGTTGTAACCAAGTCTTACAATTATATTCTCCTATTCAAGTTGAGGATGTGCTTGAAATTTAAAATCCTTTTGCACTTGGACTTTTTTGCTCTAATAAAATATTGGTCGTGATGAGCCCTCAAAAACAACATAGCGCGGTCAGGGAAAGCTACCAGGTTAATGGATGAAAATAACAATAACAAGAATCCTAAAATAGATTTGTGACATCTTATCATCAAGTCACTGTAGATATGAATGGAAATACCACGGTGGTTCAGAAAAAAAAAGCTGAGCATTTTTGCTCGCTCGCAAATGAGTAATCAGAGCAGTCTTACTGATGCAAAGTAGCTATTGTGGTTAGAAAAATCTATTGAAAATAATACTTTAAGTGTGTTAAATGGAATATAGGGGTATACCAACGCCTCGAATGCTGTTTTCCTTCTTGTGTTTGCTGTTTAGGTGCCCCCTTTTCCAAAAATTGCCCCTTTTGTGCTGATGCCCCTACTTTAAATGGTTAAATGGTTAAATGGTTGGTTATTTTACCGGACTGCTAAGAAAGCATGTGTATGCTTGTTAGTAAGCAACCAGGGGACCGACGGCTTTAAGTCCCCTCCGAATGACTTGGTAATGAGGATTGATACCTTACCAAAGGGCATTAGCGCATCCGCTTGGTTTTGAACCCGGGTACTCCCGGTCACGAGACCACTGCTCTACCACTGAGCCACAACGCCTCCTTCACTTTAAAAGATGCTCTGCTGCCCTGTGTGTGTGGGTGTGTGGTCTTGGGGGAATCACCCCCCCCCCCCAACTCATGAGTACCTGTCTACGCCACTGCTATCCCATGCATGCTTCGGGTATTTCATTATTAGCAGACGAGCCAGAGTGCATTGGATTTCCGATTGGGCCTGAGATCAGGCCATCATCTGATCCTTGATTCTTCTATTAAGACGCTCTTATCTTGAGTTGATAGTATCGGGACAGGTGTAATATTTCTCTCATATTATCACTGCTTCCTAAGGCGCCTGGTTAGTATTCAGTCCAATGCTCTTTGCTCTATGCGACGGGGTTATTGCTTCATTTGATGGAGACGGAGACTATGTCGTGGGGAGGGGGGGGGGGGGGGTAGCAAAGTGGGGAAATAGATTTCACGAACCTTATTTTCTCTGAATATCCACATTGGTCCAATGCACGATAAGAATCATTATTCAATATGAGTTAATTATATTAGTGAGAGTAAATTTTCAAACAAGAATTCATTTATTTCATTTATTTTCATTCACCATAAAACGATAAAGAAATATGACACATGTGCATCAGACAGAAATTATAACAAAACAATTATAAGGTACGAGATTAAAAGAAAACACTTACACAAGAGACATTTTATGGGAATTAGGGTCAACAAAAAAAGCATTAAGCCTTATAAGACGCTGAACCCTAAATTACAAAAGCAAAATATATCTGATACACAAAAGTGTGGACAGAAAGAAAGAAATACATATACAAAGAAAAAATCAATCGAAATCATGCATACTCACAAGACGGGACTTAAAATCTTTTTTAAAACTCTTCACAGAAGGGATGTTTCTTAAAGTGATTTGGATATTATTCCAAACTATGGACCGTTAAAATAAATTGCATTTTTTGAGACATTAGTTATAATTTTGGGTAAATGAAAATTTGTCCTGTTTGTGGCATTACGAGTGTTATATTCATGAATGTTACTGTTGAGAGAAAGTTTTGAGAGTATGTATGGTGGTATTAATCCTTTAGAACACATAAACATCAAAATAGCAATATTCAAAATATTTATATCATATACACTTAACATATTTAACTGATTAAAAAGTGGTAATGAGTGGGCATTATATGGCACATTAGAAATTATACGAATTGCTTTTTTCTGAAGTATAAATAGTTTAGTAATAAAATAATCATTCCCATTTGCCCAAGCCGCCCAAGCAATATTACAGTAGTTTATGTGTGACAGAATCATCGTATTATTAAAATATATCTAAGGAAATGTTTAAGCCGAAATAGAACACCTGCACATTTTGCAATGCGATTGCACACGACACCATGTGTTCATGCCAAGTCAATTTATCGTCGATGTACACACCTAGAAATTTAACAACACAAACCCGAGATATGTTCTGACCATTGAAACTTAGAGTAAAATAATTTTCGTAAAAAAGTGTAAGGAAAAGTGATAAAGATGAACATCAAAAATCTAATAAATAATTTCTTTTAAAAATGTAACATTACAGTGATAGCTCTAGGCCTATACCTTTTCAAAGATAATGCGGATAATCTTAATGACTGCATATTGAGTTCGATTGTGTCGTGTTAGTATCTTCAGCTTGCGTGTTTGATTAAAATGGCTCATTAGTAGGGCGTCATCATCTATGGGATATTAATGACCTTCCATTAAAAGTTGATGCGTAACATGTTTCTCTTATCATGTCTTCAGCCGATAATATAGCGTTCTTGAAATAACAGTATCTCGGGAATGTATCTCCTTAGCCCCGCGTAGGCCTACTATACAGTACTTCCAGAGACAAGAAATGGTGTAGCTCCAGAGGAGACGTGTCCCATAATCATATGACGATTAAAATGAAAAGAAAATGAATGAGAAAGGGAAAAGGGAGTAGGAAAAAGGACGAGAATAGAAGCCGATATGGCCCCTCCCGCAATCTCTGGGGGTGTTTCATAAAGCTGTTCGTAAGTTACGAACGACTTTACGAACGACTGGTGATACCTTCTTGTGCTACATATAAATGAATGAGAATCTGATCAGCACCCAAGAAGGTATCACCAGTCGTTCGTAAAGTCGTTCGTAACTTACGAACAGCTTTATGAAACACCCCCAGGTCTTGTAAATTCTTGATCGAAAGTGAAATTGGAGTTGTAATTTTTATTCAGAGTTTAAGATCCCTCGAGGCATCAGGGGTTTTTTTTGTGTGTGTGTGTGTGTGTTGTTGCTGTTGTTGTTTTTGTTCTGTTTGTTTTGTTTTTCTTGGTTTACCCCGTCCCTGTCTCTCTCACTTTATATGTTTTTCAGTTACAATGTAATGCGAATCTCAACAGTGACTACTCTTATCCCGACCGACTCTTATTCAGCAGGTGTTCAGGAAGGCTTGTTATATTTCCACTAGCTATATGCCGTGGTCATGATTATATGGGGCCAAGTTGTATAACAATTTATCTGTAAATTTGTATTTTATTACCTAAACTGCCATTGAAATCATTTTTTTCTTTCAAATCTCCTGCAGAAATGCTGTCAAAATAAAATGAAAATACAAAACCTCGAAGGTATCTCTATTATTCTGTCATGAAAACTGGTATTACTTCGCATACACGTAAAGTGCGCCATCTTCGTATCAAAATCACATGCATACAAAAATAAAATGTTGTAACCGTATCGTTTGTTTGATTTTTTTTCCTTATTATGATATTTCATTCTATTATTTCTTTTTTTTTTATATTGCAGAAAGCATGCAGTTGAGTATAATATTAAACTTGGTATGTTTGCCATGGTTCCCGACCTTGGATTTGGTAGGGATTATTATTGTTCAAAAGTGAGGGGAGGGGGGGGGGGGGGGGGGGGGAGAAGGGGCGGGGTGACTGTGTAAGAAATGGACAAGAAAGAGTCTGGTTTATTAATATCCTTCAGTACCTTTTTTTTTTATAGCGATTATAAAGACTTGTTTTTAATGATAGTGTTTATTCTGAATTTTGGCTACTGCTCTTGATTCATCTGCTGTGGTGTTTAAAAGATTCCGGATTTACCAGTGTCTGTTCTTGCCTTTTATTTTTTCATTTCCTTTTCTTATCATGATCTAATTATATTATGTAGCATTTAGGTTACATTAATTGATTAAGACTTGAACATGCAAGAATGCACATTAATGTTTCTGAACATGACCATGATGACATGGGTGCTTTGAATGTCTACTTTCAAGTCATATGACCGCGTTTGTATATGGATAAGGTTTCTTCCTGGCTTCTTGTCTGTCGCGAGCCTCGTGTACCTCTTCCCGGTGTTTGTTTTATCTTGACAAGCTTCTTTCTGGCCCTGAGAGAAAGAGGGGGAGGGAGGTAAAAAGAAAGATAAAGAGCGTGAGAGAGGGAGAGAGAGAAAGGAAAAGGGAATGTGAGACAGAGAAAGAGAGGGAGAGAGAGGAGAGAGGAGAGAGAGAGAGAGAGAGAAAGAGATTTCCTCCATGCATGATGCACCTGACTTAAGGATGAAAGGAGGGTGGAGACGCTTTCTAAAGATCAACTCACACCATAGAAGATTAGAGATAGATACTGGGTCTCAAAAAGACTGTTTAAAATGGAAGGAAGGGAACTCGGGGTGAGGGACCAATATTGCTGACAAGGTTGCCGATGGAACGACAGATGACCCAAGGAGAGAAAAAAATCCACGAGAAAAATGTGAATAAATGAAATAAAAACAAATTATTGTCTTCTGTTATCGAAACTCTATCAAATCTTGAGTAGGGACCTTAATCTTCTCTAAGATAGATGAAGGGGTTGTATCACATGATGACACCCTAATGACGCTACAGAGGCGCCCATCTCCATTGTCCTTTCCAAGGCAACTATCCTCGGTCAGTCAGACTGTCTCTGACCCTAGAAGAAATAGCACAACTCCATCTCCCAGACAGCACCCTCTATTACCCTACGCGGTCAATTTCTGACCCTAGACGAAATAGCCCAACTCCTTTCCCCGGCCGGACAGCTACCCTCTATTATACCCTCAAGTACATATTGTAGCTACTCATAAACAAAGTACATGAAGATATCTCCACACAAGTACCCCAGGACACTTTCCCTCTGAAAAATTACCCTAATCACTAAACCTCTTCGACAATAATACACATGAGGAATTATTTATCAGCCTGGTATGGGACGTTTACTTTCGTTGTCCGAGGTAATTCTCATCGGGGAACGTGTTCACACGGAAGATTCCCCCCCCCCCGGAAAATTGTCCTAGAATAGTTGTCCGGTGACTTCCATAGATGAATTTCCCAGTCGCACTCCTATCATGCCTTCACCCCATCTTCTTTTCACTCTACCAAAATTTCATCGAAATCAAATGCGGAAAATAAGAGCATAACTTGTGTGTAAAATGGCAATGCACTTGGGCATTCACGTCTGAAGCATCCATAATGCTTATACAACATGCATCTTAATCTCAAGAGCAGAAATGAACGGGCTTATTCTCTTCCTTCCTTTATTCTTCGTTCTTTGTTTTCTGGGTTTTTTTTTTTTTTTTTTTTGGGGGGGGGGGCCTCTTCTTCAGAGAGGTGTGTGTAAAGATGTGTTTCACGTTTGTTTTTATAATAATGATAATAATAATAATAATAATGATGATTATAAAGATAATAATAATAATAATAATGATAATAATAATAATAATAATAATAATGATGATGATAATAATAATAATAATAATAATAATAATAATGATAATAATAATAATAATAACTCTTATTTACCCAGGGTAGCCACTTCAGCTATCAGCTGCTCTTCCAGCGGGCCCTGCATAACATAATATGTTATTATTACCCTTCTCCATTCTTATATGCCGAGCGCCTGGCTAGAAGGCAGAAGCTCCCATTTTTGTAAGTCTTTGGTATGACTCGGCCGGGGATCGAACCCACGACCTCCCGTTCATGAGGCGGACGCTCTATCAATCGAGCCAACATACCCGGTTTTTCTAAATATCACATTCCATTGATCTTAATGCGATTGAGGGAAGGAAATTATTTGATGCTTTCTTTGTACTTTAAGACTTTGTTCATTTCATAATTCCAAGTCCTCGTATCATTTTTTTCTGGGATTTATGGAATTTATGCATAAATCCCTTTCTTCAATTCTGTATCACGGTATACGTAAATATTCGTGTATTCCGAAAGTGAATCTATAAAAGATCGTGCTACACCGAAAGCAACACTACAGGACCTTTTTTGTCTACTCCCACTTAAATAATTCCATCTAGCATACTTCGTGATGATCTGCACTCCCGACTCAGCACCACGCGTAATTGGCTCATCACATTCACGAAGTGGTTGTTGGCTGTGTCAATCACCGGCCCGCAAGCGTGGTCGTCATCGCAGAGGGGGGAATGATTAAATCCGTGTGAGACTGCACTCTCGACTCCCAGGCGTCATGATCGCATTTACGACACTCGCAGTAAAGTCACCTTCCTATTCTCTGGTATACGGGGTGATATTCAATCTTGCAGGAGCACGTTGTTTTGGAGTGGAAATCTACGCGCAAAGAGTGAATTCCACTCGGAAAGGATTTGTCCAAACCACTACTCTGGACTGAAATCCACTAGAAATCTGGAGTGAAATTAATCTACGCACTACACAGTGGGAATCCACTCTCCTAAGAGCGATCCCTTCCACTACTTTGAAGCAAATATCACCGAAACCTGGAGTGGATTCAACTCCCACAGAAAGTGATCCCCAATATGTCACCTTAAAGAGTGAAGTCAACAATTCTGCATTGAGGAGGTTTAGTAGTCTCAACAGGCTCAACACGGTATAGGGGCACCACGGCGCAAGCATCCAATCATTAGTTTTGTTCGAAATTGATTAGCCATGGTGTGATCATAAGGCACCGTTATTTGCCCGTATACACCGCTCATCAAGTATCATAGGACCAAAGGAGTCAGGCGACACTACCATAATCTTACCAAGATCTTTGGCGGCTTAAACGCAACGCCACCGTCGGAGACTGTGTGCGTACTTTAATGCATTTTTGAGAAAAGAAGAGATGGATGAAGGGGGGAAAATAAATGCTGGAGTGTGTCTATGAATATGCACGATCAGAGGAAAAGCATGCGACGATCGTGTTTTCTTCTCGTCTCTCTCCTCGACGAGTTGTGCTGATGCGAGATCGAGGGAGCAGACTCTTTCTACCGCACGCTGGCTCCACTGGCAGGGGGAAACACGCACATTTTATTTACATCCCCCAGACGATGTGCTCAGGAGCCGCAGTAACCTTACAGCAGACTTGTTTTTAGGACGCGCGCCACATTGAAACGACCAAAACACACAAGATAACATTGGATTCTGCCTGATAACACCACCTAGCTACCCGGAGAAAAAAGTGACTAAACAATAAATCGGTTCGCAACACATCCGAGTTTTTATATCCTTCTCCAAAAACAACTGAATCGACCACAGAAAAGGGTTATGATGAAATTGTCCATTTCTTGTGAGCTGGTGCGAGGTATCGTTCGGATAGCGCTGCTGGAGGGATAATTAATGTCAACTAAGTCTAATTAAGATCCATCAAGCCGCCATTATTCCTTGCTGTGTAGAATAAATATTATCATGGACGTTCCAGAAGGTCACTGTCAGATTCTACGAAGGATCTACCTTGTATCCATTGCATGTAAGTACAAAATATTCATATTTCATCTCATAGTATCGACTATTTACCTCTTGCATGTATTTTAATTTTGTTGAGTGATGTAAGGATATTCTAGCACTGAATGTTCTGAGCTTTGCTAGTCCACTCGTAGTGTTCTATCCCGATGTTCTATCAGACAATGATCAATACTTGACAAGTTCTGCTCTACATCAAATTAGATTCTTTGCCTACTTGACGTGTGATCTAAAACTTGAAACCTTATTGACTCAGACTATATTGATGAGCATGATCGCTATTTTGTAACGGAGATGTTTATCATCATGTGCTATATACATACATTGGATAAAACATTGTTCTTGGGTTTTGCATTTCTATTTTGGTAACAAAAATGAACCAAAGTTTTCGCACAAAATTACACCTTCGTAGATAAACATGCCCAAAATATGTTAAGTATTCATCGTCACTTCATACATTTTTGAGAGAGAGAGAGAGAGAGAGAGAGAGAGAGAGAGAGAGAGAGAGAGAGAGGGGGGGGGGGAGAACCTCATTGAGTAATATGATGTGAACGTCCTATAGTTCAGTTATGATAGAAATTATGAAAAATAGAAATTATGAAAATAAATCCAACAATACTTTGGATAGTAAAGAGTGCATGCATGATGAGCTCTCGTCAGATCGCCAGAAGAGCATGACTTTATACCATTTCTAAGGGAAATCATCTTTAAGGCTAAAATCACGGCTGCAGTGTAGATATGTTACCACTCTCATTACGTTCCGATTTTAAAGGTCTCTTCCTATTCGAAAGAATCTATCAAGCACGCGATTTCATTATGCTGCAGCATATACAGGCAATATGCTTATACTAGATTGCCCTTCCTTTCTGAAACACTTTCAGTGTCACTCATTATCCAGTGTGTGTATCCAGCCGATTGAAGGTATACAACTGATATGGATGAAGAAGATCATCTAATTGATGATTTAATTAATTTTTTTTTTTACCATCTGAAAATTTCTTGTTTTTGATATCATCTCGCCAGAAAAAAAAGAAACAAGAAAAAAGAAAAGAAAAATGACATTACAGCATTTGTTCATTGCAAAGACGATTATGATGATGCTCTGCTAGCATACATTTCGTTTGGAGTCGGACAGAGATATCTTTTAAATAATCTTAAATGTACATCGGTTAACGCAAGCATTCTCTTAAAAATTCGTTTTCCATGTATATACACACCAGTTGCATAACTGTACTGAAATGAACTTGGATTATCCATTAATGAGTAAGGACTGTTTTTAAAATTGAATCTGACAAGTCTAGCTTTCAGACTGATGAATTTGTTTTGGTGATCTCTCTCCATTTTCTCAGACATACCCCCCTTCTCTCTCTCTCTCTCTCTCTTTCTCTCTCTTTCTCTCCGTCCATCCATATGCCGCCCCTTTCCTACCCACTCCTCTTCTTTCCCTCACTTACTCTCTGATTCAATATTTGATTTTAGATCGAGAAGATTACGTGAGTTTGATTGATTGATTAAGTACTTATTTCGAGTACTTATTCATCTTCCTAATCCATATATTCATCGGCTATCAGAGCCATATGTTAATTTCACGACATGCTCTTGTTCTTTCCGAGAAATACAGACTGCATCATTATCTAACTTATTCATGTCTCTGTCGATGATATAGACTATATGGTTTATACCCGGGATTGGTCGGTTAAGAGTGTCATGTTTGTTCGTCCGTGACATGACATGTAGTTTAAGTACACAACCAGGGTAACCCAAATTTCATCGAATTTCAACTCCTTCAGTGATGCCCTTCTCCATGAAACATAAAATAGCTCAGTACCTTTCATTACTTTTTGTTATAGCCCTCAGTCTTTCAAAATATTTCAAATGTCCGTCCATGCCAAACCGAACAGACTTACCGTCTTTAGTTTTTCATGTTTCGAGGTCTATTAATCCAGAGTTATGTTATCGTGTTCATCAAGCAATTATTTTTATCCATATCATTCAAGCTGATCCACCGACACCGACTCCTGCATTAGTTGTTATCCAAGTTCAGGCGCGGTATGGGACTGACATTCGGTTGGGGGATTTTGATGACCGATACACTCGAGCTATATCAACCTTAGACCACATGACGGTCGGCCCTCAAGCCAAATTACGTACGACCTTGCATGCAAGGGGAAAACTCTCCAAACACTCCATGGTCAGTCCTGCATGCATTCAAGGCATTTGTGTGTTTTGTTTTTGTTTGTTTTTTTAAGTTGACCTTACTGAAGCATAACAATAAGACAAGTCAGTATATCAAATATTAAACTCACACTGGCAACGGCAATATTTTCGTTTGAAAATGATAATGATAATTATGACAGGAGACATATGAAGCGCTATGAAGTTCCAAAATTTCTCTGTACTCATACAAAAAACACTAAAAAATGCTTATGAGACATATTTTTATCGTTAAGAACATGTGTTTATGCATGCTATAATTAACATGCTATCTCAGAAGTATTCACAAAATAGGTATACTGCTAAAAACAAAAAACAAAACAACTAATAATAATGAAATAAATAAATAAGAAACTCTTATATGAAAAGGAGGGATGCGTACCCGATTGGTCAGCTTCGCTCACATTTATTTTGAAACATTCCTTAAGCAATGTTGACTTCTATATCACCCACATCAAAATCAATTTCATGAGCGTTCATCATCATTAGGGAACAACAAATCTGAGTAAAATGTAAAAAATATTTTCGACGAATCAAGGCTACTATAGCTGCATATCAAAAGCTTTAGACGAAATCATACCAGACAACAGGCTTATCTAGTATGACGAATAAACCAATAAATATAATAACAATATAATAAATAACCAATAAAGCGCAGTGATTTTGAATCGATCTTTAGACAAAAGTAATTGAAATATTATAAAAGGAAGGAATCTCTGTCCTGAATCCAGTAAACATTAACAAGGCTTATCTTCCTGTATGATTTCTGATGTGAGCTTGAATAGATTTTTCAGAAATACATTATGTTTTTCCTTTTTTTTTTTCCTTTGAGGCTATGTATGCATGAACAACCGTCTTTCTTTAACCCTACGTCCATGCATCATGCATGTTTTAATGTTCAGTTTTTATTGCATATCAGCTGTTATCTGTTCTTGTAGTCCCACCTATAATACACCTGAGGGGAAAATGATATCAATGAGCAGTTCATCATGAAGTATTCATCAAGCCAGAGGCGTAGCGTGATGAAGTGATGTTAAAGGGGTGCTTCAATGCAGGGGGCGGATCAGCGAACTAGTTAATGCGGGGGGGGGGGGGGGGGTACAACTAAAAGAAAAACATGCAATTAGGGGGCTATATCCCAGTGGCAGTTGGGGAAGAAGGGACAATGACAGGTTGTGCCCCCTTAATCCGCAACTGTTTCCATATCCCCTCTCTATTAATAGAAGGCAAGGAAAAAAGTAACACGTCTCTATAATTTCACACAGTCATTCTGATATTCATGACTGTGTAACATTCAAACCACACAGTGCAAATGCCCCATCCCACACTCACTCATAAACACTGATTTTCCCGCTTCCTGAACGACTTAATTCACATTTTGATGATGAGATTTTCCAATATGCTCACTGCTCCCTAAATCGAATAACCCCCATTTTGTTCGTGACTGGGAAGTGATTCGAAAATGATGGGAATTTTCGGAATCTTCTAAAAACATGTTCGTCTAATGGAAATGTCGATAACATGGAAATGTCGATAACGTCTGTCACATCTGCACTCTATGCACCATATGTGCTTCAATAATGAGCTCGTTACGCGGAGATGATCAGCTGTGACAAAATGTTATCTAATTATACGTTACATGCAGTGTTGATTAACACATTGAGTTATTACATGACATTATTCTTTAATGAAGTCAATTAGACAGAAAGTCTTGTTTATCATGAAACTTTTCAAAGTTGAAGTTGAAGCAGGGATAATTTTGAATAGTTCATGAACACTGAATTTTTATGAAAAGTAAATTTTTTGTTTGTTAGAAATATACGATACAGACTCGTCTTGATCTCGAGTGTTTTCGAGGCAACCAGTGAAGATAATTTGTGCATTACTATTATAAGTAAACCAATTCTTTTAAAGGTTATTTCTGTTCGTTTCATTAATCAAAGAAGAGAGGAATTTTGATGATATGTCTTTTATGAGTTATATACACATTTAATGAAAATATGCTAGCCTGAGAAACTGGTAGTTTTAAGTTGGAATGCGATATACTATACGGATAGGTGTTATACAGTCATCTGACTTCCCACTCGAAAAGAAAATCAAAGTGAATTGCAGTGCCATGACACAATGCACAGGAAAATCCATAGTCGCTGATAGTTACTAATAATATAGTTGTATCAATATTAGGAAACCCAAATTAAGAAACAAACGCGTCCCAGTTACGTTTACGTCTCCAGTAATGCCGAGACCAATATTCAGTTTATTTCTTTTATCTTTTAAAAGTTGATTCAATCAGTTTTCTTGAAAATCATAATACTCTTGAAACTTTCTCCACTTGAGAGGAGAGTATAGTATAATGAATTTCAGAGCTTACTGGTCATTCATATTGATGAGACTCTTGATGAAATGGGGGCAGGCACGTCTTTATAGATTGAAATATGTATGGACAAGGGGCACATGTACTTTAGATCCACTGTGCATGACCCTTCTGTAATTATGGCATAATAATGTGGTCGTAACTGCTGAAAGGGGGATGAAGGGTATTTGAGTGTTCTAGGTTGTTGTTTTTTAAATGATCAGTGATGCCTTTTGTTTTCTTGTATTCATTATGAGTGGTATGGATTATCATTATGGCCGTAGTGTATTTTTTTTAAGTTTGTGGCTGAAAAGTGATACAAAATAGACACTTTCTACTTTCACTACACGTTTGATAAGATGAGAGATCTTATCGAGGATGGTCAGATACCCAGCCACTTCCCCCTTAAGCACCCTTTACTTTTCTTTTAACCCCTGGTGGAATCGGATTATACAAGCATTACCATGGTTGAACGGCTCCCAATGTCATCATGCGTCCGTGGCCCTCAATCTATCCAACTTGCATGCATGCATACACCCTGGTGTATATAGAGAGATGAAGCCCCTTTTGCTCCATTAGATACTACGCCAACCATTAAAACATGGATGATACTCCTTGAATCATCATCCATCGCCAGCGCTGCTTGAGGGATGCCATCCAGCTATCCATCCATCCGTGGCGTTGAAACAATGTCGAGAGCATTGGAGAACGCAAACAAAGATTAGGGATGCAATCAGGATAAGCGCAACGTTCACACTTCCCGAATATACGTGATGGCCCTGCACCAGTTGCGGCAGTATACCTTTATATTTTCTTTGAGATTTTTTTTTTTTTTTTTTTTACTCTGATGTGCAATTCATTCAGGTTGAAAAGGGATGGATACACGACTTGTTATTTGTCTTTTGTTCGTTTCTTTCGTTTCATATCCGCAATCAGCAATATAATGACGAATAATGTTCGGCCTTCATCATTATGTAAAACAATAGTAATTAAGGCAAACACTCAAGAAAAATGTGTATTTTGGAATTCCTTCTCTTTTCTTGGTGTATCCTAACTATCCTTTCCTTTAATTTAAATAAAACCGGTGGTGAAGTCGTGTAACAAGACAATTCATGCCGTGTACAAGACCATTCATCCAACACATCGTGCAATACTCTCCCTACTGAGTCTCGAAATCTGCAGAGCAAGTGCAAGTTGTCAGTATAAATGACGAGTCCTTTCACTCTTGAAAACTGGTCCCTGACATTCAGTCTGTTTAATTTATGGGGAAAAATGATAACTCTATATCAAGGAAAAAAATTTCATCCCTTGATAATATTGTGATAAACACGAATTTTAGAGCAGTATATAGATTAATATAAACATTATTAATATTTTGCATTATAGCAGAATTTTCATTATGCCGATGAATGTGATATCCATTGGCGGATTTTAAGGATTTTTGCCCCGAATCTAGGAGTATTAACTTGCAAATACGGTATTGGTATTTAATCTTTGTCAGTGGGAACAGAGTATGATAAACCCATCAAGGGTAGACGGTGAAGAGAAATATTGATTTGAGGAGAAAATATGGCAGGAATATCATTAAAAAGGAAGGAGCTTACAGCATTCAACACACGTAGCCGAAACCAGGTCCAATTCCTGATTTTTTTATTTTCAGATCGTGCTCTGTGCATGTAGGCGGTGACAAGGCAAAATAATCTTCTCCATTTTGGTCTGCTTCTTCTTTCCCTCTCTCCTTCTTCTATTTCTCCTTCTTCTATTTCTTCTTCTTCTTCTTCTTCTTCTTCTTCTTCTTCTTCTTCTTATCATTATTATTATTATTATCATTATTATTATTATTATCATTATTATTATTATTATCATTATTATTATTATTATCATTATTATTATTATCATTATTATTATTATTACCATTATTATTATTATCATTATTATTATTATTATTATTATTATTATTATTATCATTATTATTATTATTATCATTATTATTATTATTATCATTATTATTATTATTATCATTATTATTATTATTATTAATATTATTATCATTATTATTATTATTATCATTATTATTATCATTATTATCATTATCATTATTATTGTTATTACTATTATCATTATTATTGTAGTTATTATCATCATCATCATCATCATCACCACCACCATCGTTATCGTCATCGTCATCATCAGTCTTCAACTACTTCTTATCCTTCTTTTCCTCCTCCTCATCCGTCAGATTCTACTTTTTCTTGTTCTTCTCTTCTTCTTGTTCATTGTCTATTGTTATGGTTGTATTTGTTGATATCATTCTTATTTTCATTATTTATGTTATTGTTTTTGTTGTTATCACTCCTCTTCTTATTATTTTATTGTGCACAATACCGCCACGATTGCTTTGGAACTTTAAAGAATAAACGATTAAGTGAATAAGCTCTTTTTCCCTTTTTACTTCTTTCAGGAATAATTTCACTTTTACTAGATATCATTTTGTTATCCTGAAAGCGTTATCACTGATGAAGATTCTCTAAGTGTAGTAAGAAGAGGTTTTTGTTTGCTGAGAGATGTATAATTCATTAAAGTGCTATATTGATTTACAAATAAGCCTTTCACCAATCGAGTCTTTAAGTGGCTATCGGATGAAAGTTTGGGGAATTTGTCATTCATGTCTACTATATCATCTCTGCTCTAGATTTTCATTTTTTCTCCTCAGAAGGAATATATTCACAACTTCTGAAAGAAAATATTCACCATTTGGACCATTGATGAGTCAATTCTTCTTTTCAAGAAGTAACACGGGGATTACAACATCTAACGACTTGACGCCTCCACCCATTACGCAATGCTCGTAGACCCAGTTAATATTGATTTGTGTATTGTCCCGAGATGTTTCTTTCTCTCTTCTCTTGTACAATATTCATTCGGGGTTCTTTTCAATACACAGGTGATGCAGAAGTGTCGTTCGATTCGGAAAAGGGAAAAAGAGGGCAATGAAATATTAAAGAACGATCGGTCTCGTTTGTTTTTAATGGAAATCGTGACCTCGCATATGTCTTGATGGCATCGCAATCTTAATGATTACAGGGGCATATCACTATAGTGTAATCGTATCACACTGCATGGAATTTTAAAGTGGAGTGTGTTGTGAAATTCCATGACATAATTACTTATGTGAAAATGACATTTTCGCGATACGATGAAAGTTACATTTCTCTTCATATATCTTTAGAATAAATTCGTTGTCTTAAGGAGATAGGATAATCCAGTTCGAATTCAACTTCACGAAAATGGATTAGATATTTCGATAATACTTCACATTAAGTCTCTGTCGAATGGGAAATCCACGTGCACGTTTACAGTGCATAAGTTTGGCATTACTTAATAATGTTTACCTTCAAGCGGATTGTGATCGAGCAGAATTCTTGGAGAACATTTCCATGATGATGATTACTTAACGGGGGGGGGGGGGGGGGGGGGAGAGAATACACTTTAAAAACTAAAATGTTGAATCACCATTTAAAAGGTGGAGGGAGGGTAGAATGCACTTTCAAAATGTTAGATTAACACTTTGAACATACTGGATTCAACACTATACATGGTGGATTCCAACCTTTAATACTGTTGAATCCACCATGTTCAAAGTGTTAATGAACATACAAAACAAAGTGGTTAATTTTTTTGTTCTATGTTCGAAATTTGTCATTTCTGTCTATAGGGACATGGTGATATATTATTCCCTATAAATTCGCATCAGTGACGCTTAGAACATACATCGATAATGTAAAGTGAACAACGATATCATGGATCGTGTGAAATAATAAATACAGGAAATACATCAGCACATGCGTGACATGCATGGTGCATCCAATCGATAATATATAGGTCTAGGACCTCTGGTTAAGGGTCTTTAACTCTATACTCCTAGAGAGTAACTGGTATCGCCCACTGCTCGTTGAGTTAAAATCAATTTCTACCCTCTGCGCAGATAATCTTAGTCTTTGGCCATGCAATTACACTAATTATGAGAATGCCCTTTAAACGCCTACAGAATTTGCAGTTTTAAGGATTCGAATGTATAAGCCTATAAACTTAAACAAACTGATATCCTAAATTCGAAATAAATTTGTTACATTCATGCTCATACACAGTGCGACACATGATGTGAAGTGGGTGTGGGACAGAAGAATAGACAGAGAGAAGTTCTCCAAGAACATGATTTAAAGAATAAACTTATCGATAGAACAGTTCCCTTTTTGACGTTCGGATTGGTTCTTTATTGTTAAGCGATTGACGAAATGGGTTGGACGTGTATAGACTCTGGGCCAGGCTTTATCGATCTATCAAACACTCCAAACGCTTTCTCACACCTATATTTGTTTTGCTCACGGATATATACAAGGGACTGAACTGTTATTCCATGCACTATACTTTGTTGGCAAAAAAAAAAACCCCAAAAAACCAAACAAACAAACAAAAAAAAAACACCAAACAAAACACGAAAACGGCATAGTAAATGGATAAGAGCTTTCAGAGATAGTTATTCTTTGTGATAAATGAAGAAAAAATGTGAAAGAATCTTGAATGATGGCAGAACAATGGTTTGCCCCTTTTCATTGTTGTTACAGCTGTGCAGAGATAGAAATTTTACCTCCTATAAAGTCAACAACAGAGAAGGAGGAAAGGCCATGTTTCAGAACAAGGCTTCATAATATAATTATGTTTATAAAAAAGACGATGAAATAGCTTCTCAGTCATATGAACAAGCGAATTCTTAAAGAAAAAAGTAAAACACTTTATCACATGCATGACACCGGCTCCTTCAGAGTGTTAATTAAATAGATTAAATGTTTTCCTTAAAAAAATTAAGGTTAATGGCTGATACAGTATGTTGATATTTTAACAACAACACAGATCTAATTCAAAATGCCTTCAAAAATGTTTTTCTAACCAACTAATACTTGCTAGTATATGATCCCAATTTATGTATTTCAATCTGTGGTTGTTTCCAATCTTAAAGAATAGAAAATGGATACGCAAAATTTAATGTTGAAATTATTTCCCCGGACGGTATAATTCGACATCATCTTACATTGACATGATCGAGCCCTTCATGAAAATAATAAAACTCGTCAGGGACATCTAATTCAATTACCGTTACCACCGAGAAAACTTGCAACCCCGAAGATATTATTCAGAGAAAATTTACTCTTATTGAAACAACAGGGAAATTGCAAATGCATTTGGTTTGAATTAGGACTAATGCGATTTGACAGAATCAATGATAAGACGGTTGAAGATAATGAAGCTCAACATATTTTCATATATTCGCTATACTAAAGTGAGTCACATCTTCCTTCTTCAAATTACATTCTAAAAATTACACAAACTAGAAAAGATATCTTTTATGATAATGAGTACGGACATGAAGAAATGTCAAGTCTTGTTTATATATAGGGATGAAATAAGATGCGAGCTTCTAGCATAATAGAGGAATCATAACTGCGTGTGATTTTGATTAAAATTTGTTTTGGGACAGACATTAATGATATTGAAATACGGATTGCACGAAATCTAATTTAAGTTATGGATCATTTTTAAAGCATTTGTTCATGAATAGAGATTCAGACTGAGGAGGAATATGGATGATTCTGAGAGTGTCATGCAATTTCCCAGTTTCCCATAATTTCCAGAGTTATCCTCAAAACTCATCGCCTTCTAAACAGATTACCTTCAATCATATAACTGTTAAGCTTTTTCTTATATATTATGATATACATGTAGTTTAGTTTAAGATTACTTGTGTTAGCACTTAGTATAAGAATATATTTATGCAGTGCACTTTTCTAAAGTTGATCAATATGATCATGATATGATGTGTGATACTCACAGCCCATGCATGGGCGTCGTACCGGCGCTATATAGCTATTATTGCCATTAATTCCCAATTTTTCTCTTTGTCTGATAAGTACTTTACTGCCTTAACTTATTTTGATATTGTAACAATATTTTCCTCAATTACCGGTATGAAAGTATGAACGCAAGTAAACCAGATTCATTTCAACTTTCGGAAATTCCATTCTAAATGTTCTAAGTTTGAATGAGGAACCCTTTTCGCAATACTGAAAAGAGAGCAGGGTGATGCATGTTTTCTTGGCTGTGTTCTTTATATACCAACCAACAGATAAAATCTAATGTTCTAAAGAGAAATTTGGGTTTCAGTCTTTTAATTTCACGTTTAAAGAATATCATAGTAGAAAAGTTTCTGAAAAGGATTGCTCTTCAACTGCCCTCATATTTGAAATATGGCTAGAAACAGCTAGAGTTTTCGGCCCGAACGTCAATCCATCGGTTGCCCGGCAGAAGGGAACGAGCGCCCTTGACCGGCAAAAAGAATCTGTGAATAATTACTTCAAGAAATTTATACCAGATCTATTCTGAATTGTTCTTGAAGTAATTATTCATAGATGTCTTAGAATATCACAATATTTGACCGCATGTCTCTTCGTTCCATTTTGCCGGTCAAGGGCGCTCCCCCCCTTCTGCTGGGCAACCGACGAATTTGTGTAAAGTCCCATAATTATATCGATTTCTGTGCATGTGATTTTCAACGAAATTGAGTTGATTTCCCATCATTATGATGATTTCAAAACTGCAGGGTATACACCAGATTTTATTTACTACTTGATCAACCAATCCCAATTGCTATGAAACAATTTCTTTGACAATGTAATTGCGTGGCCAGAACTCCAGGTTGTCTTTAAGCATGAGACAAGCAAGGATGTAAAGACTATAGCCGGGTAATATAGCAGTGTAATAAACCTTAATATGAATTCATTTGTCTATCTATGATAATGATGATAATAGTCGTAATAATGGTGAAAACTTACAGAGCACGCACACCGTCCAAGGACGCTCATGGCGCTATCCCGGCAACAGTTCTCTTTAATACAAGTGTACTACAAACATATTTTATACATGGAGTTATAAACAGCATCATCTCATTTACTGGTAAAGGGTAAATTAACTTTCACCAAAGTCTAGGAAAATACTCTTCCTTAAATGGTATTATGAATGATTTTCTTTTCATGGCTGTGCTCTTACAAAATTGACGATACTTTTCCTTTAAGCTTTAAGCTGAAGACGAGCAAGGACGTAGATACTGCCTGGGTAATGGGTACGTGTGGAAAGATAAAACCGTAATAAGAATTCATTTCATTAGCTCTGGAGATTACAAGAGGATGACAAAGTTACTGTGAAGGAACAACTGGGGGTGTTTCATAAAGCTGTTCGTAAAGTTACGAATGACTTTACGAACGACTCGAATATGGCAAGCCAAATGGGATTCTCAGTCATTATAAATCGCATTAGCTTAAGGTGAAATATGCCGACATAGACTGACATTACCATTATTTACAAACAGTATACTGTCTTACTGCGAAAGTATATTTTTACAATTTAATCAAGATTATGAAAAATGCAGTCACACTTTGTTAAAGCGTCGGGGAAAACTTTGGGCATTCAATTTAGCACTTCATATTCAAGTCGTTCGTAAAATCATGTGTAACTTTAGGAACAGCTTTATGAAACACCCCCTGGTCTGATATCAATGTTGATGGAGAACCATGTTATTATTTTTCATCAACATCATGTCATTTAGTGCGAAAAAGGAATATGAATCTGTGAAGGGGGGTGACTGAACATCTTTCATTGCCTATAATATCCGTTTACAACTGAAATAATATAGGGATGTTTGGAGAGATAAAAACCGAAATGAAAATTTGTTTCATTAAATTAAGAGATTATGATAGTAAGACAGAAAAATTGTAGGGGGACCACTGGTCTGATAACAATGTTGATGAACAATTATAATTATCAGGAATATCCATTTATTAGGAGAAGGAGTATGAATCTTAATGAGACAGGGGGACATGTCTCCTCCCCGTCTTTCAAATTAAACAGATGATAATAATGAAGTGTCCGTCGGTTTACTTTCGCATACTGAAATAGTGTATTCTATTTTATGTACCAATTTTATAAGTTGGCCAGGTCTGTGAAAAAAGAAAGAAATTTGATAATCAAGGAAAAGGGAAGAATTTGTGGCAAACATACATACACACTTAGAAAAAAGGTTCAGTTTTGCACCCTTCAAATGCAACAGTGGGAGTTCCTTTATGGGTACAACTTAAGGGTGCAGAGTTGTACCTTTTAGGGGAGGTGCAAATTTGCACCCTTTTCAATGCAAAAATTTCTGCACACTTAAAGGTGCAAACGGGCATTTTTTGGGTGCAAACAAGTACAAAAGGGTGCATCTTTGCATCTTTTTCATGTACGATGCAAGATTGCACCCAAAAAGGTGCTGCCAGTGTTGCATTTAGGGTGCAAAATTGAACCTTTAATTCTAAGTGTGTACATACATGTACATTATCAATGTAAGGGCGTACGGGTATTTGTATGTATATGTTTGAGTGTAATACTGATTGTTTCTTTATAGTTACGATAAAAAATCTAGATTAAGTTCTTTTTTATTTACTCTTAATCCAATGCTATACCCTGCTTTTTAGATGGAAGAGGACGTTGCGCTGTGCTTCTAATCGATTTATGTTTGCGGAAATTTATGAGAGATGGCCAACACCTCCAGCGCCCCCACCGTTCAACACAGCATGGAACATTAGCACTAATGGAACATTATTTTTGAAAAATTAAACTCACCCTTATTCCGTTGTTCATTCCTTTATTACAAGATATTACGTTATATGAGCACTTTCATGGGTGCACTCTGTACTAAGGCTATAATAAACGCGTGGAGGGGGGGGGGGTACTTTAGCACCAACATGCTCTCTCGCTCTCTCTCTCTCTCTCTCTCTCTCTCTCTCTCTGTGCAGGCCTTCAACTCTATCATTGCGATGTAGTAGTCCGTTCTCTTGTGGGGTTTTTTGGGTGGGGATGGGGTGTGTTTTCTGTTTGTTTTTGTTGTTTCTTATGATGGGGCAAAATAAAGACGATAATGCTTTTATTGATAAATAAGAATATAATTATTCAAGAAATCATGTTTAGCCATTAATACAAACTCCTTAGACAAGGGGGAATCATCCAATGTAAAGTTTGCTATCATTATACTCTGAAGAACAGTATAAGAAAACAGGAAGAGAAAAGAGGGACAAAAGACGAAGGGCAAGAAGTGTGAAGAGACACCCCTGAGGATTTGCAAAGGAGAACAGGATAAACATTTAACGTGTTCCTCATCAAACAGTGTGCATGCCTTAGGAGAATTAGCTAGCCGATCGAATGTAAAACTTGTAGCCTAAATCAGGATTCATGAATTTTCATGGGCACGTAACGCGATAGGACCGAGATAGAGAGATTTCGCGCCATCCTAATATTACCACCAAACCCTTAAGAAGAATCGAGGTATATATGTTTAAGAATTGAGTTTGTGCATTCCACCCATGAGTTGAATAGAGCTCCACCAGAGAGTGGCTTTCTGTTTGTTTTTTTCTACTCCTCCAAAAAGATGCTTGTATGCATGACCCTATCTCCCACACTCCTCTATCTCGCTCTCTCTGTTTCCCTCTCTCATTCTTTTTTTTTTTTTTGGATATCTTTTCTCATTTTCTTGTCTGAATGAATTATTTCCATGATCTATGTCATAAGATTTTAGAGAAAAGAAGCATTTCACTTCTGCATTTTTTTTTTGTCTTTGGTTTGTTTCTTTGTTTGTTGTTTTTGCTCTTTTTTTTGGGGGGGGGGGTTGGCTTTTTTTCTTTCCTTTTCTTTAATACCTTAATTTGTCTTTGCTACCTATCTACATGTATAATAATAATAATAATAATAATATTCTGGATTTATATAGCGCCTAATACATCTCCAAGAGAGTCTCTAAGCGCTTTACAGAAATATTATTACCCCGGTCATCGGATTCAGGCTTGCCCGCATACAATGTATGCACCTTCTCCACTCCCTAGGGAGCATTCCAGCCAGGCGCCTTTTGCAGGCGCGCACAATGCTAAACAAATCACAATGACTTTCGCATCCTACCGGGTACCCACTTAACACCTGGGTGGAGAGTGGCAAATGTAGATTCATATCTTGCCAAAGGACATTAGTGCCGCGCCGGGATTTGAACTCGTACCACGAGATCTACAGTCCGGTGACATATCCACTAGACCACGACACCTTTCCATATATTCTCTTCACCCTCTCCTAACGAGGCTGAACATCCTGGCGCACCAGATTCTAGAGCACTGAACATGCTGAAAGCAGACAATGTATAACGTTCTGGCGTGCCTGTGAACACTTCTATATAGCATCCCAAATGCACCACTTTTCGTATCTGTAGTTTTTGGGGATGGGAGAAGGGTAAGGGAAGCAATTACCATGGAAAGGTAAAAAACTGACAAAACAAACAAATAAACAAACAAAATAGTTGTAGGAATGAACCATGTATTGCTTAAGATTTACATATTTAAAAAAGAGGAATTGGACAGTCTTGGATGTCACTGGAATCAGGAGGATTGGAAATATAAAGGTGCCGGAAGAAAGAATCTTTTTTTTTTCTATTTCTCCAGGAAATAGATACTCCTTTAAAATGCATGATTCTGAATTCTTTCGAGATTTCGATATATACTAGGATGATAACACTCAGATAATGATATTATGATTATGTATAAAAATTGCGGGAAAATGGTATCAAATGTTAAATTCAGAAACAGGCGTTATCCGTTCAAATTACCATCTGACGCTTCTTCAATTTCTGCCTTTGGAAGACTAATCCATACCGCATGATGATGCCTATATTATAAAACCTACTGAATTCCTGTCTGAGCAGCGCCAAAGATTGAATAATGGATGCCGCGACAGAAGAATAAAATTTCCCTCCTGTAGCTTTGCCGATAAGAAGAAAAAACAGCTCAGTTTTCAAAGATAGCTGGCTAAAACACCAAAATGAAACGTTATCCAGGTCCAAGGACAGTTCGAATCCACGATGTGCGTGGGAAAAGGAGAAAAACAAGAGTAATGGCGGGAAAAAGACGTCATCTATACTTTCTAATGGACCCTATACGTTTCTTTTCAAGTACCATCACCATTCAACAAGTGTATTTTACATGTATATATTTGGAATGCACTGATTGTATTCTTCTGCCAATTACATTACGCAGATAGGAAGATAAACCGATAGAAAAAGAGAGGTTGATCGTAACTGGGTGATGGAGAGATGGAGAGGAAGAAATAGAAGGGAGGGGAAATAGAGAGAGAGAGAGAGAGAGAGAGAGAGAGAGAGAGAGAGAGAGAGAAATAAAAATCATAAAAGAGGAAAGAGAGAAAGAGAAAGAGAAAAGGAACAGTTAAAGTATAACGAACATTCATGAAGCAGAAAATTAGAGAAAAGTAGTGTAACATTAGGTTATCACATAATCCAAAACGACATATCTGCATAGAAACCTGCATAGATTTGACCATTGCGGTTAATAACAGGAATAAAAAGTAGAATTCTGTTGCTTGTTGAGCTACCAAAGACTTTCCCCTTTTCGGCTTGTCGAAAATAATGGCAATAATGATTCTAAAGATTGGTAAAATTTACTATAACACCCCAAACATATCAAGTGAAATGCTGAAACAATGGACATTCATCCATATCGGAGTGACGTCATAAAATTTATCATCCCGCAAGAGGCCCCTTAACTTCCCCGTTTCAATCTCTCACCATACATGCCATCTGTTCTGACTGCTTCATTCTTACATATTAACTTATCCGCTCCCACTTCCTCCTACCCAATCCACATTGCGAAGATAGAGCCAACTTTGACGTTTTTAATTATAAAGAATGTGTATGTTGCATTCGCACGTGCCCAACTTCTCTCTCTTTCCCTCTCTCTCTTTCTTTCTTTCTCATTCTCCCATACATTTATCTCTGTCTGTGGTTTTTTTTTTCTCTCTCTCTCTGCTAACGATATTTAGTATATTTTCCTCTCTGTCTTTTTCTCTTTCACTCTCTGGCACTCCAAGTTCCTAGATTCGCTCTACCTTTTGATATTACTGCAACATTAACAATTTCGAAAATTCTCAACCTGAATGAAATAATTATTGCTAAATTTAAAATATTTAACTTTACTTGTTTTGCGTATTCTTGTGTAATTATTATAGCAGTATATTAAGCCTTCCACAACGTCTTTATCTCGTGTTACAAAGGGTTTAGAATGATCAATTCGATGGGTTGAATTTTCCTTCTGCATTTTAATTTAAGATAATCCTTTCCTCACATAGACCATCTATCCTCCTATCCCTTACATATTATTTCATAACGCATGCTATCTCGAGTCGGGTGTAGAATTATACCATACTGAAATAAAATATCCCTTGTTTCGATATCTCAAATGCACGACACTAATAAAAAACGGTGTCCTGTCAATATCTCAGAATTGAACAATCCGAATGCACTTTGAGCAAGTGAACATAATATCTCTCAAGCTTAACTACTTCTTATATTTTCAGACCGTTAGGCATATGGAGACCTTTAGCTTTTCCCTGAAATGAAAACAATAAATGAAAAGGGAATCATAACCCCCCAAAGACAATGTAAAATTCATTTCAGGTTTTGCCTCCCAGACTTGGGCAGTAATGATGTCTGATCTAATCTCCAGGCGGCAATCTCTGGAATAATCCTGGATGAAAGAAAATGCAATTTCATGTCGAGTTGTCTACTCGAAAGAAAAAAAATCCCAGCATTGAGGAGTCGTCATGGTAATGGCGTTCAGAAATCAAGAGAATTCGTCTTTTACTTATTAACTTTTGACAGGGTATGTCCGAGCTGTACTTTGATTTAGCACACGCTTTATGATAATTCTTTCATTTTCCCTATGTTTATTACATTTAGGTGCTTTGCTCTCACTGAAGCGATTGTGGATCACACCAAAATTTTCAGTATCAATCTGGCAAAAGCTTTTATCTACCTTTGCCACTCTTAACCCAGGTAAAGTGAAGGTAGCTTAAGTGAAGGTAGCATATACGGGAAAATTAATGATTCTCGAAACTCGTCATTTACGTATGGAAGTAAGGCTAAAGCCTCACTGTATTTCAATCAGATATAGCTGGAGCAGTGTAATGTATTGTGCATTGTGCCTTTTCTTCTTCTTCTTCTTCTTCTTGGGATGCGGAGGGGGGAGGAGCGGGTGGAGGAGGAGGGGGGAGGGGAGTGGGGGAGGGGAGGACGGAGGGGAGAAGAAGAAGCAAGAAGAAGAAAAGGAGCAGGAGGAGGAAGAGAGGCGAAGGGGGGAGAAGAAGACGAAGGAGAAGGATAGGATGACGGGTCGGAGGCGGTAGTGAGGAGGTCGGAGCGGATGAGTCTTAGGATGCTTTCTTCTTCTTCTTCTTTGTCTCCTCCTCCTCCTTCTCCTCCTCCTCCTCCTCCTCCTCCTCCTCCTCCTCCTTCTTCTTCTTCTTCTTCTTCTTCTTCTTCTTCTTCTGCTTCTTCTGCTTCTTCTTCTTGACATTATTGCTTCGAAGTTAATATGGTGACATTCAGAACTGAATAGACTAATAATTCAAAATACCAAGAACCTTTTAAAGATTTTTAAAAGATTACAACACTAATTCTGCTTCAAGTCATTCTCTTCATCTTGCATTAAGATCGGATCGTATGGGCATGCCACGATATCTTGAATTCTTGCACTCGCCTTAGGCTTGAGTCTACGACCTTCCAGTCCAGACGTGTCTACTGATTAAGCCTCGCCCTCTCCGCCTGAGACACTGTCTTTTGCGCATCTCTTCCACTTAATGCCGTTTCAATTTAACCTCGATGTGTCATTAATGTTTTAATTTCCATCCGGGACTTCGACGGCGCCTTTCGCAAACCCCCATCGACCTTTCACTCTGATCACTTAGTCCCGTGATACTGTCACGCCTGCACGGTGACACAGCGAAAAAACGCAGCTATTTATGGACGACGAAAGTGTGGGCAGTTTTAAAGGGGACTAGTTCGGATTAAAAAACACATTACCCTGTCGAGTTTGATTAAAGTCTTGTTTAAAGCCCTCTTACTTCAGAATGACTGGGATTCATGGGGTGTGAGTTCTTTGATAGTGAGCTGATTAATGAATGCTCAGCTCCTTGTCTACTGCGCCTAGGTTCATATCTACTGTCGAAAGGAGACGGAAAGGCACAATTTGAATATTTCGCATGGCCCTATTTTAAAAATCCCATTTGATTAAAAATTTAAATCAAATAATTCATCACATTTTTTTTCATTATGCTTGTGCGCCTTTTTTGTTTTGTTTGTAAAGTCAAAATGTTGGCCAAAGGAGCAGGGGGGGGGGGGGTTGCCCCGCTAATGACTTGCGCCAAAAACACCACCTCATCCCAAAAGAAATGAATTTTTCATGGTCGTCAAAAATCCCTTCACACTTTGAGGAAGATCTATGAGCCCAGTCATATCAAATAACCGATCTACATTTTAAATTTATTTTTTCGTTGAATCCTTTAAGTGATGTGACCTCGAGTTGCCTTACCCCGGTGCCTTACAGACTCACCTCTGTAAGTCCTCAACGTTTTATTTTCTCTCTCGAAGTCATTTTCGAGTTTGCGCACGGGTTCCTGCACGAGTGCGCTCGGTCGTCTCAATTCAAAATGGACATTCGATCTTCATCCTCTCATTGTATCGTCTCCCAACTCGCTCTCTTTCTACCCCTCGATTCGCATGTCGTAATTGCGTCTCGTCTGTATTTGTGACCAGTGACTTTTACACGTCTTAGTGTCGTATTAGAGCCTCATCAAATTTCCAACTGCCCTGGGGGAAGATTATGATGTGCTGAATGATATTACTTTGAAGGAGATTATTTAGTACTAGCTCCGTTGAGTATTATTTGATTTCTATGTGGTAAATTCTGATTTCCTTTCCCGACTTTGCTATTCTTTACCTATACTCAATGGACAGCATATTTTTGAGAGAAATCCCCCAACTCAATCTGTTGTTATTCCTTTCTAAACCTCTCCCCTCTCACTTAATACTCATCTTACAATTATCATCATCGTGACCTACATCTACGCGTTTCATTGCATTATTACTTATTTCTCCCCACATCTCTCACGTCTTCCCCCCTTTTTTTTTTACCTTTCGGCTTTTCAGTTTTCTACATAATGAAAAATTAAAAAATGATATAGTTTTGAATATAATAGTAGTCACTGAATATTTGAAATTACAGAATCCGTATATGTGTAGATTCACAAAGGGATCAGAGTTGTACTCTGAAGATGTAATATAGCGGACCGCGTCATATGAAACCTTTTAAGGTTCTACTTTTACACCCTGCATCCTTGAGGGTGTACATTTGCCCCTTTTGAAGTTCCCTTTAGCACCTAAAGACTGCATCAGGGGCGCGAGCTTGCACTTTCAAAATTCACATTTGCACCCTGGTTAAGTGATGCTGCACATCAAGTGTAAAACTTGAAACCTGTTCAGGGTGCGAGGGCTGTTAGGGCTGCCCATCTAACCTGCAGTAATGCCAGAAAGGCAGACGTTTTAATTCGAAAAGAAACACATCATTTGAACTTTCAGAAGCAGGCGACCTTTAATATTCACCTACCCCTTCATCTGAGGAGCTTTTCATGAAGAGTCTTGTCGGTGATTTTTGCTGACATAATTTGCTCTCAGCCAATCAGATGCAAGGATTTCAGTAGCTTATAACAGTTGTCAAACGCTCCCCATCAGAAGTCTTTTCCTGTGACTGTACCCAGGCATGTAGGGTCATTCTCCTACTTCCTTTAAACATCTCTGTTCTTCTGCCCTGCCCTGTATGCGTTACTGATAAGCTTCGTAATCTAGATTCCATTATGGGACATCGTCTATGTCATCTCCTCCCTTGTTAACGGCACATTACTATCAAACTCGTCCTTCAAGCTGCATTCCTCTAAGATGGTGGAAGATTAGCTGTCTTAAAGGTGATGCAGAATTGGACCTTCAGTGTCATTGTGCAAGGAACTGCCCAGAAGTTATTGTGAATGACTGAATAACTATAATGATTGTGTATGCTGTGATAGTTTCGATCATCAAAATTATCAAGTAAATTGATTAGGGGATTAGGCATCGCTGAAAATCTGAGAATCAGTACACGAACACGTGCCATCAACATTTTGATCCATATAATTATGTTTCCTCTTTATGCCATATTTTAGGAATATGAGGATATTTCAAGAGCACTGTCCCTCATGTCACCTTACTACTATGATATTCTACCCCAAATAGGCCTGAAAAGAATCAGAAAGTTCCCGCGATATTGTTATCCGGGGAGCGTTTCATCAACATTTTGTTGTTTGACAAGTTGTCAGATCTGACATCTTTCCTTGATTTTGATTGACTTGATTTTGATTGAACTGTCGGATAAAACAGACTTTGTCGGATAAAACATCCGACAAGTCCTTTCATGAAACGCTCCCCGGGTCTTATCTTTTAACATCACAGTGCTTATAGCTATCAAGAAATCTGTATATACGTGTATCATAATATTTTGACGTCTCTATTGCATCCAAATGCACTCAAAACTTAATAACTTAGATAGATCCCATACAGTTATGTCCACATATTGAAACCGGAAAGGAACGACTGAAAAAAAAATACTCTCTTTGAACATCACAGTGCTTATGAGCTATCCAGAAATCCGTACATGCATGTATCATATTTTTGACGTCTCTAATGCATTTAAATGCATTCAAACCTTCATAACTTAGTCAGATCCTGTACAGTTATGTCCACTTATTGAAACCGGAAAGGAACGACTGAAAAAAAAAAATCTTCTGCGTCCTATATCAATTTATTATCTGTCATCTCGACTCCCCTGGTCCTTGAATCACTTTGGTGTGCGGTTGTGAAAAATCACTCGGGTTGAAAGCAGTGCGGTCCCTCTACGTGACGAAGAGGGATATGGTGGGAACGTTAGAGAGGAATGGGAGGGTGAGATAGAGAGCTGAAAGGAAAAAGAGAGAGAGAGAGAAAGAGTGACTGACAGAGAAAGCAGCTAGAGAGAGAGAGAAAGAGAGAGACAGAGGATAAGGCATAGTAATAGGATCGAAATACAGATTATGAAGAGGAGAAGACAATCAAAATTGTATTAGAACCAGTCGCGGATTTAGAATTTGTAAAAAGTTAACGTTGAGTACTTAAGGTATATCATTTAGGTTTCTGAAAGGGGGAACATGGATGCCTCCCCCTCAATCAATCGTAAGGAATGCCACTTGGGTTTGTACGGGGTTTGGGAAGTGGTTGCAAGTGCCCCATCCATCGCTGATAGAGCAGTGAATCTAGCATGGTTCTTGATCTAACTGGGACAATATGGCCTGATGAAGTGGGGGGGGGGGGGGGGATCGGCATTGTAGTCTCACAAAGTTGAAAGGGCAACTGATGAAGTGAGAATGTAATTGGAAAGGTACTCTCACCTTCTTTTCCACGTCCCTCCCTTCCTCCTCCCTATTTTCTCTCTCTCTCTTACGCTCTCTCTCTCTCTCCCTCTCTCTCCCCCTCTCTCTTACAATCTTTCGCCATTTCAAGGAGGGTAGTGCTTTTTCTGAGGTACTCCACTTTGATTGGAACAAATCATGAAAGAGGTATAAACAGGCAGAGACAGAGAGAAACAGAGGAAGAAAGAGAGAAAATGAATTGCTTTGTTTTTGCGCTTGCGGGACAGACATACAGGAAAAAGTCGAAAAAGATTCACCACAAAAACCTCGAATAGATCCGTCTCACTACAGACTTAGACGTGTTAAATAGATGTACTGTATAGGCCTACATAGAATATCAGACTATCGGATTCCCAGGATTCAAAGTGAAATTTACATTTTTGCTCTTGAGGGGATGGAAATGCCTCCTACGCATGGCACACTTCCGTTTAATGTCTAGAGTTGTCATTTGCAGATTTATCTGAAGGGTAGCAATAAAAGACCGGTAAAAAACACCCCCTTATCAATGACAGTTGTTTTATAGCGCTGTACTATCAATTCAGAAATTGTCCATTTTTTGGAATTCATAGAAAATATTTCACCAATTGTAATATCTTTCATATCGTTTTTTCTTCATGTAACAGGATCACGAATCTTTAAATTCACTACATAAAATAATCAAATTAAACAGCGAATCGGAAATGAACAGAAGTGATTTGATGAACATTGCCAAGTGTAATTTTCATCAGTGCGATTGATCCACGCCCCAAACCAGTGAGTTGCAAATCAATGCCCAAGCCAAGGCTTTAAGTTAATCCTTGTTCGATTCAAATCAATCGCAACTCTTCAAGAGTGAGGACCCGTGGGACGTTCTAAAATCCTTGACGATTCATTTTGCCATAATATCACCACGTTCATCAGTGGAGTGCAATTTGAACACGATGAAATGAGTGGTGATGAAATTGGTGTTGGTGGTCCCATCATGGCGGAGTGCGTCACGTGATCCGTTAGTTCCCTCCAATATGCTGGAGTGCATCACGTGACCCATCGATGACCACAGATAATTACAGGTGCAAATTCACTTAACAAGAAGAAGAGTGATTAAAATGATGAAACAGAGAGATAAGAAGATTGGAGTACAGGTATTGAGGAAGAGAGAGAGAGAAAAGGAGAGTGAGTGAGACAGGAAGAGAGAGGGGAAAGAGATAAAGGGGAGGGAGAGAGAGGGGAGAGAGAGAGAGATAGAGAGAGAGAGAGAGAGAGAGAGAAAGAGGGGAAGGGAGGGAGCTGGAAGAGAGTGAAAGAGAGAAGAGTAAAAATCTAGAAAGTGAATGCCTTGCAGAAAATATGACCTTTTCTAGTAGTATCTTCGACGATTGAGATCCAGGATCGAGATAAACATTAACATGTCGACCGTCGATATAGGGTTGGCCTTACTGCATCAGTTGATTGCAAAGTCGTAAAAACCATAGTTTTCCGTATTTACCAAAAATGGATGAGCTTATCTAAATTGTATATTCTTATATCGGTGACTTATTATTTTGGCATTGAATACAATGTGTGTCCTTTTCATATATTTATATCCTTGTTTTATTTATATTTCTTATAATTGATAGGTTTTACTGATCCAATATATTTTGAATATCAACAGAAAAAAGAAGACATACAAAACACTTGCATTTACATACCAAAATAGATTGAAAAAAAAAAACAACAACAAAAATGAATCTACAAAATAGATTTGTAAAAAAAAGACAACCCCGACTCGGACATCTTTTCCCTTGTTTTTATGCTGTGGATGTTTGACAGGTGCGCAATCAGTAATTCGTGTGCTTTGTAGGATAAGAACAACATACTCATTTGTCAACTCTAGTCCTTGCCTTGAGCAATGTTGGGCAAAGCTGAACTGGTTGTACAATTTGGAGAATTTTTGCAGTTCATTACTTTTACCCCTTTGCATTACATGAAGTGTAGTGACTAACGTTTTAAATGGTATCAAATTAAGTATGATTATTGTTGTCATTAGTTATTATCATTATTTGTTTTTTGCGATTAAAGGATTTTCAAGACACTTTTCGCGTAAAAACAAGCCCCCGTGAAATAAAAACGACTTCCTGATCGACCTGTGATGTAATTGAGACCTAAACGCTTTCATGGTCCAGCCAAATTACATCTCATCGTCCAGCTTTCGTTCACCTTATAGGGATAATGGATTCAAGTGTTGACCCGTTAATGGCAACCACTTCCGATCTTGTAGGATAATTTCACGCCAATGTTGTTGAACCGATGGAGAATCTTGAGTAAAGACCTCTCCTGTTTCACAGCCTTGTAGTCATCGCTCCTCTGGTGTGTTAACACTGCCTAAAAAGCTTTTGTGGTACGACCAACACAGAATACATTAATGACGCAGTTTCCATTGTTTTATGGCAAGTCCAGGTTAATACTTTGTGCCATACGTTACTGATGGAGGATCTTGAGTAAAGACCTCTCACTTATTTAAATACGACCTGCGGTATGGCTGTCTCCTGTTATACTACGCCTTATAGTGTGTTAACGTTGTCAAAATCTATTGTGATGCGACAACACTGGAAACATTATGCTGTTTTTGTTTTTATTCAAAAAGTCCTGTGCCCTCTTGCATGAAAAGTTGCGATTACACGCAGTTCAAGAAATTAAACGCAAGTCCCATGTAATCCAACCTGATTGGTTGAAAATCAAGTTGCGTTTATTATTATTATTGTTGTTGTTGTTGTTGTTGCATTTTCGCAACTTTAATGCAAGAGGGCCCAGGTATGTTAAGAGTATTATGGAATCGAGGTGGAGAACTGTGAACGTAAATTGACAGGAAAATGTAATTTCATTTTCATTTTTCTTTTATTCAAGTTCTAATTAGGCTATCAGCTTGAGAAAAACAGATATATTTTATCAGTTGTCACTTAAATATGGC
>CM057158.1:11856428-11868425 GCA_029962745.1 Echinometra lucunter | reverse complement strand
TCAAACTTTAAATTTTCCTACCCTGACATTGTGCATAACTATGTGAGTCTGTGATTTTGTTTGTCACCCCGGTCTGTGACTTGCCCCCGCCCCCCCCCCTCCCCACCCGTCCGTCAAGTCTGGTTATGCCATGATGGGGATGGATAGCATTTCGAAGAAGAAGAAAAAGGCTTTGATCGTGTCTTATATATTCTCTTTGGTTTTCTTTCACTGATCTCAAATAGATAGTGAAAAGTTGGCAGTATGAGCAGTTGTTGCCTTCCATTTACCTCTTGACTTTATGTGGGTCATCTGATTTCGAGAGGCATTGTGAATAGATGCAGTGCTTTGATGCACCTTCATTTACCTAATGGGAATTGGACGGCATTGGGGCAAAAGTGATGATTCGAGTGAAAGGGTTTGCCTAGTCATTCACAAGTTGCAAAAAGACGACAATAAATGAATTTGTCTGTGTCTTTCTGTTTTCCATCTGTCTGCCCCCCTCTCTCTCTCTTTCTCTTCCTCTCTCTCTCTCTCCCCCTTTCTCCTTTTCTCTAGATAAGTGCCCGTCTCTCCCTCTCTCTACACCCTCTCTCTTGTATTAAATAATACAATATCCAGAGCGTATAGATAGCCGGGGGGGGGGGGGGGGGGTAGAAGGGGGTATGCATCCCCACTTTTTTAAGTGAGCGTATGTTATGTGTATATAAACATATAAATATATATCAATGGGGGAATCATCCCTCAATAATGAGGACCTGTCTACGCCAATGACAACACCACACATTGTTGGCAATTTAAAGATACACATTACACTGCTCACTTATATAGGCCTCCAATTTTATAAAAACAAATGCATATTTGGAAAGGAAGGAATTGTTGTTGTTGTTTTTGTCATTCGTCTTCTGTTAGCCAAAATATACTTGTATATATTTTAAAAACTGATTTAATATCATAAACAATCAAGAGCGCATTCCCCGATATATACTTTAAAAGGAAAGTGAAAATTTTCATCTATCAATTCTCCACTCAAGGATTGGATAGCCCTTGTTTTTTTTTCAAGGGGGTCCAAACCAAAAATTAATCATATACAATATGACGTCAGCTCTTGCTAAGGCATTCGTGCCCTGGCTGCCTAAATGTTTTTGTTTCTCCCATTTCATTTTATTTTATTCAATTCACTCTCTCTTTAAAAAAAAAAGAGTAATAAACATATGGGGGAGAGAAGGATGATAATTGCCATAAGTACGGAAGGGTACCATGGACCTTCTTTATGTCAAAAAGATCTTTTATTCGACATGTTCGAACTAAAGGCCTAGAAAGAGAAAACAAGGCTTGTTGAAAACGACTTTTCAATACAAATATGAAGGGATTCAATCTAAGGAAATGTGTTTGTCCTGTAGAAGAAAACAAGATATGATGACAGTTCAGAAATAACTTTGGTGATACGTTTGAGGAAAAGAGTCAATTTTTACCAATCTTATAGATACTCAGATGCAGCAGCATCAGCCATGCACCTACTTACGAGAAGGAGAAAACGGAGAGGTGGGCAGAAGATGAAGAAATAGGATTCCCATTATTTTTTACATCCCGAAGAGATGCGTTGCTAGGCGACTGAGATGAGAAGGAGAATGGGTCTAAGTAGGCATGACCGTTCATCTTTCAATATTTATTCGACTTGCTGAGGATACGCTGTTCTAATCGTGTTCGTTAAGCCGCTTTGCATATCGGGATCCCATCACTGCATGCGCAGCATAACCACGTGCAGAACAACCTTTTAGGAAATTAGAATGCAACAGAAAGAAACAGAGGACGTAAAATGTTTCAAAGATTCATGATAACGTCAACTCATTCTTCCTTAACACCCTCCTCCTCCTAAATCCTTGTGGTAATAATATTACGCTTACTCATGCCGATCATTTAAAGAATTTCGAATGTTTCATTATCCTGATTATCGGCAGATTTAAGGATTACAACCAGCCCGTGCCCCTTTCTTTTTCTTTTGAAACCCAAGTGACGTATTTATAGTCCATAATGTGCACCCCCCTTTTTTAGGTGATTTTTTTTTAGTTTCTTTGTCGTTGTCGCTGTTGTTTGTTTTGTTTCTTTGTTGTTGTTGTTTTTTTTTTGGGGGGGGTACTTGTCAGAGAAGTTTTGAAAAATAAAGGCATCCTCAAATCTCGGGGGGGGGGGAGGGGGTTGTCAATATTTTTTTTAAATGTTGCCCCTCTCAAAATCCTGGATCCGCCCTTGCTCGAAGACACCCACGTTCACATAAAAAAGCACTGACTGGTTGGGACGCATTATTCATTATTTCCCGCTTTCTTTGATCGTTGATTCCAATGAGGTCAAACATGGCCAAGATCTGTTCACCAGAAGGATGGTTTTATAAAGCACACCTACGCTATTTTGAGCCATTTCATACTGTGTTTTTGCGTGAATTTTGAAAGAGAAGCAGTGGATTCCAATTTTAGTTCATTTTCTTGGAACATTATAAATATTGGTCAGTCTATCCTAGTATAGCCTCAAACGTTGAACTAAAATTAAACAAGAGACAATCCTCTACAAATACTTTTTGTACGGAAATTTCCCTTGTCTGATGTTTCTTTGCACATTTCTTGTTTTGGAGGCCATTACAAAACACAGATTAGTTGCTTCGCTGAGAAGATTTAGCCCTCAAAACAATCTTAGAATGTTTATTTCTATATCTGTTAGCATTTCAGTCTAATTAAACCTCGGCAGAGCGAGGCTTGGACGCTATACGATGAATGAAAGAGAGAGAGAGAAAAGGGCGATGTATGTTAGATTAAAATGTCATCCCCAGAACAGGAGAGAGGAGGAGAAAAGTCGGGAGGGATGAGGGGGTGAGGAAGGAGAAAGAGAGAGGAGGGACATTAAAAAAGAAGAGAGAAGGAAAAACAGGAGGAGAGAGGTAAAGACAGAGAGAGACTTGCAGAGAGAGGGAGAGGGAAAGAGAGAAGAGCATTTGTGAGAAAGAGAAAGATAAAAAGAGAGGAGGGAGAGAGGGGAAATAGAAAGAGTAAGAGAGGAGCAAAGATTCATCGACATGAGAGAGAGAGAGAGAGAGAGAGAGAGAGATGGGAGACAGGAAGGGAGAGATGGAGAAAGACGGAAACAAACAAATAGAGGGGAGAAGGGTGATGACAACGGGAAGAAGAAGATGACAACAATACAGCAAGATGAGGGCGACAGAAAGAGAGAGACGGACAAAGACATAATAAGAAGGATACGAAATTAAAAGAAAAAAGGGCAGACCTTCTCCCCTCTCGTGATTCCTAGAGAGCGATAGAACAGATTTATCACTCTTCATATCGCAATAATGAGGTCGGGGTTTCAATCGTAAGGTGCCTCTTCTTCGCACTAGGCCTGGCAGTGCCAAGGGTCTTCCGCCAACGCACTCGGCTGACCCGTTGATGGACTATCGTATCCTCTTGTGGGAGGGGTCGGCCATGTTTGTGACGCCACGGAGTCAAGCAACTCTCACTTCCATTCGCTTTCGCTCAAGTAGCAAAATTTATTGAGATATGTACGAGAAGACGCAAATTGCTTCGTACTATACATGAAGAACCAATTAAGTCTCCATAACCTTCTACATAACTGTCTTTTATGAATGCTAACTAGATGAAATGAAAGATTTTATTTTATTTCGTTAATAGTTCCCTCCTAGTTAATACAAGTTTGTTTTTTTATATACACAATTTCATTTTATTGGTCAAAACCTTCAATGGCTATGTACATGAACTTAACAGCAACCCTTTTCAAAATCAAAATGGTCAAATTAATAATTATTGTTAACCATGTTAACAAAACCATGGTTTTATAGTACAACACATTTACATGCCATGGCGATTATCACTTGGCGAGAAACTGCAAATGACGCTTAGTTTGGTTCGAGACTACATCGCGTCTAGATATTGCATTTTTTTTTTCTGAAATAACTTCACATTCACATCCGTTTTTCTCCCCCCCCCCCATTTTTTCCCCTTTACTTTTCACAGAGACTGTTAATCCTTACTGTTCTGTGTTATTCGTTGCGTTCTCCTATCTACAGTGAGGAAAAGATAACTATGTTGATCATTTCGTCACTTTCACGATATCATAGTATGGTTATCACCTCTGAAAATCTCCTAGGCTCATCAAGAAGTCTGACTGAGGATTCCCTGCACGACTGCATTTCAAATATATTGGAACCTTGGCATAGAGTACAGATCTTTCATCTTCTTTTGACAGTTTTGGAGTAACAGAGAACCAAGAAAATTTGTTCGCTATGCCTCCTGAATTTACCCACTCATCCAGTGAAGTAAGAGGAAGAGAAGAGCCTTCCCAACATCTTTTTTCGTCGCCATCTTGAAAAGTAATATCAGAATTAGTGAGTGCACGGCTGGACCTCGCATGATCCATTTTCCTTCCTGTTCGCATGGTATTCGTGGAAAATACATTAGATATCTCTTTGGGACATTCAACGGTCATACTTCAGAAAGGAAAGCTAGAGTTTACTAGTAATTTACTTCATCTTTCTATTTTTTTAAAAATCCAGTGGATTCATCTAATGCATTATTGGCAAAATTGAAGTATGTGACTTTAGTTCTACATAAGGAACAACAGCTTTTACAACACTATATGATTGAGGGACAGAATCCAACATGCAGAGCCAAGATTTTCCTCCTCCCGCTTGCTTGGTTTGCTGTTGTTTGAAGGTTTATTTTACCTGAATTTATGCTTGGATGTAAACAACCAAGGAACCATCGGCTTTGTAAGCCCTCTCCGAAGGACTTGGTAATGGGCATTATTGCCATACGAAAGGACATAACCCATCGACTTGGTTTCGATACCGTGACCTCCCAGTTACAAGAAAACTGCTCTTCCGCAGAATTCTTACGCCACCTTTCTAGACCCAGAAGAAAGGAATCTGTAACTATAAACCCGTCTCTCCCCCCCCCCCCCCGGTAAGAATGAGAATAATTAACTTTTTAGCGGATCAAGAATCCACCCCAAGATTTGATTTCGACGATCTGAAGAGTACCTGTATAAAAATGATCAATGTGACGTTACTGGAGTGACAGAGTGGTTCTTTCATAAGATAATAGCCTCATCGAAAGCCTCAAGGCCGTGTCACATATTAGCGTATCGAGCCTACGTATGCCCAACGAATTCGCAAATTTAGATATACGTTCTCGTAAGTTGTCATTCGTTCGTGACACGTTTGACGTTCGTGGTATTCGTTTGCTGTTCGTAGATGTTCGCAGAGTTACGCTGGAGCCAATTTTTATTTTGGACATGTTCAAAATTTTGAGCGTGTGCGTACTGATCAATACGCTATATATACGCTGAACAATCGCTGTGTGAACGTTCCACACGCTGAGTGTCCGTTTCTTATTCGTCCGCCGTTCATTCAGATTCGTCAAGCCCATTTTCAACTTTGCCATAACGACTGCACAACATATATACAGCGTTAGTGTAACAAATGGATAACGAATGGCCAACGAATAGCTTATTCGAACCTACTTCAGCTTTTACAAGGCGTCCATCTGACGTGTTTGACGGTAGTCTACCGATAGAGTAGCGAGTGCGCACGTACAGCTAGCGTACAAGCAGCGTTTTTCGTGCTTTTGACTTCACAGCGGCCGCGAGTATCTCCTTCATTTCTGCTCAGCTGGTCATCAGGGTTGGATGATGCTCGAGACTTCGAATTTAACAGCTTTAGCCGTTTATCTGCATCATTAGGAATTGGTAAGGTTGGAGGTTCGGGAGAATCTGGAGTAGGACACCGGATTGTCCTTACGGAAGTGAGTGGAGGTGATGATTCACAGGGAGGTCATATAAATTCAGCCTCGACTGCTGATGCAGTCTTGGTTGCCTGGTTGGCAAGTTTGGCAAGTTTTCTTAGCAGGTTGCTTCTTCCTTTTCTTGCCATTAGAATTCTTGGGAGGCATATTGAAACTGGAATTGTAACTAGCAGAACTTTTATGGAGATGTTGACTGATCAACTTATCTTGCTGAAGTATGAGTCAGCCGAGACACGTTACGTTTTTGCCGCAGCACGCTATGCATACGTCGGGCATTCGCTGGTTATTCGTTTTATACGCTCACCATTCGTTGGATGGACGCTACGCATGCGCTATCATTCGTTACTTCGAACGCTAGTAATACGGCCAGCATAAGCTCCTCATTCGTTATGCATACGTCTGATTCGCTCCTTGGTTCGTGTAGAACCAGATTTTGGCCGAGAATTCGAGCGTATTTGAGCGTATCTGGACTTTTCCAAAAAATAGATGTTCGCTAGGCATACGTTAGCTCTATTCGCTAATATGTGACAGGGCTTTAAACATGCTAAAGGAACGAAACCTTTCCCCCTTTTTCAATTTGAATAAAAAGGAAGACAGGTTCAGCGACTGTGGATTTGTTGTTGTTGTTGTATTGTTTTGTTTGTTTGTTTTCGCAGAAGGCCATTTTAACGTACCCCCCATAATTTAAGGCCACAGATTTTGACCAAGAAACAATCATATTTTAAAGAATCGTACCCTTTTCCACTGGCATGACCGTGGAAATAAAATCAAAAATAATTTAAAGGTGTATTTGATTTTCCGTCTTCTTCTATACACGAAGGTGCAAAACATGCATTCTGATTAGGCCTAATCTAAGATTTATTTTACTTCAGTATGTCGAATTAACTACTTCATTATGTCCGTGTGTTTCTTACAATGCACAAAATGCATCAGTTTCTCATGCAGTACTGTCGATTATAGAGCAAGGGTGGTGAAATATTTGATATCAGTTGCATCCTGTGAAAACAATCAGGGTACAACGACCGAGAATGGTTTACCGATTACGCACACGCCATTCATCAATTTTTTTCTCAGTTCTCCCATTCAGTTTTACACGTTTAGTCCCAAAAATAGTTATGATGATGTGCTCAACATCGCAAAGTAAAAAATGATGAGACTTTAACCGTGGCTGATATGTTTCTCGCCATGGATTCACAAAGTTGATTGATTAGAAATTGGGAAGGAAATGGAGATCGAGATGTGATTTGACTTCAACAACGAAGAGAGAATCAATCAGTCTACGAAGGACGTGTCTTGAGGGGTGTATTCTATTCTATGCCCACACGGGAATGAAAGGTCCGAATCACGTGACCAGGTGTAGATGCATAACCAAAGATTCTTTTCCATAATCTTTGGAGTATAACCCCACGTGAAAGATCTGAATCATGATCAGGGGTAGATGTTAAGGCACACATCTACAGAAGATGTTGATGTGGTAAATTTACAGGAGCAGAAATCCAAATTCTTGAATGCTGTTAGAGGTCAATGATTCGCTGGGATTGGAATTCACACTCAAAATAGTGGAATCTAATCTCCAAAGAGAGCAATTCCACTACCACGTTGGCGTGGATTCCACTAGCCTTGAGTTGATTCAACTCTAAAGGAATTTGTGATCTCTCATACGTCTCCCCAAAAGTGGATTTCAATATATTTTCTGCATTAAGCATAATCTGCAGAACATCTTGATGTAGTGGATACCGCACGAACATTCTGGGAAAGATTATCAAAGTTGTCATGTTATTGCTGAGATTCGGAAACTAGGCCTTTTTGGTGTCGTCATGGTCCATGCTCTCTGTCGCTATAATACTGTCAACAAAATGATGTTGGCAATATTAATTTGATGCTTGCTTGGAAAGATGATCAACTTTGTCATGATGTTGCTGAGATTTGGGATGTAGACTTTTCTCTTGTCGCGATACCCCGTGCTTTGTTCAACAAATTATCTCAGTGTCTGTTTCACAAAGAACATTCTACAAAACTCCATTTCCTGCATTTCATTATGCTTCTGTGTACAGCTCTGATGCGCAAATTTCTGAAATCATGTGTGACTGACCAACTTAGAAATCAGTAGAGACGACCTTTCCTGAACTTCTCCTTTTTTAAAACCAAGAAACTATCATCTGAACGAGTCTCCTGTTGTCAGACTACCCTACTTACGTGGAATTTCTAAATCGGCGGGATTGTATCGATTTGTTACTGACGGATGGATAGTAATCCTTCACGTGATCCACTTTGGATGTGTATTTCCTGGATAAAGTATGTTAGATGAGGTTAAGCCGAGGTATACCATGTATACCCTCATAAAATCTATAAGGCTTTCAAAAGGTTAATCCAGCCACTGTTCATAAACCTGTTTTCAATAGAAATGAATCACAATAACTGATATCAGCTATTGAAATTATTGTATCTGATCGGCGGAGAACACATTTTGTCGTAGATTGTGGCAATTTGTTCATTTTGTCCCTTCATTTCCTTTCTGTATGATTTTTTTTCAAGTTTATACCTTACAAACTGAATGCAACATAAAGAACATATAATATAACAGTACAGTATCGAAGTAAAATAAAGCTTGATGGCGTATAGCAATCCTTGGTTAAACGTCAGGAATAAGGGATATAAATATGTTAATGACGATGGCGTAATGAGCAAAAACTTAGGGGGACAGAAAAAAATTACAAAAAAGAGAGGAAAAAACCCTGGAAAATCATGTCATTTCAGCAACATTTGTAAATCACTGGTATCGAATCAGAAATAAACCACGTTTGAATTTTATTGGGAGGCCATGGATCATGTGATTAACATGACAGAATTCCACATTGTTTGGTTTGGCTCAATAGTTATTGATGTAGAGCCTTATAAAAACATACCAAATGCAAGTCATGAGCAGAACTGAAAAGCAAAGAAATTTTACACATAATTTATGCACAGTTTGGTTGCACCAATTTTGTTGGTTAATGCTGAAAAAAATTCAAAGGAAAATAAGCATTACCTTAAATTGGCAACACGGTCACTGACGATGGCGAGTTCAAAATTGGCAACATTTCAACTTCTCAACATACTTTCTGTCAAATTATAAGCATTTCAGATACATGACTTTTTATAAGAAAAATATAGTAATAGAAGAAAAAGACTGGTGTTGCCAATTTGAATGGAAAAACTGATCAAAATATAGGTTCAACTTATTCCTGTCATGAATGGGCTAAACCGACTCATATCTAGTTCTTGGATAAGCTCTAGTTCTAGAAGTGAATCTGAGTAAGCAACAAGGGCGTATCCAGACCCTTTTCCCGGGGGGGGGGGGGATCCCAACTCGTACCATGATGATAGTCTTTCCGGGTCCTTGTTTGAGAGTGTTTAGTATTTGGTGGTTATTTTGTGTGTGTGTTTTTTTTTTAAAGAGCAATCTTGCGATGTATTTCGGACTTATAATTAAGGCCTGATTTTCCCATGGCCGGGAATGTGTTGGAGGTGCAAACTTTTCTCCTTGCCCCTCAAATAAATACGCTTCTGTTTGACAACCATTTCAAATCGAAAGGATCATAGTCTGTGATAAAATGTTAACTAGGAATTTAATGATAGGGTAAAGAACCTCATAATTAACAGAAGCATACATTACGTTATTGCGAGTCCGACTAAAGTATAAAAAGTGGAATTATTATATTCACTCGACAGCCATGGGGATTGAAATATTAATTTCAGTACGGGGGGTATCAGTTTTCATTGTTATTTACGTTAAGCATGCGTCTTCTTTTCAATCAACGACTTTCCTGAACCCATCTTTAAATCCTCTATTCAGGACAAGGGTTAGTGTCTATGACTGCAATTAATCATTTAAAAAAAGGAGGCAGCGGTTTTATAATGAAACACCCACAAGATCTTTTAAAGGTCGTAGAATGCAAATGATTTCGTGGAGCCCGAGTTTTACATCTTCCAGAAGAACTTTGTCTTTATAGGTAGAAGGATCTTCCTCTTGTACAGTAAACAAGTATTTTGCTTCTTCAATTATTGTCATGCTGATTTGAGAAAATAAGATCCAACTGTGTAGCGACCTTAAGATTGCTGTCCCAGATTTTCGGCTTTAACTCCTTGTTATACTTCACTCGTTAAAAGTAGGAATAACTGAAATAAAAGTTAGTACATTTTCTGATGAACGTTATTGGAGACAGGAAGCTCTGATTTTTCAGTCGGTGCATGTGTAATAAATCATGAATTAGGAATCTCGTAGAGTCGTGATAACCGTGAAAGTCAATGTGTCGCCATCTTGTCATTTGAATCAGTTTCACACGTATTTACTGAATTCGCACCACCGACACACGAACCCTGTACGTGTGGCTATACACATATTGACACATGCATAGAATTGTGCAGGGTTTGGATGACACCGTTGTATGCTCTCCCTCTCCACCGGGGCACCAGGGGACCGACACATGATAGTAGGGGAACACAATGGCGCGAAAAAGAAGCGAGAGAAGTCATTGGTGGGGGGCCTCGGAAGCTTGCCGGGCCTGTCGTCTGCGCGGGGTCCCAGTGGGACGCAGCAGTGCTAAGACGGTAAGTTAATCCGGTATGTAGTCTGATGGTGCCATGAGAAGTAAGGATGCAGCGTTGGAGCGAATGATAGAAGGATGAGGCTTGATAACGAAATAGAACTGACACCATGATTAAACACAAACAGGATATAACTAACTTACCTCACTCACAATAGCTCCAGGCATTAATTTCCCCCTTTCTTGACTCTTCAATTTTAATGTTACGATGAGTAATGATTACACATTATAATGAATAATTTAACAACACCTGAATCGGTGGTGGGGGTTAGGGGCTTCGTTAAAACGTTGTGACTGCATGGGTCGTTATCATCAATGCCCAATTTTTTATGTCACTGGAAGCTATTTTGTCAGACTCTGAGCTGAACCATATTTCTGCATACGGCTTATGTGAGAAAGCTTTGTAGAAAGTCTGCACGGCATGATTCAGAGAATATCCACAATCTCTTGATCAGTCGGGATTTTCTAATGTCACAAAATGCTGGAAGCAAATATCATATTCCGTACATGCTGATTTATTGCTGTAATAACCTTCATCAATATCATTAATATGGCAGCCCAGTGATTATCACGATTCTCTTCAAGAAATTTTCTATCAAGATATTATAACGACGACTTTCAAAAAGTCTTCGTGTCTCCTTCAAGGCATTTATAGCACTCGTTGTAGCCCTGTCCATTGCAAAAACAGGGGAAAGCTGGAAGACGTTACACAGATGGTATACATTTTGGCCGCACCGTCGCACGTCAATAAATGCAACGGAATTTCCCGTGATGTCCAAGATTGCGTTATTGCTGACAAGCCGAAATAAATTGTAATGTAGAAATAAACTTAACCATACAGCAAGTGATCCTTCCTAGAAATTACCCTCATTACCACCTTGTAGCCATAGATACTGACATTATTAAAGCTCCTCTCCGCTCCCAACAGCCCTTTCGAAGTTCATTATAAATGGGCGTTCTAAATTTGCAAAGTGTTCTTTTTAGTTATTTTTTTTTTCACTAAGCGGACGAGGACGCAGAACCTTTTGTCATTTTAGGGGCGATTTATAAGCAATAATTACTAATTTGAATGTTTTGTATAAAGCAAATATACGATTAATGCCCCTTCTTCCATCGTGGATACTGCACTCTAAAATAAGATTAGTTAAAATGACTAGAATATGGGTCAGCTGGGTGCAACTATATCTAGTCATAAACATGATAAAAGTTACAGCTTTAGTCAGAAATGACTGCGTTTTAGTCAAAATACCACTAGATAATAGTCACAAATGACTAAAATATGGTGAAAAATGACTAGTATTTCAGTTGCACCCAGCTGACCCTTTCATCTAGTCATTTTTAACTGATTTGTTTTAAGAGTGTGATCAACGCCCCCGCCAGTAGTGTTATCACCTAATTATGCGAATGGCTGATACCCCCTTGAAGCTCTTTACTGAATGAATTCAAACAGTCCCCTTGGGTTTCCAACCTTGGAAATGAGATCACTTAACATTCTTCATGGCCAGCCCTCTTCTATGGCTTTTAGTCAACATCTTTCTCGCCCCGCCAACGGGGTTCGCGGCTTTAGATTGCCCCATTACGTGAGTGGGTATAACAGCTGTTCATGTTTTCATGACAACCATTTC
>CM057158.1:11803510-11855928 GCA_029962745.1 Echinometra lucunter | reverse complement strand
TTGCAATAACTGTTATATGTTACTGAAATCCTTGCATCTGACTGGCTGAGAGCAAATTTGTAACAGAAATGTGGCAGTTGTTACTGATAACAAGTTTTATGAAACGGGGCCCAGATCACGATGTGTAATGGAAAGTTAAAGTGTGCAGGAGAAGAAGGATTAAAGTAAGTTAAAGAAGTGTTACTTTTAGTTCTAGTCGAATTGGAATAGTTTGGATAAAATTAATTTACCGCAGAATCCAAGGTTGGATATCAGCTTCTTTTTTCTGACTTACTCTCCTTTTTTTTTCTTTCTTTCTATTTATCCAGTAAATCATATTTACGTCTCCATGAGTCAACTTGTGTGTCAGTTAGACATGTTAGATAACGACTATTTCAAAGACACATAGGTGACTATCTTCACTGTGCTCCATTCGTGCTGTAGAAGAGGAATATTGGGATAGCATCTTCCCGAGCCAGTATAGCTTTATTTGGATTTTCGTCATCGATGTACAGCGCCACTTACGTCTGGTAGTCATTAGGGCGTCTCAACGGTTGCAGAGAGTAGACATGCAAATAATCTCGAGTGTTTAGCAACTGAAAAAGTAATTCAAGTTAAGAATGCTTTTTGTTTCCATCTGAAGAAAGGTTATAAGGACCAAATTTATAAAATCATTAATATTTGTTTTATCGGAATTTATTTCATATATAAGGATAGACTGGAAGGGCATAAATTTATCGGTCTGATATTATAAGAAATGTGAAAAAATCATATAAAGGTTTAAATTACATGTCATTAGCCCTGTAGTTCAAAGGAATCATGCTAATCTTCACTCATAAGAACGTTTAATGCAGATGTATTCCAAAGCCAATATTCAAATTGTGTTAAAAAGATAAGTAGCTATTCTTACTGCTGAAGAAAACAAGTTGTAAACACCCCCCCCCCTAGGTTCCAACGCTTATGGAATTCATGACACTTTGAAAACTCCCAATTTTGTAAGATAAACTTGGCGAACCTAAAAAGTCTGGTTCGATGAAGATTTCCTAATACTATGTCTGTGCCGCTCATGTAAACAGGTAGGATGCACTATTGACCAGGGGAAGATGCCCCCCTCCACATTCATGCGACATCACGCTTGGTAGAATAGACAGGAAGAAAGAGTGGCTCGGGGATGGTTGGTTATCTAGGCCAAAGTCAGCTCTAGGAATATCATCAACTCAGTTATCATGGTAAGGAGGCATGGGGCCTGTATGCAGGGTAGTGTAGTTATCGAGTTTATACACGAAAAGGTCGGAAGGGGCACGATTTCTGCACTCTTTTCTTTAGGATAAAGGAGATTTCATCTGCCTCCAACTGCCCACTGCCGCTCCTCTCCTCTTGTAGTCTTCAGAATGGGGACCAGAAGTAATTTCGTCTTTGCTTTATTTCTTTCTTTAAAAAAAACAACATCGGTGTTCATTCTAACTTGTTCTACACGCAGCATGCACAAATAATGTATAAGAACAAAGCATGCGGGTTGCGATTCCTGTTCGTTTTATTTGTTTGTTTGTTTTCATGGTTATGGAAAGGTGGGAAGGGGCACACCATCTTACACTCTTCAGTTTTATCTGTTCATCATTCCAATTTTGTATCATCACCTGCCAAATACTCCCCTCCCTCTCTCTCTCTCTCTCTCTCTCTCTCCTATTTCTTAAGATTTATTTATTTATTTATTTCTATATTTATCTTTATTTATTTCTTTGTTTGTTTATTTATATGTTTATTCATTTGTAATTATATTATCATTATTATTTTTCTGATTATTATTGTTATTATTATTATTATTATTATTATTATTATTATTATTATTATTATTATTATTATTATTATGATTATTATAAATTATTATTATCATTGTTATCATCATTAATATTATTAAAGGATTTTAATTCTCTATCATAGCTTTCTTTTCATTCAGTGTTGTTTCTTCATACAATATGTACAAAAAGGATAGTGCATGTATGCGGAAGCATGTCTTGTTTTATTTTTAAAACTCTAGAAAGGTCGAGAGGGGCACGACTAGAGCACTCTTCATTTTTATCTGCAATCATTTCACATTCACCTGTCTCCCTCACTTGCCCATTACACATCTCCATTTTAATTTTGTCTTCTTTCGACGTGGGGCCGATAGGACATTTTTTAAGAACCATTTTTTTTTTGTTCAGTAATCCTACTTCGTGTAATTGGTCTTGCTCTGTTATGAATTCATTTTCCATTGCAAAGGTTTAGAGCTATTATAAGTTGTCTTTGTGGATTTATGGTCATTAAGAAGAAGAGAAGAAAAGAGACTAGTTCCCATGGACCCTCATGTGATGAGGGCGCATAATCATGTTATGATTATCACAATAAATTAATTCAGTGGTGTACAGTTGGTCCAGACACTGAGGAAACACTGGTAACGGGAGGGAGGGGGCATCAGTCTTCCTCTAGGTGGGTGTAAGGCGAGACGACAATGAAATTGAGTGTGCATAATTATGATAAGGAAGGGGTCGTATATTTTTTAACTTGTTCTCTCTCTCTCTTTCATCCTCTCTACTTCTTTCTTTTTCCCATTTCGATGGAGGGGGGGGGGGGGATACGCGCCCCATGCCCCTGTTCCAGCCATGGCTACGCCTCTCATTATATAGTTCTAATCACTGGACAGGGATCATTGAGCAAGGCGTGGTAGATTGCACATACCAGCTCAGTGCATGGTGCTGATATATTATCAACCAATCAATCACATGTTCAGTCAGTAAAAACAACGAATCATCGCAATCAACCTTCACATGCATTTCGACTATATGACCGACAACATCATTCTCCATAAGATGTGATATAAGATTAATATTATTCGGACGACGACCAGCCCAGCAACCCTTTCACCGAATTTCCTCCCCAGACAACTGTTCTCTGGGACAATTATCCTCATAGGACAACTACCTGCCGATAGTTGTGAAGTCTGATATTCTCTCCTCTCGTTGGCCCCATTTTCTCTCTCTCTCTCTCTCTCTCTCTCTCTCTCCCTTCTCGCTCTCTCTTTTTCTTTTTCTCTTTCTTTCCTTCTCCCTCCCCCCACCCCTCTCCTCCCCATCTTTCTTCTCCTTTCCCTTGTAGTATCATATTTGGGGATACATGCCCAATGCCCCTTGCTGCGACGCGACGGCATGCCATGTATGGATGGCAATATAGTTTCTCATGATCTGATAATGATAACCTGTAGCTCATCCAATTCCGCGGTTCGAGTGTTTCATCAATTCAAGCACTATTTCCTTCTTCATGACCTAGGGAATCACTGGTTACGTATAGGATCATGCGTAGTTCCTGTTTTATGTAAGCCAAGTGAAAGGAATACTCAGTCAACAGTCACGCCTGACTTCCAGAAAGAATTGATTTCATCCGACAACCGCGAGTCCGAAAAAATGAAGAATATATCAATGGCTGACATAGGAGATGGGTAATGAATATTTCATGCGTCTTGGCGGTTTAGGAGCGTGTTTAAGTTCAAATCATTGAGAGCATAAGACAAAATGGCTGGGCAGCGTGGTTCCTACAAATAGCTCCGCGGTGAGGATTCTCAGCGGCTCGGTGTTATTTTAATAATGATGTTGATTCTGAAAGATTGCGTTTCAGAGCAAACTCAAGATGCTTGTATGACTTTCTATAAATGCGTCAAAGTTTGCCTGGACTAACACCTCAAGTGCAGTGCACTGGGTCACGGTATTCATGGTATACCAGTTTATCATGGAACAGGAATTCCATTGCAGTGGGGATGAAACTCGGCTAGAGAGAAAGGCAATAAGTATATGAGTGATACGTCTACAAACGTCATGATAGCTATGGAAGCAAAAGCAAGTGTGTGGAATGATTACAATCTCGGTCCAAATGTCGTCATGTCTTTTCGCCATAAACGTTTCACAACTTTCACTTTCAAGTTCCATGCGATGATAATTGCATAGATACGTAAATTTATATAGTAACGTTCATGATTATTTCGTTCCAGTCACCATTCATCTCCATGCTGGAGGAAGGAGATAAAAGTCTTGATGACAAAACCATGACAAGGATATCAACGACCTACAACTTCAATCTTTCGTCATTCTTCAACTTTTATTATGATATGTGTCGACTATCTCCGTATAACAGTATAATATAGTTCAGAAATGTTTTTACTTTCTCGTATAATATTCTTCCGTCATTATTAGTTTGCCTAACACCTTTTATTACAATATTTACGACGAGTTCGAATGTTCCAATATCTTGAACCGATCAGATATATCACAAAGTGATGCATTAGCGGCTGAACACACTGAACCAAGGCCACGTACGCAACAAGCGCCAAAATCACCCCACGGTCGATCGCACACACAACTTGCGCGGCGATTCAAAAAAATCTTCAGCATCCTGACGCGCTCGCTTTAATCTGTAGAATGTTTCCTCCTCGCAGATGACTTGACTGCAACCCAAGTTAGACTACGATCGCGACTCGATCACCCATCGTCTACCACCCCCTCCTGCCTAAACATCCAACCTGTCATCGACTCAGTGTTGCTAGGACAGATCGGAGATGCCAGATCGACCTTGGGCTGGGTTTGTACTGAGGAAGGGGTATTTGTTTTGCTAGTGAGTTGTGACTGCGCGGTGGAGCATGCATTACGAGAACATGCCGTCTGATCGGTGTGTTGGCATCTAATGTAGATAAGAGGGAGAGATAGCATTGCTCTCGTTTTGCCGCGATAAATGTGCCGAGGACATCATTTTGAGTACTGGATTTCAATTTTTAAAAGGAATTAGCATGGATGGTTTTACCATTGAGCATACTCTGCGAGGTAAGAAGAGGTACCCATATTCAGACAGTGCCAATGCATTGTATTGAAGGAAGTCCGACAATTATTAATGCAGACCATGTGTTCATTGTAATATCATGATCTTACTTATAGATTTTATATTAAAGATTTTTTTTTATTACAAAATGCTTATGTAGTGATTTATTTGATGTAAGGCCTATGCAAAACGTAAATTTTGTTTTGAAAAATCACGAAAATCAAAGATAGACTTAAGTTCTAGTCCTGTGATATGAAAGAAACTGTATCATAGCGTTTGGGAAATGTTAATTTTGTAGTAAATAAAAGTTGGTGTAGACCCTGCAGGTTTTGGGTATATGGGACTACATAAAAATATTCGGGCCGAACACTTTGTTTCTTGTCATAATAATTTGGAATATGAAGGTATTTGAAGAGCAATCCTTTACCTTTCGGGGAACCTTTTTACTAGATGGTATTCTTCCAAATTCATAGCAAAAGGGTGAGAAAGCTCCCAAATTATCCTCATTCTTCTAATGTAAGCTTTGCTGGACATCGAATGGGATAGCGATCTTCTACAATATACTTGTATACTATTCTAATATTACCATATTCAACAATAGCCAACATGGAATATGTTTCTTCCATATAATTATGTCTATCATTTACTTAATTACGCTTGACCTTGGTAGAAGCATACTTCCAATCAGATACAAACGACTTGATTGCGTATATGGTACTTTTATAAGAAATAAATCATAACGAAGCTGCTCTAGCTGACGAACTTTATGAACTTAGGAAGAGTAAGAGAAATCAGTTCTATACAATTTATTTCCAAAAGCCGTATAAAAGAAATAGCAGGCAACAAAAAAGTCATATTCTCCATGTTCTCACTTTTTAGAAAACAAATCGGCAAACCTCAGGAATAAGAATGCATGTATGACTAATTACGCCTTACATTAAAACTGGGAGTGTATGAGAGGGACAATCTTGAGTGTACCACCATAGGACATTTTCTTTAATGCCTCCTCTAGTAAAGGAGATCTGTATGCTCAAATGAAGCACTGTCAACAGTTTTATCAAATTTCAAGTTGAAAGCAACGTGATCGTATTTCGCATTTCAGAGCTTATTATGAATGATGCGTGTGCACCACTTTCTTCATTAGTGCAACAAGCACTACCTAGCCAAATGTTGAGACGTTTTCTTACCATGTCTTCTCGTCATTTGTATCACATTTCTCTATTATGTTATAATTTTCACAAGGAACAAAATCTGGCATGTGATATCTTCTGAAATCAAGGAGAAACAAAATAATTCTAAAACAGATCTTAGACGATTTGGTTGATCAGTGACTGGTTACACAGTTGTTTATTTTATTGTAAAAAAAAATAATAAAGAGAAGCTACTTCCTACCAATGTCAGTTTGTAAAGAGATTTGGAGCTATTCGGTGACTTTAGATTAAGAACATTTTGTTAATTTTCTAGATACATGTACCTTTAAAATTCTACCATAAATCCTACTTGTCTTCTTGTGGAATTGTGCTGGTATGTCACTGAACATTATATACAGAGTATATACCATAGAAATTATTCGTTTGGTGTCGTAGTCGAGTGTTGTTAACACTTGCCTGGAGATGCGAAGGTCGTGGGTTCGAACCCCGGCGTGGCACTAGTGTCCTTTGGCAAGACATTAATCTACATTTGGCCAGGTGTTAGGAGGGTACCCGGTAGGAAGCGAAAGTCATTTGTGATTTGTCTTAGCAATATGAGCTTCTGCTAAAGACACCTGACTGGAATGCTCCCCAATGAAAGGAGAAGGTGCGGGCAAGCCGGAATCCGATGACCGGAGTTATATGTTTCTTTAACATGTTTAAAGCGCTTAGAGACATCGGATATGTATCAGGCGCAATACAGTCCAGGGGGTGTGTCATAAAGCTGTTCATAAAGTTACGAATGACTTTACGAACGACTTGAATATGAAGTGCTGAAAGGGATGCCCAAAGTTTTTCCTGACGTTTTAACAAAGTGTGACTGCATTTCCATAATCTCAATCAAACTGTAACGAAAAATATACTTCGCAATAAAAATGTTTGTTAACAAAAGTAATGTTATTCTACTTCTGCATATTTCACTTTTAGATGATGCGATTTCTAATAATTGGGAATTCCATTTGGCTTGCCTTATTCAAGTCGTTCGTAAAGTCATTTTGTAACTTTACGAAAAACTTTATGAAACACCCCCCAGAATATGGTTATCATTAATTCAAGATATACCTATCTTATAGCGATTAATACACAGCAAATGCTGTACTATGAGGCACAAGGTATATTGGAAATGTGATCATATAACCCGGATGATATCTCGCGGGATGGAAGATCAATATAAAAATGTTTTAATGCAGGCGATTAATCACCATCCCTGTTTATCAAACGGTTCTTTCATTAGGGTGATTGTGTATGTAAGAGGTTTGACAGTTGACGAGAAGTGGCTAGATTCCCGCACCATGTACCATTAGCAGTAATGGGTTTTTGATCACTCACAGATTATTACTGCACGCGTGCATGGTGTGTGTTCTGTTTTTTATCTGCCGCCCTGTTAATGTTGATAATTCTTAAATGGTGCAGTTCAAATGCACATCGAATCCTCCATTTCATAATGATGATTGCAATGTTCTTTCTGTGACTAGTAATGCATGTAAAGGCTCTTGCTTTTAGCCTAATGCCCTCAAACATTCTCCGTCCCACCATCCTATTATTTCTTTATATCTCACGCCCCCCCCCCCCCCCCGCCGCGTTCTCCCGAAGTCTCCCTCTCTCTTTCTCCTTGCCCTCTTCCTCTGTATGACTCGTATTGCTTTTTCATTTTGATTCATCACCGTTCTTTCTCTGGTCTCTTACAATTTTCATATCGCTTTCTCCTTGTCTCCCTCTCTTCTTCTTCTTCTTCTTCTTCTTCTTCTTCTTCTTCTTCTTCCTCCTCCTCTTCTTCTTTTTCTTCTTCTTCTTCTTCCTCCTCCTCCCCTTCTTTCTTCTAATTTTTTCTCTCTTCCTCACTTTTCTCAAATTCATAATATGATAACCACCATTTTGTGTCTTGCCTCTGTGTCTCCATGGTCTCTATACCAATATCTCTCTCTCTCTCTCTCTCTCTCTCTCTCTCTCTCTCTCTCTCTCTCCTGCTTACCCTTTCCCTGATACTGAGAAGGCATAATGACTCTTCATCTCCATATGGCACAAAACATTCCAGTAATAACGCTATAAATATAGCGTCATTTTCAATTATTTTTTTCCCCTCCTTCTTACTCATGGCCGTTGTTTCATCATTTTTCCCCCTTCATTCTAGTTCCAGATTAGAAGAGAATATTTTCATAAATATTTCTCGGGATGCCAAAACAAAATTAATTGACTCGAAAGTTATACGTGAGGCACATCTGACTCAGCATTTGTGACATTAAAATATCTGCTCTCTAAAGCAGAAATGAAAATCAACCTCCTCAGAAGTAATATTATGTAATATGTATCACTCCGTTTTTGGAGTTGAATCCACCCCATGATATAGTGGAACCCACTCAAAGTAGTGGTTTGAATTATACTTTTAACCCATAGCAGTACAGAGTTTCCTTACGAGTATGATTAATAAGATTTGCAAATTGGCAACAATCATTTTCATTTTCCACCCCTACAAGGTTAAAAAAATAAAGATATATTTGACATGAACGATAAGATTAAGAATTACAAATTAAATTGAAAAATAGCCAATTTGCACACAAAGTAATGATTATATCATTTTCACTGTGTTGCCAATTCTTAGTGTGTTTGATAATAATAAGTTACAATTAAAACGTTCTTAGTCGAGAGTGGCACAGAGTGAGAAAGCATTGAAAATGAACTCTAAATTGTTAGTACCGCAATTTTTTCTTTTTCTTTGTGTATAATATGATTGTCATCTCTAGCATTATACTGCAAAATTGTCACGCAATTGAGACACTGTACTGCTACGGGTTTAGAGTAGAATCCACTATCTTAGCGTGGTTTTTCCTCTCCAAACCAAGTGATGCTCAATATGATTTCTAGGAAAGTGCATTTCCATTGCAGTACATTAGAAGGTGACGAAGCAAGACATAATGTGAACATGTAATGGGGAAAATGTCTCGTTTGACTTAGAGTTTGCATATGTCCATCTGTGCTCCATAATTATTTTGTGTTGATGATTAACATCTGTTCATGATGAGTCATTTCTCATAAATCTTCTGCACTTCCCAAAGCATAAGGTGGAAATAAATATTTAAAGGTAACATCCCTAATTTGTTTCATCCAAATAATTTGTGCTTGTCCATTCAGCTGTTTTCCTCGTAGAAAATATTGGCTTTTTATTATAAAAACTTTGTTACGTAAAATTTATTGCACAATTGCAAAACGAATAATCGAACCTTTCTGTTGGCTGTTGCATATAACACTGTTAGAACAATTGTTTAAAAATCATTAGGTTGTTTAAAATATGAACCTACCAGAAGTTATTGAAAATAAAATCCCCATATGTTTTACATACAATTTTTTAAACAACGGTTGGTAGGTTCATAATTATGTTAAACAAAATAATTATTTTTAAATAACTGTTTTAACAGTGACTGTCATAATAATAATATTATTTTGTTGTGATAAGATTATTTCATTTATCCTATTTATTCTCCCAATTTGTACATGAAACATGCATTGGGAGATGTGATATGAATTAACTTTACCAATAACGTAATATTGTAATTTACGTATATTAGATTTGGCATTGCTGTTGTGCAAAAAGCAAATGCAATTTGTGTGAACGACCACAAGGACAATTTCGATTTCATTTCCCGCAGCTATCCCATTCCAGATAAAGTAATTACAGCATTGTCGTCTGATCTCATTCGTTTTCAATATTTTCAGAAGATTTACAAGACAATTATGAATGATTGCAAGGGATGACTATGAAAAAACTTTTTAATTCGAAGAGTGTAAGAAGGGGAGAGGCGGACAATTCGCCCACCTTTTACGACTAACATGACTAAAGCTAACCAATGGCAAAAAATTAATATTGCCTGTAAAAATACGACGTTGGTAAGACTTGGTCCTCATTTTTTCCTGACTGCAACCATGGCAACGGGACTAGGAAATACTTGTACGTGGGCAATCAAACGGATTACATTTTACGCCCCTTAGATTAAAGCCCTAACAAAAAGTTAAGGCTTTTAACGTATATAACCCGTTTTGTTTCGAAATCGGGACCTTCCTGTACACTGCTTTATACACTTAGCCATCCAGTGGCTTAAATATTTGGTGACTGTGTGAAATGGAACGAAACAGTTTAACACTATTCATAAAACCATTTTGAATTTTTTAAATCACCACTCAATGCCCTGCCTCAGACACATAATTTTTTCTTCTAAATTTATATCTTTTTGGTCCCTTTACACGCGAGATATAGTAACCCGCCTGGCACGGTTACGTAGGCTTTGAGAATTCAAATAATATTTCAACACAGGGTATGATGATGACCATCAAATTTGCTAGAGGCTTGCAAGACATTGCAGAAATATGCAAAATGATATTTATGCTTAAAATTTCTATTGGGGAAATGTGACCAATTGAAGAGCATTATTACCAATTTATTGAGTCATTAATGGAATAATAGATACATGATTCTGATACCTAAGTTTATACATTCGAATGTAAATACGTGTATAGATATCCGATTATCACTACTTCACACTCTGATAAAGTTCATGAATAGGACAAATGACTTGTGATGGTTTGGACAGTGGTTAGAATCAAACATAACAACTCCTTGCTATTATTTGTAAAGAAATAAAGAATTAAACATTTTATAAGCGATTGTACATTATTGTTTTGATATGAAGAAACCATGCTTCTTTTCCTCCAATTCAGCATTCAAGCTTACTATGTAAGATTTGGATTACTGCCCTGCAAAATGCTTAGCGTATTGTACTTTGTGTGAACGCAAAGAGGGGCCTTACGGATGCAAATCACGTACGCCGTCAACTACTTTAGTTTCATTTTCATCCCACAAAAAGGGAAGAAAGTAATGTCGAAAATCCCAAATGCCTTTTTGGCTAATGTTTCTCCCCTTTCACGCTAAGAGTAAAAGGTTTTACACAAATTGACCAAATGAATCAAGCCTAATGTTGTTGCATGTTGCAAATGTTAGTTTAGAATTTGTCTGCATTTCGTTGACCTTAAACATTGTTAAAGGAAACCGAACCCTAAGGATTATCTGAAGTTTTTCCAAAAGGTTTATTGTATATTTGCCCGTTAATGTATAAGATTTTCAAGCAATGTGTAAGAGAAAGGTATAAAGCTAGAATAATTATACTTTCTCGACACGACATGGGCATCGCCATTTTCTTGAGGCTTGATGTATATGCGAAGTCTATTGGTAAATGTATTCAAATTCATGGATGCTCCTTTTCCACGTGTGTGTGTGTGGTATATAATGTAGTATCATTCACCTGTTATTTTCTTTTGTACTGTAGATGTCAGAACCAAATTGCATGAACAAGTATAGGGGTAAAGGTTTCGCACAAATGAAAAGCTGCTTTATTAGTATTTCATGAATAATTACGTACCATTTTCCCCTGTTATTTTATTATCACTCCTAATTTATTTCTTACCTTTTCAGCTATGATTTTCCTGCCTTGGAAAGTAAAGGTTTTGTTACTGAACGTAAACTCTTTCCAACTAAGGTTTGGTACATACAACTTTGCATGCTACTTAAAGAGAAAATGGCTGCGCCCTTGTCCGGGCATAAAAGTCACTTCATCAGCTCATAAATATCTTCATTTATATATCTCTAATACATTTTCGCAAGGAATATTGTACATAAATAGGCATGAAAACATCTCATCTTTCAGCATACCTACACTTATTCTGTGGGGCAGGGTTTCCTTTAAACCTTTTCGTGAACATGATTTTAAAACGTGCATTAGGCCTCATAAGATTAAACAATAAAACTAAGTCAAAGTGAACTCGTTATTTGCCCAGGCGTGTACATTTTCTTCAAATAATTACGGTTTTAACTTATTTCAGTCACCGGCGTAAATCCGTTTCGAGGAGGGGGGGGGGCTGATCATTTTTTTTTTCACTTTAATTTCTTTCTCTTTTCACATGATCACATAAAAATTACATCGTACATATATCTTTTGCCGAAATTTCTAGCGCGAACTCACACACGAGTACACACACACACACACACACCACACACACACACACACTCTCTCTCTCTCACCCACCCGCACACATACCCATATACATACTCTCCCATCCTAGTTTTTATCTCATCCTCTAGTTTTAGTAGCATTTCAAATAGAAATCTAACCCATATTTTTACCACAAAATCTTGCTAAGTATGAAATTGATTTAATGCTATACGTCATAAATTTACAAAGTAGAAACAGGGTCATTATCTCAAATCAGAATCTTTAACCAGTAATCATGTCATTTCAGATTTAAATAAATCATAGAAGTTAAGCTTGTGAGAATAACAATAATGTTACAGCGTCAATGTCACTGAATGATATGGTTTCTCTTTATTCACTTTTTTACCTGAAAGAGAGAAGAAGAAAAAAAAAAACCTTCTTGATTTGAAATCATTCATAGTTTAAGTTAAAAAAAAGAGGTACCTAATCGAAACTAAGAGTCCTATACATTATACTTGCCCCGCATCTTTTCGATACATTCTTCATATTATGTAGGATATATGGAGAGGCCTTTGCTATGTAACCGTATCATCTAGTTTCTACTGAATTTTGTACATTTTCTACCGAATACAATAATGCAATTCGATAAAATGTTTCGCAGGGCATTTTTTTAAATACATAAAACCTGCTCTGTCGGATACGTTTACAAATCTTATTCAAAAATTATTTACGATCAAACAGCTTGATAGATGTGTTTCGTTTGAATCCAGGCTGGAAGCGAACAGAGGAAAGGAAGTCTTGACAAGTCTCCTTGCATTACAATACACCTGTACCCACGTGATTTTACCCTGGCGCATTTTGACTTGACCCCAGTTGGTTTGACGAATATGTTTTACATATCGAAAGAAGAATTAAGAAGCCAGAATATTTACGTGTAGAGTGTCAATCAAAATATACATATTTAGAAAGACAGGAGTAATAAGATCACCTTCTTTCTTTCTCTTTCTCTCTCTCTCTCTTTCTCTTTCTCTTTCCCTCTCTCTCTCTCTCTTTCTTACATTTTCTTGAAATTGAAAATTGGCTTGTTCGGAGAAAAATGTGAAATATCGGGTCTGAAAGCAGGAAGAAATCATCAAATGTGACGAACGAATATAACGATTCTGTGATAACTGCCTTTGCAGTTTAATAACTCTCAGGTACTTACTTAGAAATCAAAAAAAAAAAAGAAGCATTCACTCTGTTATGGGTGAGTTTCAGAAGAGAGTGCATTTAGACTGAATTAAGAATGAATTAAGAGTAAAAACTGTGATATTCACTCTTTTAGGGGTGACCTAAATGATCACTCAAGAATTTTGAGTGATGATGATGATGATTCACAGGATTTTTATGGCGCCATATCTGTTTAAAAAAACATTCAAAGGCGCAGACTCTCGATCACTGAGGTCACCCCTAAAAGAGTGTATAAAGAGTGAATATCAAAATTCTTACTCTTAATTCACTCTGAATTCACTCTCTTCTGAAATTCACCCCAAATACAGTGAACGTGTTCACTCTTTTTTTAAAAGGGAGTATAGCTTACCCTCGTCAACAGGGATAATGCTAAAAGCGGTTGTCCCAGGGGAATCATCCAGCATTTAGGTGTAGTTATCATTAAGGCAGTCAGCAGGTTGTATACTGTCCGGAAGGTCCTAGGGTGGTATTTGTCCTAAGTGGTAGTTGTCCAGGGTGATATAGTCCTCAGATATTCACTGTCTCGATAAGACAAAATGAAAATGCATTCCTAGTAATGAGTGAGATAGTAAACGTGTGATGATCGTGTTGATGAGCCATATACACCATACATTGTCAGTTTTTGATTTGCATTCCACTGGTTGGAATAATCCATCTGCACACATGCCAACGGAGGACGAATTACCTTTTGGATCTGAATGGGATCTGTATCGGTTAGGGATGAAGAAACAGATGTGAAGTGGATCTACGGTTGGGATAACCAGTTTGTCTGTAGGTGAAGAAACAGGCGTTTATACATGTAGAATGATATCCTTTAGCTGCATGTGACCAGGGTCCCGGTTTAGATAAAACAGGTTTCCTGTTAGTGAAGAAACGGAAGCTAACATAAACTGCATGCTTTGGATAATTAATTTTTTTACTGCTGACAAATGGATATAAGTTATCATTAAGATGTGACAGGGGTATACTCGTGGGATAACTAGTCTTTCATTTGATGAAGATGCATACGTTATTATTTGACTATGAATGCAGTCTAGGGTTGACCTGCGCATTTAAGAAACTTGCCTAGAGAGAAATACTATGTACGTTCACCATGTTCACCAATGACGTTTGAATTAGGCATTGATGGAAACACTGTGCTTTTTAATGTGAATTGGGTGGATGTAGGAGGTCGAGATGCAGCTTGACAGCCGACTGTCTTCTCTTTGATGGGTTGCTCTAACCCCAGGGCTCAGAGACGAGATAGATCAGCTTGACTTCTCTCTTCTCTTCCTTTTGCATTTCATTATGAAATACCCCCACATGCCCCCAGAACGAATACGAATGGTACATCAAAATGATTCAGCGATGTGTACGTACGACTTGCAGAATTTGCTGGAAATGTATCGTGTACTGTGAAATATAGAATGAGAAATTACTCCCAGTTTTCACCTGAAGCTTCGAGCTGTGGAGGGGATCTGGGAAATTAGACAGAATTATTGGAAGATGAGAGTGTAGTTCCCAATTCAGGATCAAAATTTGTAGAGGGTTATACAAATTTGCATTTCTTGAAATGATAACCAGAGGGGTGATTATAATCTCACAAATTAAGTTTCGACTCCCGGGCAATGGTTAGTGTGCAAGCACACACCCTTGGTCAGACGAATCACGCTCGAACTGAGCTCTGGAGATTATATACTATAGCTGCTCATGACAAGATAGACACGTGGGTTAAGCTTCTTCTAAGACAGATTACATTATGATAAAGTGTCAGTAAGGGTTGTTTGCAGACTAGGGCATAGTAGTACAATGTATCCTAAATACATGAAATACTTGTAATTTGTGAAATTCCACCCCCGTATATGTTTCATAAAACTGTTAAAACAAATTGAAGTGAATGGTTACGTTTAAGGGCCTTTCCTTGTATATTTTTAATATGATTCTGTCTACAAATTAATTTTCTGTAGAAAAAGACGGTTGTAACAGTGACTATTGTTTCTAGGGTAAACTAGAATTAATGATCTTCGACAGAACTTTTAAGCGTAAATCCGGTTATCCCTCCAACTCTATAGCGACACCCTGTTTTCATGTCATAATTTTATTGGACCTCTGCAAATGTATAAGTCGCGCTTCTCTTTTCATTTCAATATCTTCAAATGCTTTTCTAGTTGCAGAACTGACAATACCCAGAAAAATATTATTTCAGACAAATGTGCCTTACTTCTTCACCCCACGGTCGCTGCCCAAAGGGCTTCATGCTCCTTTTCCTGACATTTCTTGCCGACTGTGTCAGGCTTAAATGGGCATAGCACCAGGCTTATCCTGCATATGATTTGGGGTAACGAGTCTCTGTCGCTACGTCTGTTCTAACATATTTCTTGCCTGGAGGCTACATGTGTGCTTGCCGTGGAAAGCCTGTCACCCCAAACAAAAATCAAATCAAATTTTCGACTTTCTTATACAGCAGAGCAAGGACAGGGACAGAACCGAAAGTGCCCTCAGTATGAAAGTCCGTCAATATCCATCATTTCCATTAGGTGATTCCTTAAATGATTTTTAATGAAAAATAGTATGGGATTTTTTTTCTGAAGTGATTGCATCTAACGTAATGTTGAAAAGTCGAATACAATGACTTCTCATTTGTTTACTTTTAAAACTCATGAATTCATAAATTCAGGTATAAAAATGATGTGTTTTTTTTCAAGATACAAGAATGGATGTGGAAAAATTCTTATTCATGTACCAATTTCAAATAAATCCGCTGAAAAGTTTTACTGGCCAGCCATACCGACTTACATGGGCTTTAAAACATTGCAAAAATATATTCAAGACATTCATGACAGAAATCCGCATTGTATGGTTTGACCCCCCCCCCAAAAAAAAAAAGCCATGCTATACATCAGTTGAAAGAACTGTGTCCATTTTGCTTGTCTCGCTATAGGGGAACAAGTCATAAAATCTTTCAACTGGCAACTCGATGGAAAGTTTAAAATCACATTTGCTTCCCAACATACTTTCTGTCAATTCATCTCTACTTCAGATACATGACCTTTTCTAATATAAATGAAGCAATAAAGGAAAGAAATACTGGTGTTGCCAATTTGAAGAAGAAAATCTGATCAAATAAAGCTTCAAATAATTCCTGTTATGAATAGGTTAAGTGAAACCTATAAGTTTACCTGAAAACAAAACGATCTCAAGGTTTCCGGATCCAGCATCCGAAAATTCTTTCGTATAAAAATGATGATTTATTGCTCATCTCTGCAAATTATGAAGGGGTGAGAAATATGAAAATTTTTAATCTTAAAAATAGCACTTAAAAAGGGGAGCAGTATCATTATAGTGTAAGCCGAGTTAAGCTTTATACACAAATGACGTAGTTTGCAATAGGTCTCTAGATGATAAAAGCGTCACTATCTATCTACCTTCCTTCTGAAAAAAAAAAACCATCTGTATCGATTTCACAAATTTTTAGAAATACCTCCTGAAGACATATCGCTTATATGGTCGTTTTGAAGCTAAAAACAGATGTTCTTTGCTAGTAATCATTTTCATATGCATAGGATTTTTAGCGAGTTTCATTTTCTCTCTCTCTCTCTCTCTCTCTCTCTCTTTCCTTGCAAATCCCACCAGGAGCTATCTCCGTCATCTCGATCATGAATAATTTATGTCAAGAAAACTACGAGATGCGAGTCCAAGGAGATATTGATGGAAAATTTATTTTCATGATATTGCGGTATATTGAAAGATAATAGTCGACCGCAAGAAAGCCTGCCTCCTTGAAAACTACAAAGAGATTGAACTGTATATGGAACTGATGAAAAATCTTAAGTATATCTTTCGTTTGATACTTCTCTCATTAGTCGTTGATCTGCAAATAATTAAAGTGAATGGATTATATTTGAGTACAAGAATGGTTAGAAAATAAGTCATGGTATATTGCTCTGACAAATTAAAAAATATAAATATAATCATATGAGAAAATTGTTGTAAAACCAGAAATCCAAATGTATTACATTTTCTTGTGAAGCAATTCACTTTACTTACTTCGGAAGTGAATATGGTGAGGTTTCTGTTTGACAAGCCCATGATTGCCATTGGTTATCACTGGACGACATGGCACTTGACCACGCTTTATTCTTTCTGCTGGAACTATTAAGCAAAAGTCTTGCTCATTTGAGGGCAATAATACCTGACCAATATCGGTTTTTAGAAAAATCCGATATTGCATATTCAGAAAAAAACTGCTAACGATAATATACATTTACATATGCATACGACTTTAGATTGAGCATGTTGAGTTTATGATACACATCTCGCGCTATTACAGGGTCGAAATGTTGACCAAAAAGCCAGAACAGCCGTCAGCAATTCTACAGAGTCGTCTTTTCTTTTTCTTTTTTTTTTTTTTTTGGGGGGGGGGGAATAAACACGTGTCTTTCATGGGAAAGAGAAACAAAGGAAACAAATATCATAGATAAAATATAAGATGAGAAGAGCAGACGGCTAACATTGCATTCAAAGGTCAGCAATTCAATTCACACTGCGGGGGATGTCCCTGATTCAAAGAAAATCTTATTTCGAAAGAGATGAAAGCATAGCAAAATGTTGATTGAAACGGCCCATCTTGAACAGCTCAGAGATGAAGAAATATAAGTATTATGCCCGTAAGCTATATGTTTTAATCACAAACACATATACCGAGCTTGGATGTTTATTGTTTCAGTTCAAATATATCAGAGCAGGCCTATGTAGTTCAGGTATAATAGAGGCGCCTAAGAATCTGAGTACAAACGATAGTAACTTCATATCACTGACTACATGCATGTAAAATATGAAGTTCAGATCGAATTTTGATGGCCATGCATGACGGTCAACAGTTGAGTGATTCGAGTCGAGCATGAACTTAGAACTCCTTACTTAGTAGAATGATGTTTTAAATATCGTTGAAATTTCGATTGAAATATGTATATCACAGTATCTGTCATTATAATATACCGCTTGCCCTTTTTTCCCTTTAAATTTTCCTTTTTTATGAGTGAAAAGGAAAGTTTACATCGTACTCCACTCGCGTTTTTATGAGCACAACAATGTGATGACTGGACTTTATATGACATTGTATATTTTAGTATTCTTATACCTTAAAAGGTATTTTTGCATGGTATCTTTTATTTCTTCATCCTGCACGTATTCGTTCGATGTTTAGAAATTTTCTGATTCGAAAGTATGACATCGTTGAAATGGTATACAAAATATAAGTCGCCTTCTTGCGAAACTGAAAGAAAAGGTTCACTTGACTGTCGCCATTCAACCATGACTTGGAAGTATTGCAAGATCGGAGTGTTTTATAAGGGCTCCCGTTTCATAAAACTTGTTATCTATAACAAGTTGCAACTGTTATAAGCTACTGAAATCCTTATATCTGATTGGCTCTTCTAGCAAAATGCGCGCAAGGTATAATACATATTGTACAGTCTAGCGCGCAGCATAACTGCAATGCGCGAAACTGGGTACCCACTTTTACGTCATACCTCATACTCAATTTTTTTGGTCAACTCGTGACTTTTATGAGAAAATTATCCAAAATGCACTGATTTCGATTGAAAATCATCAAACTTTTAATGTTATTCTTCTTAGAATTCTATTCTCGATCATATATAAAAAAAAAAAAATAAAAAAAATTACCATTGTGTAATCACTTTAACAATGATTAAGGGCAAGGGGCCGAAAAATACTTCGATATCCTCATAGAGTGTCATATGTGGGACGTACTTAACTACTTTAAAGGCAACTTGAAATAAAGAACCATTCTTTCATGTAAAGACTTGACTATAGTTACAGGAACAAAGGAGAACTTTATTTGGATAATGGCCAGGAAATGCAATTGTCAACCTTCCCCCTATTTGCAGTGAGGGGGGATGACGTGGTTAGCAAACAGTTATGTTCTGGGCTGTGACGAGGCTGCTCATCGAAAGTGCTTAGAGCATCACGAAAAAATATACACCAGAAAAAAACGACTTCTAACAACACAGCGATTTTGTTAATTAAGGAATTTTCTCTCTAAAATACTGTCATAAAACACATTTTCACTCTCATAAAACACATTTCGCTGGCAATGAACGAATTAAACACACAACGTGGGTGATTATCTTATTATTAAAACTCTTGATGTATTCTTCAAGAATTTTAAGATAATATCTAGCCAAAATTTAAACACGGCTATTTTTTTACTCATTGACTGAATTAATCATTTGGAGCCTGTGATGCGCGGAATGTGGCATCTGGTACCTCCAGTTTCAGTTTCTTGTTCAATCTGTTCGTTAGTCCAATTAGTGCAACTGAGTTGATCAGATCAAATACTTTTCCATCTCATTATCCATAGATTAGGGTTGTAAATCTTTAATCTACCAATCTCAAGCATGCCTACCGAAGGAAAACATCTTCAGAAGCCTAATTAAAATGGCAGCGATCACAAGTAGTTAACATCAATGTATCATCGCTACTCATTAACAAGCATGCATGTAATAAGCCGAGGTTGTAAGATTGCTGGGCTCTACTGATCTACCGAGATACGTCGCAGGCTTAAATAAATAAAAGGAAAGGATAGTTAAAGATGAAGTGTGACTTTGCCCTTTGGTTTTTATTCTCTGCAGAAGTTCTAATATTGAAATCCATTGTGGAGATCTAACTGATGTGTAAATCTTTTTCAACTAAAAATGGGAGTTTTAAATTTTACGGAGTTTCACCATCAAAGGGCGAATTTTTTGATAAGCAATTAGGAAATTCAAGTGTATTTTCAGTATAGTTCACTCGCCCGAATTTTCTGAGGATCGGGTAAGTGTTTGCACCCTTCAGAACGGCAATGCAAATATTACCATGGCTCTTTATTAATGAGATATTAATTGGTGTGTTTATTCTACTCTCTGCTACTTATAGTGGAGAAGCACTATGAACCATCGCTTTAAAAGAAAGTTACATTTGGCGTATCAAACAACCTATACCTGATGAATTCTCGGCTTGACCTTTTCTCAGTACTAACCCATTTCCAGAATGGTATTCAATATTGTGACAAATCTCCCGATTATAGCAAGAGGTACTCTAATTCAAATTGTTTCGCATAGAGCTACGTCCTTCTGGCTGTCAACATACAATTACGACATTTTATACACTCAATCGAACACTTGTAGTGTTGAAATCGGCCATTAACATTTGGCTGAATATCAATCGAATTGGACATCACACGTGAACTTTTTGTCGCACTCGACGTCACTCAGGCTGTATGGCTGCCCCCCCCCCCCCCAATTTGGAAAGGAAAATAGTTTCAGTCGGTATATTCAGCTTGCTTTGCATCAGGTCCATGACAGTCTGCCTGAGTAAACATTCAATGACTTTGATAAAAAACAATACCCGAGTCTGAAGGACAGTATGTGATGCGTACTGAGCAACATGCGGGACATCTAATTTGAATATTATACCCCGGACTCTCCGGGGAGCTGGTCATGAAGGACTTGGCTGTTATGATAAAAAGAGGCTCAGTTTTAGTGAAGCTTTCTAGGTATATAACGTGATGATGGTAAAAGCGCCGCGGAAATGAGTGTGGGCGTACTATGTGTGCGTGCCTGTGAGTGGGGGAGCGTTTGTGTATTATTTTGTAGATTTAAGAGAGAGGGAGAAGAGAAGAAGTACTATCAAGAGGAGAAAGGGAGGGAATAATTTTTTTAAAAGTAATAATAAAAATATAATAAACATACATTTCAACTCTCATCCTCTCCCCAATATTGCCATTCTACTCTCTAGCATTTTTATCCTAATAAAGGGCACTTGCTCCAGAAGTAGAAATCCATCGAATATCAAATGGAAATTTGCTGCCTGTTATTAATCTCGGATGAATTACTCTCGCTTATATGGAGATTTTTAGCACAACTGAGTCGGAGCGTTTGTTTTTCCTTACGTATTTGAATCATATCTATAATAATTCATGGAGGGGGCTGACAATTTCCTTGCTGCCGTAATTTAGAGAAAAGTAATATAAAACATTTAACGTCCTCGTTCTTTTCTTTTGTTTTCTTTTTTCTCCTTTTTTTTTATGGTCGAGGCAAGATAACAATCGTAATTTTGAGATTCATGCATTCAATCTAGGCACTTTGAATACATCCTTGCCGTGTAATGAACTCTGCTTGATATGACATTAATCAATTCCTAAGGTTTGTCGACTTACTTTCAACTCTGGTCGCTTATTAACTCATAATGATACAATCTACTTATCAAATCAACCAAATGGAAAGGATGCAACACAGCGGTGACTCAGCATGCAAGAATACATACAATCTGGCAATGGTTAATATAATCACTATTTCTCTCTCTCTCTCTCTCTCTCTCTCTCTCTCTCTCTCTCTATCCACCCATCTATCTATCTATCTATCTATCTATCTAAAGATAGATAAAACTGATTCTTGGCACATGTGAAAGCCCCAAGGGCGAAAATTCGTGCAAGTTTTATCGTTTACGGAGTTTATTCTAAGTTTTGTGACATTTCTATCTATCTATCTATCTATCTATCTATCTATCTATCTGTCTATCTGTTTATCTATCTCGCTGCATGCTCTTCCTTTTTATATATTACCCTCTCTAGTCTCTGCCCCGCCCACTTTCTCTTTCCCTCCCCCTCCCCCTTTGCACTCTTTTGCTCTCAGTCCGTTATCCTTCTCTTTCTTTAATCTCTCTTTATCTTCCACCTAACTCATTCATTCATCCTTTCCCCCTTTCCATCTTCCTCTTTCTGCCTTGACACGCTACCCTTTCATTTTACACATTCTCTCTTTCCCGCAAATCTCTCAAACTCCTCTCTTTCCAAATCATTCCCCTCCCACCTTTTTCTTTAAATTTTCATTCACCAGCTCAATCCTCCCCTTCATATTTCTCACTCCATCTGGTTCCCATCAACCTTGCGTTCAAGCTTGAATCTCTTAATCATGATTGTTAATTAACATGTATGAAGCCGCCGGATAGGAAACGCGGGTGTTTGATCGATCACGTGCAGTGTTTTAAGTGCTTTTTAAACAGCAGAATTATCATTTCAACCGACGCATTGACATTACTATGACAACACTGTCGTTTTCGATTTTAACCAATAAAGCATTTTTGTTTTTAAATTAAATTCATGATGAATCATAAAGTACATTGCACAAACGATGACGCTGAAGGTTAATGCGTATATGCTGGAAACGTTAATGATATACCGAGTAACTAAATGACTCTAATTGACGATGATTGAGATGCTATACTAAAAAGAAATGAAAGTATAACTTCATCCCTTGCTTTGACTGATATTGGCTATATGTGATATCAGCAACAAATCACATTACAGTTTCATATGGTTTGTGGTGCAGCGTCTGTTTAATTAGTAGAAGGGTGAAATATAATTATCTGTATTTGAGGATAATGTGTACTGTGCTCATATCATTTATTGATCAAAACTTTGTGTGGGCTATTTAGGGAATAAAAAGAAAACGCAGAAAATATGAAAAAAAAATACTGAATGGCATCATTGAATTACGGAATAGGCTGAATATCAAGGAAAAAGCTGTAATTACATTTCAGCCTAGATTGTTATAGAACCTAGCGTAACTAATTACAATGGCTTAACGTGTTACTTGAGTCATGGTCGAGACAGCAATAATAACAATCAGTATCAGACAAGATAATGAAGTGAAAGGAGTTATTTTGATGATCTCTGCCCTGAGGATATTTTCATTTCACTGATGATATGTTTTCATAACCGATATATAACTTTCTGTACCAGCGAAGTATTAACTTTGTAAAATCCTTCGTCTGGTGTCTTTCGTTGGCTTTATATACGAGACGGCTGAATGATGACACGCGGGAATTAATGCATGAGGAGGGAAGGGAGAGAGGGGGGAGAGAGAGAGAGAGAGAGAGAGAGTGGGGGAGGAGGAGGAGGAAGAGAAGGGATGTAGGATTTTAGAAAGAGAAAGAGAGATTAAGAGAAGGGGAGAAAGAATGTTCAATATACGAGAAGGGTAAATTAAGATAATTTATATTTCTGAACGACACTCACCCCCTGACACTTAGAAGGCTTACATTTGAGTTTAACCTTACAGGATCAAGAAGGGGTTTTTCCTCAAGGTCTTGAACTAAATGATGACACTTTACAAGTACTTCATACTCCATCTGTTTTCCTATCGGCAACGTCACTTTCAGACCTTAAGATAATAGACATATATGAAGCGGCGAAGGAAATATAAAGGGTCAAATTATGTTAAATGGACGGAGAACAGAAGTGATTAATTTTTTTGATTTGCTAGATAGTACCAATGACGTATTGGCTTTCAGAATAGTGGTGTATCAAGCAAACCCCCCCCCCCCCCCCTCCTCATCCCCTGTCGAAGGTCTAGCAAAATAAAATTTTAATTTTGTGTGTACGACACTTTAAGATGCCATGCACAGAGCAGGAATGGTTCAGCCTCAAGTGGGCCCCAGTAATATCTTATAATTTTTCGGATACGCCCTTGACAGACCTAGGTTACAGAAACAGCTTGAAGAAGCAAGTAGTTATTCCTTGGAAGAAGTAGGCCTACGTTACTAGAGTATCCAGAATGATAACAAACCCTCTCAAGCTAGATTTCCTGATCAAACACGAGAAAGTGAGAAGCACTGGGACAAAAAGGCAGAAATTGGGAAACCTGATGTAGATCTAATTGTGAAAATACCGATGAGCGAGCAAACATGCCATTGACAGGTCGAAAGCGGGAACCGCGTGATTTACAAGCGGATGAAATATCATCGGTAATACCCGGTCACCCGAGACATGTAGCTACACTTGTGGACGTCATTAAAGACACACTCCCCGTACGACTTGCATAATGATGGGGACAAAACACAGGAATTAGGTGGACAGAGTGGAATAATAGATGAGCGTTTACGACTCGACGCTAGCAGGGCGTGAAACAAGGTGTGGTATTTCCTTTCTCTACACTTGACTTCTTGAACTGTCCTGGGAACCTCAATTCATCATAAATATTTACCTAATTCGGTTACACGTTGTTCAAACCGATAATCCTGTCCTACGGAATTTGCGACTATATAAACAGCACTGTTTCACCATCTACTAGTATATGTATTATGTAATGTCCGAAATATATATATTTTGCATATTGGACATGTTGGACGTGCAGATTTCAGATTTGCCTGCATTTTTTATGAATTGAAACTCCAGGGGGTGTAACATAAAAATACAATCAATCTTACGATTGATATCAATCGAAAGTCTGTGGCAAACCATGTACTAAAGAGATTGATTGTAAGATTGATTGTACCTCTCTATGTTACACCCCCAGTTATTTCGGTCTGACTGTAAACGTTTCTACCTCAGGAAAGGATGGGTTCATGCAATATTCATCTGCTGAGTAGTTCGATCACTGTGAGATGAGATTAAAGGATGATAGTATAATGCGACCCAATAACAAACACTCATGGAGGGATTAACGTTCATGCGAGGCAGCATAAGGGGGAGGAGGGGGAAGGCCTTCAATTAACGTTCCATGATTAATAATAAGGTGCGTGTACATCGATCTAATTAACAATCTCAACAACTCTGTTTGACGGAGTAGCCATTGTGACGTCACAAGAGATTGCAATCTACGAGAGAGGTCCTCTGCACTTGTTTAACATATAATGAAGATCTTGATTATTTTGATAAGGGGACGGCTGTTGTGAGAGCTGGTATTTACGAAGGTGGTAGTGTTGGTGTCACAGAGACAATGATTTGTTCAAGTTTGTAATCATATTTCGAAGGCACTGCGGAACTACGAATTGATTTTCTGTAATTCCTTTTAATAAAATACATGTGATAAGTGGTATTTCATCACCACGGAAGGTATTGGTACTGTATAATAGTTTGGGTGGTGGCGATCACAGGGAATAGTGATTAGGTCGATTTTTCTTCATCCCACTGTGGAAATATGAAAATAAAATTAGAGATTCATTAAACAGATGGTATTTGGTCATCAATGGAGAAAATATTGCAAAAAAAAAAGGGAACTTATGAATATCTTTTAGATCAGGTTTCCTTCCACCATAACATATCAGGAGATGGAAGGGGGGAGGGGAAAAGCAAATTTCCCCATGGGAATGTTTTTCTCTGTATTTCCCCGTAATCTGATAATTTTAGATCTAAAAATGTGCGTCTATGTGGCGGGCTTTTTTTTTTTCCTCAATGGGGCACCCGTCTCGTTTCTTGGATCTGCCTGTGATGTGGAATATCAATTTTGGAGGGGATATTTTTGGACGTGATCAAGATATATTTGCTCGTCAAATACCTCCCGATTTCTGAGTAATCATTGTGTGCATTCAACATTCCGAGTGTAATACGAGTGGGTCATCTTGTCTGCTAGTATCTGGGGTAACATATTCAATGTGATTCCGGTTACGTGTCGTTTTCCGAAGATTCGTTTTCCCCGAGATTCGTAATCCCGAAGTTTCGTTAAGTCATGCAGATTCGTAATTCCGAAGCTTCGTGGTTTCGAAAATGAAAAATGGTTCATAAGTTTAAACAAGTAAAGGTTCCTTAATTCTGCAAATGAAAAATGGTTCACAATCTGAAATAATGAAATAGGAGTTTTAATTCCATGAAATGAGAAAGGATTCGTAATACTATAATAGAAAAGAGTTCATGATGCTGAAGGTTCTTAAATTCTGGAGATGCAATAGAAAAAACTGTCTTGTCCGGGATAACGAACAGTATATCTTTCTCTCACTTATAACCATCGTTTCATATTTGGTATAACGAAACTATTCCTGTTCGGAATTATGAAGCCTCTGGTATGGGAAATATGTGTTTCGGAAATCTGAACCATCGGAGAAAAACGAACCTTTGAAGAAATAAAAGAAGAGTACTCCCTATGACTCCAGTGACGGGTATAGAAGAGAAGTAAGAATGGATGTATAAGAATGGTCGTTATTAGCTTGGCTACGATGCGTTCTTTCCCCCACGTCCATGTGGTCTAAATTTACAGAAGGCCTTGAAGTAAAATGCGATTTCTTTGTCGGCTGACGAATAGTATTACATGTGTGATGGCGGGTCATGAATTAGAGAATGCTTTAAGGGCAGCAGGGTCAAAATTGTTTTGCCATGAGTATGTAGTTGCAAAGAGAGAGAGAGAGAGAGAGAGAGTGAAGAAAGGAATGAAATTAAACTCAGTCAATAAGGGAAAGAGGAGAGTAAATAAGAAAAGTCCATATCCGTCTAGATAGTGATGGCCTCTCGTATTCATGATATATGCTTGCAGTATTTCAATCCGTTGTTCTATATCTTTATTTATTATGAATATACTTATCATTAATTGAAATATCCACGAAATCAGTTTGAATATCAACTTGAAAAGGGATGATTATTTTGCATGTGCCATCATTGTTTTACACTGGTCCTTGAATTGTATTGCATGTTCAGTAATTGGTGTGTCATACCGATGTCTGTTTATCTTCATTAGATGTCAATATAGAGCAATCATGGCTATGCCAATGAGGTTGGTTGAAGGTAAGCTCCCGCAGTACAGAGTGTGATGCTTTTCTCTTTAACTTTAGTTCGAAGGCTAATTATCTCTTAGATCTTTCCAGTGAGGAGTCACCTTTTGCCCCTTCTTCACAACGGAATGGTCCCACGAAGGTGCATGTTGTTTGACACTAATCTTATTCCATTGGCGAAACCACTAATATAGCAAGATTAACCAGACTTGTCATCTGATAACTGATTACTAGAAGAAGATGGTGCTGTATTTCTCTTCTTGAATGATGTGATGGTGATGAGTGTTATGATGTGGATAATACATTGTGGTGATGGTCATAAGACTCATAATTCTGGTAGTATGTGGTGGTGGTGGTATATTGATGGTAGTAGTGATGGTGGTGATGGTTGTGGTGGTGGTGGTGGTATTGATGATGGTGATTTTGGTCGTGGTGGTGGTGGTAGTGGTGGTGGCGGTAATGGTAATGGTGGTGGTGGTTGTGGTAGCGGTACAGTGGTTTTGGAGGTGGTGAAGATAGTGGCTTTTGTGGTGGGAGTGATGTGGTGTTGATGGTGGTATTCATGGTATTGGTTGTGGTAATGGTGGTGTAATAATGGTGATGATGGTGTTGGTGATGATGGTATATAAAGACACAAAATTAATTTATATCCCCTGGCGATGAGGCAAGGTTATAGTAGTGGTAAACCTGTTGCTTGTAGTGTTGATGGTGGTGGTTGTGGTGGTAGTGGTAATGGTGGTGGTGGTGCTGATGCTGGTGCTGGTGATAAAGGTATACAAAGACACAGAAGAAACCTATATCCGATGGCCATGCTGTGGTAAACTTGTTGGTAATAATAGTGTAAGCAGTAGTACTAATATTAAGTGGTATGGCATGATTAGGGTGGTCGTTGTTTTGTTGGTATTTGCAGGAAAGACGTGGTGATGGTGATTAAGGAAGTTGTGAAGGTGGTAATTATTTTTTAGGCATTTTTATATTTGATGAGGGCAGTGTGATGGTAGTATTCTTATGAGTGGTGATATTATAAGTGGTTTGAGTTGGTGTTGTTGTTGCTGTTGTTGTTTTCGTTGTTGTTGGTGGTGGTGATGGTGGTGGTTTCGTTGTCGTTTTAGTTGTTGCAGTCGTTGTTGTGAGGGTAGAAGTAGATTTAACATTGGCAATCATTTAATATTGGCAATCATTTACTAATTTGCACATTGGCAAGGTTTCTTGCTCATCAGGCCCTCTTTATGATATGATCCCGAATAGGTCATAGAGATTAATTTCTCAGCATCACAAGGAGGGAAGACTAGTAGGAAAAATGCAAAGATTCGGCCAAAGGGTTTTTTTTTAAATAGACATTTTAAGCAGGCATGTGTGATGATAGTATTTATGTACACATATATCTACGACCACCCGAACACAAACCACGAGCTTACAGGGAATCTTGCCTCCTTTCACCCTGTTTGTTTGTTTGTTTGTCTGTTTTGTTGTGGTTGTGTTTATTCGTTTTATAACTATGTGAGTCTTTCATTTGTTTTTGATGATGAGAGGAAAATAAATCTGAATCTAAATCTGAATCTGAATCTTACGATGATAAAACAAATGGTAATTTGTCGCTATGGCAGCCAACAAACCGGGGTCTAAATTTGGTTGTGGAAAAGAGCTTCATATGTCACGCACTTAACAAAGCGCTTTACTTTCGAAGCTTTTTTTTTTTTTTTTTGCATATTGCTGCTATTATGTTTATTTCCTGAATGTAGAACTGAAAATGATAATCCTTCATTTTATAGCAGGAGAGATTCAACTTTGTTTGATGAGGGATCGTCATTTACGTATAGTACTTAGGTATAAATGAAGTTACACATTTTCTAACCCCCATAATCAATGTATGTTCAGAAGAATTGCTTTTTACATAAAATACTTTGATTATGGGGTAAGAAAATGTGTAACTTCCAAGAAAATTGAGAAAATGTGAAATTTCATGTACAAAGTGAATGGAGACCTGCTCGCATATGATATCATCAGTGTTGCCAATTTGCAGAGCCGAGAGTAATTTACTAGAAAATGTAAATGAGTGTAATTTTCTTATTCCTTGACCGATTTTGCTCATTTTTTAAAAAAATGCTGTTCAAATTTATCTCCTTTTATTGAAACAGTGAAACTTCTAGCATGGACTTTTTATGCAGTGGTAGGGGGGGGGGGGGGGGAGTGAGTCACGCTCTCTAATCTGTCATTATAGAATCGTATATGTCAATTCACGCCAGACCACACATTTCCATGCAAACAATTTTGCGATAAGTCAAATATGTAACTATTTTTTTTTTAATGCAACAATTTGAGAAATGGGAAATCTTTCTGACACATTAGAGATCACTGTGTTCATGAAGTTGAATACATTCCAAGTTAAAGATGAATTCACTTCTAAGTGGTGGTCTGAATAACTCTTATAAGAGTGGATTCCACGATTTTGAGCTTCTAGCTTTCCACCAGGGAGTATACATGGTATAGGTAACTGTGAGTCTAGGTCGGCCATTACTCAACTCGGCCGGTCAGTCCAAGGAGGACGATAATGTATGTGTATTGACACAGTGCAGGCAACGTGAGGCTCTCTAACGAATTTCAGCCTGCATCTGTGTAAATAGTATGGCATCTACCACAAACTTGCTGCATTAAGAACCCGGTAACCTTTAAAGGGAAGATCCACTCTCGGTGATCTCATCTTTCTCATGATTCTGGTGTTGAATTATACAATTATGTCTAGATTATGTGTTTGCAAGGTTGATAGCTGGGGAAAAAACAGCCATCCCCTAGAATTCGATTTTCAGAAAAATATCTTCCACATATATCCTGTTGAAAATTACCTTCCAGATATCAGAAGCCCTCATAAAATAGTCGGAAATTTTAGAAAATTCACACCGGCATCATGTTTCACGTATTTGTAACAAATTCATTGCAGCGTGTACTTTGCTAGTCTGCTAGTTACGTAATCTCATCTTACGTAGTAAAGTCGATTACATGTACAAATCTTGTTGTCGTTTAATGAAGGAATATCTAATTATGCATACTCAAACACTTCTAAAGCCAGCTAACGAGCTATTTTTTCTCTCGATAAAACACATCGTCAGGTGCGAAAGCACGTTGTTCCCGTTTTTATTCATGTCATGAAACGTTGTGCATTAATCTTAACCATTACGTAAGGGGAAAATATATGTGAGATATAGGGATGATCCGCCTAAAAGCTTTTCCTAGTGTTTAACTTATTTAAGATGGAATTCTTTTTATCCACTGGGGTTTGTGATCAATATAAGAGCGGTTTGGCAGATTGGGTGTATAACGTTTCCCAACGCACTTTACACGATCTATACGCCCGTCATCTGGTTGGGTAAATTCTGTTTAAATTGTATTAAGATTTCCCCCAGGTTGCGGCTGTGTTTATCTGAAGGAGAAAGCTGATGCATACTTCTGCTTCTCAACGTGCCCCCCGCATTGCCGGCAGCACGCAGCCAGGGAGAAAATGGGGGGCACTTTGCATAAAACGATAGTTCCGTCAGGTCTAGCAAATGGCGGAATATAGTGGGAATTTTTTTGTCTTATGACCGTGAAGACATAAGAATGCCTGGTTAATGCGTTTTGGGGCTTAGGGGAAATGGGTGATTTGCCTTTACGGCGTTGTTATATCCAGATCGGTTAGTCTGCCTCAGTACCAAAAGATTCAGTTTTAAATCGTTTATCGTGGAAAGATCGTTTCTGTAACGAAAGCCAATAAAACTGCGACCGCCTGTATATCGATGGATTTAGTTAAAATCCTCAATCAAAAAAGATTATTCATTGAAAAATTGAAACAAAAGAGTGGTTTGTTCATTGACCATACTGTTATATCTTCCACTTATCTTTAAACGATGCAGATAAAAATTTGATCGTGCACAAAACTAATGAAAGAAACCCCCCCCCCCCCTCTTTTGTTATTCGAGAAATCTTGTTGCAAAATGTAGAACCACATAATTAAAATCACCGGAAGGTCAAGTCATGAACATGATGAAGGAACTCGTAGTTTCAGTAGCATGTCGGTAAATCCCAAAATCTGATGACCGGGGGAGGGGGATGAACTCACTTGTCGGCAAATTCGGTAAGATTGCCCCATAAATCATAGTCATTCATATATTACCAATCTTTGGAGATTTCATTCGACTCATTTTGGACATATTTTCATTTCTTGTCTCCCTTGCAGTTCTTCTCATTTTTGTGACTGTCACGACCTACGGGCAGGAAGGAGCAGGTGGGGTTTGTATAAGCATAATAAAGAAGAATACATTAAAATGAAATCACCGGTTGACGATTCATTTTCTGAAAATAGAAAACTGTAGAATCAGGGAACATCTTTTTCTTTTTCTTTAATTGCCAGACATTATTTGTCGGTGAAAGTTATTTGTACATGATTGGTTAATATCTCCTAATACTCATGCTTCGAGCCTGCATGCTCTAAAGATGAAATACTGTCGCCAGAATCCTTAACTGATGCAAACGAATATCCTAAAGGGAAGGAAAATGAAGTAGCTGAAACTTCTTAATATTGTATATCGTGTAATAGTTCTATGTGAAATTTCTTCACAAATGAATCGTATGCAACTGAAGCGTAAGGAATTGTTATCTTTTCTATTATTTCTTATCTTGATCAGCTGATGATGGACCAAGATTTCGATTCCCAGCGCCACATCACTATGACTTGGCTACATGGTGTGAAGAGAAGTACCACCCACACGAGAAACAAGGGATGTTTGCAAGCCCAAACTATCCAAACGAGTACAATAGTGACGAGGAGTGTGTCTACAGATTTGAAGGTATCCACCTTTAACCTTGACCGTCATGCTACTTGTCCTCTTTTACTCATTGGCTTCTGGAACCTGGTGGACCCTGGGTTATGCAGAAGAGGCGGAAGCCGGGGGGGGGGGGGGGGGGGACTGGGGATTTGCAGCCCCCCCCCCCCCCCCCCCACACACACACACACACACAATTTCGGATAAAAATGTTTTTAAAAAAAAGAAAAAAAGAAAAAGAAAAAATATTTAAATTGTAAAACTTAATACTTAAATCGCTCATAGGCTCGCAAAACCACAAAACCCCAAGGCTTCAGGGGGTCCGTCTCCTGGACCCCGCCTGTTTGGGTATAAATCCCCCCCCCCCCTCCCTCCAAAAAACGCTCCGCAGCCCTTTTATCCCTATGGGAATGAGAGAATTTAGTAGCCAATTATTAAATGGATGAAAAAAACAAGATATAACAAGATTTAGCACTAGGTCTGTAGTCACTGCGTACTTTCAGATCCCGTAGGTTTTCCCTTCTCTCGATAAAACAGTTTTGCGGGTGTGGAGTATAGGGGATTTCTGTGTATGTCATGACTCTATTGCACAATTGCATCGGTTTTCTCGCAGTAATGATATCAACAGGAACTTGAAGATATGAGTGTTTACACTAAGAGAGGCTTTAATGATAACTTGCATCTCAAATCTTTATTAACTCTTGATTTGTTTGAGAAGGATACTGCTTTTCATAAAAATCAGTAAATGTTCAATAGGAGGATATTTAGCAAGCATGAATTGATATGTCATACATTGGTTTCTTTAACGATGAGGGCAGTTATATATTTCTTCTTTTTATAGCATTTCTTGGAGTGCAAAAACCATACGCATGAGCACAATTTTTCGATATTTTGGGATAATCTCTTGATACGTATGGTCGTGACTTTGATTTTACTTCAAATAGCTGATGAGAACGAGGTGATCGAGCTGGTTTTTTCTTCAACCTCCTTCAACGTAGAGGGCTCTGCAGGGTGTGAGTATGACTTCATCGAGATACACGATGGTCGCTATGGTTACTCACCCCTCATCACCCGTGACTGTGGTCACATTGCTCCCCCTAGGATAGTGTCCTCTGGAAATCATCTTCTCATGTTCTTCATTACGGATAGTTTGCTGGTGGAACAGGGTTTTGCGGGGATGTTCAGGCATTTACCAGGTAAGAGAGTGCTGGTTGATATGAAAAAATATATATTAATTTGGATTTATTAATTCATTTATCATTACAACAGAAATTCCAATTCCATTGATTTAGCATGAGAACAAAAAATTACATTTGTTAAAACAAACTTATGAATAGCAAGGAGGTAGGCCTGTATATTTAACACTGTGAACTAAACATCCGAAGGAGCTGATTTTAACGAAGCTTCAAAATACAACTTATATTGGGTTCATTTAGTTCGTAAGAATTATATTTCTGTTGCTCAGAATTTAATGGGTAATATAGGATGTTACAAAAAGAGAATGACATTTGCATGTAGTCTAAGCTTGTACAAACCTTATAATTCAGTGGACAAGCTTTCATCCACTATTCTCAAGCCAGATGATTCTTTACAGAGTTCCTTGCTGTCTAATGCCATGGACCTTCACAAATTCTTCGTCGACGGAGAACTTGATGGGATCAAACTTTGGATTTGTCTTCCTCATGTGTACATACATCTTGAATTTTTCCTTTCCCTTTTCTTTTCCTTACTGACGCTTACGAACTTATGACAATTTCTCAGCACTCTCGACAGGATAAGAACTTTACTTGAAAGACACTGTGTAAAACGTTTTAGATAAACTAAACATATTTTTATTTTATGCAGGGAGTCGTAGCCCTTGTGAGATACAAATGTCTTTTACATCATACTTGGTATCTTCTTTTCTGTTTATTTATTTCAGCTCCAACTAAACCTCAAGCAACAAGTGTTTCAAACAAACGAACATACGGACCAGAAGGTAAGCGCAGTTATAAATACTGCAGTCTTAAATGCATTGACGTAAACCCTTTGGTTTACGGCGGCCAGCTACCCCCCCCCCCCCTCTTGCCTTGAACTCGGCAAGAATTTGGGAAGGAAAATGCAAGAGAGAAAGATGCCTATAACCTGAGAAGGCTGTGTACGTAGATCTTCTACATGTTGTATTGATTTTTTAAAATCTTTTTAACAGAGTTGAAGGGATTCTGCATACGGCGATGCTTTGTTTTTATACTGAGCTTAAGTTTTAGAGTTTTAAAATCAAATCAATAAGTATTCTTTTTACAAAATGGTCAAAGTCAGACAAATTCATAAGGCTACATAAACATTACGCTTTTCAAGGAGTGTAGACAAGAATCTACGTGTAAATGTTCTTTTGAATCATCGGACATGCCATTTTATTTTCAAAGAATTCTTTGAATAATCTAAAAAAACGAGACATTGACCAAGACGAATTGATGTTAAAGGAGAATGCAACCCAGGCATCAGTGTGCTTCCAGTGATTGAAGAAGAGCAAGAAGAGTAAACAGTGAAAGTTTGAAGGAAATCGGACAATGTGTTCAAGAGTTATGAACTCTGAAAGTTTAAGTAAATCCTTATTATGGAGATCCTTGAATTGGCAACTTTGCCAGCATCTGTGATGTCATCGTGGACAACTCTCCATTCATTTTGTACACAGAATTTAACATTTTCTTTATTTTCAAGAAAAATAAAAATTCTTTTGATTTATGGTTTGAGTATGACGTGTCTATATCAATTATGCAAGCATTTTCAGAAGAATTATGTTGATTCCTGACTTGAAATTTCGTATAATTCAAATTTTTTGAAAAATTATGTACAAAATGAATTGAGAGTTGTCCACGATGACATCACAGATGCTGGCAAAGTTGCCAATTCAAGGATCCCCTTAATAGGGATTTACTGAAACTTTCAAAATTCGTAACTCTTGAACAGATTGTCCGATTTTGCTCAAATTTTCACTGTTTACTCTTCTTAGTCATCTTTATTCACTAAGAGCACACTGATGCCTGGGTTGCATTCTCCTTTAATAGCCGACCTTACACTTTAGGGAGAAGTGCAGCGAAATAATAATATTCAAAAACTCATTTATGAGAATATTGCACAATTTTTCTTAAATGATATTTCACAGTCGTAAGGGGGTCTAAGCCTGGGTTTAGAAAATCCTTGAAAATTTCGTGGAAAAGATAGTAAATGCATACTGAAATATTGTATACCTACCTAAGTCGTTTATGTCTGCTATACATACATGACATATATGGATAGATATTTATTATTTTATTTGGGAGGTGGGGAGGGGGGAATAGGGTTGGTAGAGGAATCCCAATACTATCTACGTCCTGGCTTTTGATGTTTAAAATGAAAAAAAAAAAGACCTCATACCATGGTCACAAATATTTCAGGGAATATATTATGTTAAATAAAATTGAACTGAAATTCAAATTTATTTCCTTCTGAGATATTAATATATAGTGAACGTAATTCCAATATATATGATACAAAGAAGGTGATGAACACCCGAAAAACGGAGCTTATGTTTGGGACGCCGAAGACATATTGAAAGTACTGATAAAAGCATGGTATGTACGAACATACAGATACTATTTACAGAGTGAAGGAAATCGGAGTAAGGGTTAGGATGGGATAGATTTCAAAGAAAAGGGAAAGGGTGGCATTTGCATCATTAAATTTTACCGAATAACGAACAAAATCGTCATAAGTTCGTAACTTTGTGAGAGTAAAAAAATATAGCAAGATATTGAGTAGGTTGGATTTGAAACTTTCAGCAAATACAAACAAGGCAGCAGTGTTGTTTTCCTTATTGTTCTTTTACATTTTCTTTTTCAGAATGTTTCTTTTCGATGGATGGTTACGATGGTGAGTTCTCATCACAGGACGTCTTCAGGATACTCGATGAAGATAAAAGATGGCCGACAAATATAGACTGTACATGGGAAGTTACTGTACCTCCAAATAATAAGGTAACCAGCATGCAAAGGTCAATTTCCAATTGTCCAGGGAAAGGAAAGGTAGTAAAATCAACTTGAGGCAACTACAGTAGTCCTGTCTATCACCTTTAGAAATGGGCCGACTTAATAATGGCTTATTACGTAATCCGAACATGATTTGTATGGGCAGTACAATAGGCTTTCGAAATTGCACTAGAGTTGATTTTTCGAAAGTAGTTTTTATTGTGTTAATATAATAATTGTAATATAATTATATTGTGCATTGAGATATTGTTGGGACAATCTAACACTGCTCTTCCCCCTTCCGGATCGACTCCCATGTGACATAATCCCAATAGCCCCAGAAATTCTTTTTGACACTCATATCCTTAATTTTACCATCATCCTTAATTGCTTATCCTCGCCCTTTTAAACGAGCGCTACCTCTTCAGCATTTTGAACTATCTTTGTTCTTCAAATCATAAGTCGGATTTTCACGGGGTTTTCACACGGGCAATTCGCGATGGTTCGAATTTCGAAAAAAAGGCAAAGTCCAGCATTCGTATTTTAGGGTTTGCCAAACATGCGCTGGGGTTTCGGTTTTAGCTCATCGGGAGTTTTATAAAAGTTTGACATTTCTTGCGGACGTTCCACCATCTCGCGAACAATTGACGACGCTTCAGAACCCTCGCGAATGTTTGGCAAACTCTAGGAGCCTAAAATACAAATGTTGGACTTTGCCATTCCCAGTCTGCCCCTTGTTGAAAAGCTCTTGATACTTTACTTTACATACGTAAACAAATGATTCTTTCTTTATGATTGGGGGTAGAGTTGTTCTTTTTAAAAAAATGCCGACCATGTGGTTAAAAATTACAAACCAAACGCAAAAACAAAACCAGAAAAGGAGTCCTAAAATTTTGTAATTTGCGGACATGTTGAATGGGAACGTGACACATCTGCCGGGGGGAGGGGGGAGGGGGGAGGAGGAGGGGGGCTCAGAGAGTTCTCATAATTCTCTCAACAAATTGGTTTTATGCAGTTTTATTTCTTCGTTTGTTTAATATTTTATGTTTCATTTTCTGTGTTATATGTAATGCTTTGTAAATATTTTGTAAACCGTATTGTCTCACTTTTACCTGTATAATATGTCACGGACTCGCTGAAAAGCAGTCTGTTTTGACTGATTGTGAGTTTTTACCGTGAATGAATAAATACAATACAATACACCTCTACGACCCCTTCTAAAGAATTCCCGATTTTCATTTTTTCTTTTCCCCCTGTTTCTTTAGATCATGATCGAGTTTGCGGAGTTCTCACTGCATTTCGTCAACGAGTGCTACATGAATCAGATCATGATCTATGATAAGTATGCATGGGATCTGAAACGAATGAAGACATTCTGTAGTACTTCTGCTCCGTCCATTATGACCACTAGTAACAGGGCCTACATCCGCTTTCAAGCACACAGTAAGAGCGTCAAGAACTACTGGAAAGTCGTCTACACGGCCTATCGAGATTGTAAGATATAACTCTTGATCATTCTCAAAAGAATTGCTGTATTAAATACAACATTGCTGCTTTGATTATTAAAATAAAATCCGTGAGAAATTCTTTCGAAATTTGTAAAAGTAGTCATCTTTTTTTTCAGTCCTTTTATTTCAATAATTCTGATAAAAGGGTGACATTCATTCCCAGGTTACATGTTTTGCAGCATAGTACAGGGCATTTACAATCACATCACAAGAACAATATTTTGAAATATAGTATTACGGTAAACATATGAATGACAGGACAGTGGTATTCAGGTGGTATTCAGACCATTATAGGCAATTATTGCCATGGCTATTATGACATTTCGAGGTTCTATTGGAGAAAAAAAGAGATTAGATCTTTCGCTGAAATCGCATCCAAAATCACACCGCGTAACCTTGCACTCCCATTTATAATCATAATTTACATTCTCTGCCACTCAAGGGAATCCTTGACTTGTGGCTACTAAATTGTGATCTATAGATAGGGATAATTCGTAGTTCTATGTTTTTCAACAATGACCGGCTTTAGCTGAAAAGCAGTGTTTTGCCTGACTGCACTATGAAGTGTGAAAAATTCTTACAATTCTAAGATGTATTCCCTTCTATTTCATAAAAATGGTTTATTGAAGCTTTATAGACGTATATTTTTTAAAAACAATATGTGAATTTCTCTCCCGTACAGACGAGTGTAATGAGACAGCATCGTTCACATGTGGTCAGTATATGTGTATCAATCGTGATCTAGTGTGTAACGGAAGACAGAACTGCTACAATAACGCATACGATGAAGAGGATTGTGGTAAGATATTACAATTGTGATGTAAAATGAGTTCTCGTTTTCACCCCTGTGTTTCATCACCCCTATATTTCGCCTGCAGTTTGTTTTATCACTCTTTTGCTTCGTAAACCTCATTTTTCATCACTCATTTGTTTTGTCATCCTTATACTTCATCAACCCTATGTTTAATCGCCCCTACGTTTCGTCACCCTATATTTCATCCCTATGTTTCTTCACCTCTATGTTTCATCACTCCTATATTTTGCATCATGTTTTGTCGCCCATATGTTTCGTCACCCGATGTTTCATCACCCATATGTTTTGTAACCCCGATATTTCGTCACCCTTTATCTCGTCCCTATGTTTCGTCACCTTTATGTTTCGTCACCTTTTATATCGCCCCTATGTTTCGTCACTCCTATATTTCTTCCTGGAATATGTTTCGTCACCCATATGTTTCGTCATCCATGTTTTGTCACCCCGAGTTTCGTCACTATATGTTTCGTCTCTATGATTCGTCACCTCTATGTTTCTTCACTCCTATATTTCGTCCTTAAATATGTTTCGTCACCAATATGTTTCGTCAGCCTATGTTTCGCTACCCTATGTTTCGTCATCCACATGTTTCGCTGCCTCTTTGTTTCGTCACCTCTATATCTCGTTATCCTCATGTTTCGCCGCCTCTATGTTTAGTCACCTCTATGTTTCGTCAACCCTTATATTTCGTCCCTATGTGTTGTCATTCATTCGTTTCAAGACCCCTTTGTTTCAACATTTCACCAGTCCTGTTTTGACACCTCTAACTTCCGCACATCTTCTGTCCTTACAGCTTTATGCTCCGGCACCCAGTTGCTTTAGCAAACCAGTGTACCTACACATTGGCATACATATATTTCGGAACCCCTTTCCCTATATTTTACTTCGTCCTTTTTTGACATTCCTATGTTCCGACTACCCTGGGTACAGTCAACCTTATATTCCAACAGCCCTAATTTCTTACGCATCTGTATTTCAACACCCCCATGATCATGATGATTCGACATCCCCAGGTTGCGGTACATCTAGACCAGACCCAGCAGTGGTAGATCATCTGATCATTACCCCTTTCCCGTCCTTTAAGACGAATCGAAGTATCTATCATTGACAAACATACCACACCTCTGATGACTAAGCATTCTTAAAAACTTGCATCCATACAATCACCACCAAGACAATACCATCGCAGCATTGATACCAGACAATAATTAACAGGACAATAAATACAGGACATTCACCATCTGGAAATTATCATCTAGAGTTCTAGACGTTTCCTAGCATGCTCAATAAACCCAGAGATTATGAAATTTAAGATGGAATGTATTCTTCTTATTATTATGTTTGTCTTCATCTTGTCATTACCAAGTTTAATTAGATTAAGAAAAAGCACATCTATCAAAATCATATTTGAACTAAGCTTTAAAGCAGTCAACTTATGACAAATAAATGTACTTTTTAAATGTAGCAGAATGACTTTATGTTGTAATATGATTTGATTTTATTCTCTCTCAGAGCCGGATAACCCCACCTCCTTGCTGAATGGGAAAATCGACGCTGTGCTGGGATGCATGATGGCCATTATATTCCTCGTCACACTCATAACCATCTGCCTAACATGTCGACATTCATGGCTACGAACACGTGAACGAGCCAAAGCGATGTCGACACGACGGAAAGCTGAGAAACAAGCTGTACAATACATGATGGACAACGAGGCGAACGCCGACGCGCAAGAACTCAGTCCGATGGGAGAGCGCGAAAGCACAAATTACACAGTTTGGAACAAACATAGTTTTGCAGACGATAACTTGGCCACGTGTAACAATACATCATCTTCGACCGGCCGCCATCTTGCTACGGGCAGAGCTTCGCTGACCTCACAAGTCAGTGATTATGTGGAGCATATGATGGATAGGATTGGGAGTGTACACGGACAAAATAGTGGAGGGAACAGCGAAGGAAAGCTGAGCAGAGCCAATGCTAATAGCGTGTGGACAAGACAATCTTTTAGCGACCGCCCAAGGACGGTTCACAAATATCCTACCAAGGATATACAAGTACACGTGTAAAACTTCAGTCACCTATGATTATGTAAACTTCTTGTGTGTAAAAAGCAAGATTGCCAAATAAAACTTGATGAACATGAAGAATCTTGGGCATCTTGCAATTTTGATAAAAAAGAACGAACTTCCATTACAGATAACCATCTCTTACCAAATATTACTTCTTATTAACACTATGTCATGTTGTCGTTGAATGAATGTATCCTCTCTTCCAAACTGTAGTTTGTTCGTGATGTGGTCGGCGATATATCCTGCAGCCACGCCTTTCAAGCATATTCTATGCGGACCTCAAGGGAATTATATGCAACGGTGCCGAGACCAAGACAAAAAGTCAGAAAATATTATTCCACAATGCAGAAAGATGCCCATAAGGTGGTGTTGGGTGCAAGATTTTTAGCATGGCAGTATATATGATTACAGATGGATGATGTCTTCTGAAGGATTATAGTTGTGTCCTGCAACTTTACGTAGATCGTTGCGAGTAGATCCCATGTAGGATTCGACTAGTAGGCTGTTGATATATGAACATTTCAGTTTATTTGCTGCATCGGTGGACCTACATTTCTTATTTGGCATCACGAATTCGGAGAGCTGACTCTTGTCATCGTATTTAGCGATGCCTTTGACTAATTGTTGGGAATTTGCGCGACTAAAGATCATAAAATGAGCCCACATAATGAATTACTGTATAACGTCTCCGTGAATAAGAACTGTATGCTCCATAAGGACGTCGACCAGTGGTTATGTTCATGAACCATACCGATGAATTTGTTGGAATAAACTCATGGAAGAGATGACAATCGATGTAAAATTCATTTGTCTTCTAAAAAGTTTATTCGCTCATTAGATGGTATACTCACTTAATTAATCTAAAAAATATGACCCCCCCCCCAATTTACCAATTTATGGTATTGAGTACCTATTACATTATATTAAAATCTACTAACGATACAATGCTGTACATGTAGTAACATTTTCGCAAAGGACCACTCATTTTGATATGTATAGTTTGCCTAACATGTCCGACATTTCGTTTCGAATTTTCGAAGTTTTTCTTTACATTTTGATATTCACACCGTACATTTAAGACTGAATGGTCAGAGGAGACAGTTGTAAAGTTCATGGCTGTGACTTAAACTCCATGTCATCGGATATTTTCTTCTGAAAGAGAGAGGAGTAGGACTTACGAAAGTAAGGAGGAGGACTGAAAGGATATAGGGTTAGGACTGCAAATAGAGGCTTAGGACTGTAAGTAGATGGTTAGAACGGCAAAGATTGAGAGTTAGGACTGCAAAGATAGAGGCTTAGGACTGCAAAAAGAGGGTTAGGACTGCAAAGACAGAAGGTTGTGACTTGCAAAGACGGATGGTTAGTTTTGCGACTGTATTTAAGTTAGGGTTTGAAGAGAGAGATGGTTAGGGATGTTGTTGGATCCAGTACTGAAGTTAAGAATGCATTCAAAGTAGCAGACATCGGAGAAGCGCTGCAGAAGAAGAGTGTGGTACTTGAGAAATCCATCACTAACCCTTAGATAACAAGGTTCTGTCGAGATTACGAGATGGTTCCAAGGCTTGTTACACTATATCCTCATAAGTCGGTAAATAAACGTTTTCTACTCACAACTTTGCCTGAATTTCACCGTTTTCCTTTGCCCGTTTTCCTTTGCCCGTTTTCCTTTTACATTTTTTTTTTAGGTCTGGTGATCATGTATTGCATATTTTATAGATAGCAACGTATTGTTTTGCCCGATTATCAAAGGGCAACTTTCAGTATGATTTCCACATATTTTGTCTTTTATCATTGTGCTTCCTCCAGTTAATAAATTTGGTACAAGAAAGTGTCGTTAAGAAGACCGCTTAGAAATTATGATCGCTTGAATCATTTTACAAGATTTTGTGGAATGTTAAGAAGATTTAATTTGATTTAAAGATATTTCATTGTTTCTTCGTTTTTTTCAAGGGAGCGTTTCTTGAAGTGTCTTGTAGGTGATTTTTACTGAGAAAATTTGCTCTCAGCCAATCAGATGCAAGGATTTCAGTAGCTTATAACAGTTGTCAGTAAAAATCACTGACAAGACACTACATGATACGCTCCCCTGGTCTGTCGGAAAAAATATGTGGTCCACTCGATGTAAGTTGGTCTGAAAGTGCTTCTCTTAAACCTCTGTCACACCAACAAGACAGATACCAACCTGAAAACATACCTAGCATTTTCTTTCTGTGCGGGGGGGGGGGGAGCTTTTTTGTTTTTGTTCTGCTTCAGTTTGTTTTGTTTTCGTCTGTTTTTTTTTTTTGTGTGTTTTAGAGTTAGTTTTTATGTTTCTGTTCTTGGGTTTTTTTTTTCGCTTTGTTTGTTTGGTTGGTCATGTTGGTTGGTTTGGATTTTTATTTCGGTTGTTGCTTTTTTTTGTTTTTTTTTGTTTTTTGTATTGTGGATGGAGGTGTGTTTACGGTGTATGTTCTCTTCCTCAAGTTTTTTTTTCTTCTTTTTATGCTCTTTCTTTCTCTCTTTCTCTCTCTCTCTCACTCTCTTCCTTTTCTTTCTTTTCTTTATGATTTTTTTTCTCTCTGAAAGAAATAGATATGGTTGTAATGATATTTTTACAAATTGGTTAATGAAAGCAAGTTCATATGAAAAGTAAAGTTTGTTTGCGATTTTTTTATGTGAAACTACAATGGTAACTTTTTAAACATTAAATATGAAATTTTCATTAAAATTGAGTTTATATGAATCTTTTTCTTCTCACGCAAATATACTTTGCATGAACATTTATTTGTGATCTTGTATTTAATGTGAAACTGTTGTTTGTTACATTATTTTATGTGAACATTATATGTGATTTTTTTTTTATAAAATGTTAAAAATTACTTACACTTTTTTAATGAGAGAAATGAATAATAATAAAAATTATTTTTCAAATTGATTACGTTAAAAAAATGACCAAGAATTCGGTCTGTTTGAATCGGAATGGAGTCGGTTTGGCGGTGTGACTCGGGTAATAAGAGATTTTAGAGTTTTATATACGCCTAAGCCCCCCGCAGATCTGTCTGCGATCTATCTTCGATCCGATTTTGGAGAAAAAAAAATTATAGCATTTGATATGAATATTCAGTCATATAAAATCTGAATAATCAAAGTTCTGAATAGTGGTATGAATACTAAACTCATAATTGTTGGCTATTGCAAGTCTCATTTGTAGGAGGAAAAGTGAACCATGGTGAATTGTAGTGACGTCATAGCAGTTTTGAGATTGTCTTCGATTTTGAGCTCATATAGCCTTTAATCCGACTAAAAAAGCTTACAGTAAACCAAAATTTCGATTTTAGTATTCATTTCTTTATCAAGAACCTCACTAATGATAATTTTGTTTATTTACACTTTCATATTTAGTGGAAAATGCGATTTTTACCAAATCGGATAGCAGTCTTTCTTTTTAGTTTTTTATTTGTATTGACTCTGTCTGTCTGTCTCCCTCTCTCCTTTTCTTTCTCCTCTCTCTCTCTCTCTCTCTCTCTTTCTCTGTCTCTCTTTCTCTGTGAATGTGTTTGTTTTTTTATATTTGTGCAATAGCCTGTGATACAAAATGTCAAGGTATAAAATCCCATATACTATCACCATACTATTACATGTTTTGTTAGATGTTGTATGAATGTACTATAAAACTTTCGTCAAGGATGTCATTGTCGACGATATGAAGTTTTTTTTTTTGCATTCTTGTGACAAAAATGAGAAATTTCCATGAATTTTCAATATATAACTGTTTCGCTCAGCGGTGATGAAATACAATAAGGGATGCACATCAGGCTCGGAAAAAGAAGGGAGTCAAAGTTTTGTCGAATTATTTTTCGGCAGAGAGCCCTCTTGTGTTGAAATAGAATATTATTGTCTGTTTCACATGTGTTTCATGTCCCTACAAATATATCCTGGCCTTCTACTAGTATATGATTATGATATTGTCGAAGGCAGTATAGAGACAACTGATACATTTAAATTGAACTCATGTTGTTAACCATTTCCCTGCTGGTACAGTTCAGAAAATTAAGGTAATTCCATGAATAATTATTACATCGGGATCAAGTTTTTACATTATAGCCTAACAGAATTAGATACGATGTAGATGTTATCATCAGATTGCTTTTCAGATTTAGAAACAGTTATACAATATTAGAATACGTCATTTTTTTCTGTCTCTGTCTCTGTCTCTCTCTCTCTCTCTCTCTCTCTCCTTCTCACCAGCCGTTGTAAATTCATGCTCTCTTGTTATGGAGAATAATGTTTTGTGATGGTTGGGTCGAACTGATGGTGTGTTACAGCGAAAATTCAGGACTGAGGGGTAATTTAAAAAAAAAAAAAAAACATTCATTCGGGCCACCTAGAGGTTGCCAGATGTATTGTACACCAAGTCATGGGGAGCGTTTCATGAAGTGTCTCGTCAATGATTTTTACTGACAAATTGGCTCTCAGCCAATCAGATGCAAGGATTTCAGCAGCTTATAACAGTTTTTTCAGTAAAAAAAAAAAAAAAAAAAAGAAATCAGTGACAAGACGCTTCCTTGAACGCTCCCCTGATTTATTGATCAATAAACCCCAAAGAACACTGAAGAATGGGCTCCGAATGAGCGATAACCAATATAATATTGAAATCTTAAAATCATTCATCATAATTTAGTCTTGTGTTAAGAGTTAAAAATTATGGTTGTACAACATATTATATACATCCATGTCATATCTAGTCCTTTTTCGATGCAATATTATCACTGGTATGAATAAATTATAATACTTTATAGCAGAATCGTTATCAGTTTGTTTTCATTTGCCGTATTTTGAAGCTGTTCACTGTTCGCTAAAATTGTGTAAATATTTAACAACAGCTTAGTGAGGAGACGAGAAACCTATCAAGTGAGACTTTTTACATTCTTTAAAGTGAGTCTGTCTTCTATTTTCATTAGGAAAAATGACACTATTGGCAGCAGAATGATTCAATAATTTAGATTAAAAAATTTCCTTTCTGAAAAAAGAAAGAAATGAAATTTGATATCCGGAAACAAAAGTAAATAGCCAGTTTCGAATTCCCCATTTCATCCGTAATTTATGACCTTCAAAAACATGTATATTGATACAAAGTGGTCCGATTTTGCTCGAAAACTCATCTTTTATCTGACTTTCCTTTAGAATTTTAAGTCAGTTTCTTGAACAAAATACTACTTAAAAAGAAGCAGACTAAGAAATCATTCACGAGACAAGGCCCTTGTCATTCTGTGAATACGATCTATGTACAATATCGTAAAGAATGCAAAATCTTTCATCCAACGTGCATGTGGGACTTTTATCCGTCCACAATCTCTTCACTCTCTCCCGCAATGGGTATAGGCTTATGACATTTCTGTGTCACGACACGACGGCGGCTTTTCTGCTTGCAGTGTGAAAGGGGATGTCCCCCACCACGCGACACAGAAATAAAGAGTTAAAGTTTGTGGCATGGGGCAATCATTATCCAATGAAGGATTGCGTGTCAACCAATATTAACTCGTGCCCTTACGGCCTTCAACGAAATGTTTAATTCACGTTTTCTCTTCCTTTCGCAAACAAAGCATACATTACCATCCTCATTGCCCCGATTACTCATGTTAGGAAGGGAGAGAAAGAGGTGTGTGGGGGGGGGGGGGGGGGAGAGAAAAGGGAGGGAAGTGAGAAAAATTTGGAGAGAAGGAGGACTGTTGGGAAATGTGTGAATGAGGGTGTGAGTGTATGGTTTGTGGGTGTGATTGAGTACGGTTTAGGAAGGGTTTAATAGAATATCGTGAGCGGGGATAATTACTTAAAAGAAAGCAGAGAAAATGTGGAAGAGAAAGAGGGAGACAGTGAAAGAGAATAAAAAGAGGCAGAGAGTAATGTGACATTTGCAGCGAGTCACTTTGCGAATGGTTAAAATTGGTGTGATCGTCTGATTGTGCAGTCATCGGAGGCAGTGCTTTACCCAAATATCAAGCTTCACAATAATTTTCTTTCTCCCTCTCTCTCTTTCTCTCCCTCCCTCTCTTTCTCTCTCTCACACACACACTTTGCTTAAATTTCTCACCCTCCCTCTCTTTTTCTCTCTCTTCTCTCTCTCTCTCATTCTTTCTTGTATTCTTATTTCCCTCAGTCTATTTCATTCTCTGTTTCTCCCAGTCTTTCTTTCTCTCTCTCTCTCTCTCTCTCTCATTCTATCTTTCTCTCGCCCTCCTTCTCTCTGGCTGTCTTTGCTCTTTTACATAATGTCTAAAGAGATCCATACACACATTCTCGCTAATCATTTCCTAAGGATGTTGCTAGAACCGAAGCAGCTCTGCTACACATAGCAGCCTGCAAGGCCCATAATGCATAATAGACAACACGCACTGCCCGTGGCTCCGAGATATACTGTGACAGTTTCTAACAGTGATAAATTCTCATCCCGAGGCGGAAAACGGAAAAATAAGGCCTATGTTACATTATTTTCAAAATAAGAAATCCTTCATAGCGTCTGATGTTGGAGCAGGCAAGCAGGCAGGCAGCCAGGCAGGAGGGGCCCCCCGATTCGCCCGGGGAACCTTCAGGGGGTGAACATGATGGAGCAGTAAGAAACGGGGAGAGAAGGATTCAGGCAACACGGAGCTCTTAATTTAAATTAACCCACGACAGAGCTGGAACAACAACCTCAAAATTTGACACGGATACATTTTTTTTCCTGACTTATTTTCACCTTTTGGGAGAAGAACTGAAAGAGGGGATTGTTAACAAGGAGAACACATTGAGAACAATAACAGCATGTCTACGAAGTAAACGGAGTGAAATCCACACTACATTGTCCACGACATCATTTGAACTATGAATTCGGTGCCAGTTTCATAAACATCGTGCTGCACATAACAAACTGAACTTAGGTAATCTTCCTTTTGGAAACATAATCATAAATGTAACCAAGTAATAACAACAAGAACAACAGAACAATAGAACAATAGAACAATAGTGATGGTGATGATCATGATGATAATAATCATCAAATCATCATCCTTGTATAATAGTTATCAAGATGACGATGGAGTCTACTGATTACATAATTGCTGTTATTATCATAATCATTATCATCATCATCATCATCATCACCACCACCACCACCACTGTCATCACCATCATCATCATAATTGTTGTTGTTGTTTTGTTACTTATGTTATATTATCAGAAATGCCTACAATAGTATAAAGTCAGCGATGTAAATAACGTGACATCAATTACGAATATAAATCAGAATTAGAATACTGTCATTCTAATAAAACACGAGCGCTTTTATTTTCATAGCGAGTGATAATAAAGACTTACATACAACTTTCTGATTAAAGCTTTGGTTCTATTTACAAACAAATTAAAATCACGATCAGTGATTACATGTTAGAAGAAAATAATGTATACGATGATGAATTAAACATATTTGTTTTGAAGTGACATACACAGAGAATTTACAGGTAAACATATTAATCACGCAATGGATTTACTTTCATTACACGTCCACTCCATTTGTGGAATAATACTGAAAAACACAGACATTTTCTCAACTCAACAAACAAATGCAATACAGAGAAAACAGTCATCTGCAGTTCATCTTACAAACTTTCAGAAAAGGAGAGAGGTTACAGTGCTTTGTGTCACAAGCTATATTGAAAATCCTTTTGCTTGTTTATAGGGTGCGCTGGTTAGTATTTTTACATGTAATATTAGGCAGTTTTATTGGTATGAATAATGAACAATAAAAATATGTTTAAATCATATCATGATCTATACCCATGTATACCGAGAGGAAAATTAAGCATTACAACATTTATCGTCTATATACGGAAAACGTTTTTCTTTCAGGTCCCAATCTTGAGCATACATTTTAATCCTTACGCTTGCCGCACGTAGAGATTTCGTAGTTTAATTCAATTTCAAAATTTTGTTTTAAAGTTATGCCAAAATAACCTTTACTGAAAGAACATCATAACAATAGTTGAATTCATAATACTCATAACTGCTCCTACTTTTGTTACTGCGACTACCGTACTAATTTTGCTGCTGCTACACATACAACCTCATAACTATACTGCTATTACTTCCAGTACTACTATACTTCTACTACTACTACTACTACTACTACTACTACTACTACTACTACTACTACTTCTGCTGCTGCTTCTACTACTGCTGCTACTGCTACTGCTGCTACTACTCCTACTACCAATGCTCCTACTTCTGCTTTTAAAACAATAGCTATATACTCCTACACTAGTATAAGGGTTTTTCTACTTGTACCTCTACTTCTTCTTCTTCTATTTCTACTTCTGATAGGCTGATCTTCAATTTCATCTACTACCAAATGAGTGACGGTATATTAAAAGAAAATTATAAAAATATCGCTTTAACTATTTAGGACAACATTCGACTAATTAAAAATATGAATCACAAAACTAATTAAAAAGAAGCCTTTTGTAAAGCCATGTGGGGATGTAGAAGTTACGGATGACACAAATGCTCAAGATTTAAAAAAAAAAAAGTTATATTGCTTCACCAGGCCATGACAAACATGACTCATTTTGTAGCTCTACTTTACCATGTAAATAAACATCCATTATGAGGTAGTACCTCAAGGTCCATTCATAGCAACCTCTTTCTTTCCTTAGCTTTTCTTCCCATTTTCGAGGTTTCGTACCGATGAATCGTATTGACGGTGGTGTCTTTCGACGTAACAACTAGAAAATAGAATGCCTGACGGTAACAGATTTATGTAAAGACATGCAACAAGAACATCTAGAGTCACACGAAATTAGTCCTTCAAAACGTTTCATGGATATACATGTATGCTACCTCTAATGTCATTTATTACAGACGCCTGGAACCATAATAGAAAAGTTACGATTCTCTTAACACTGGGATTTCCCCTGTCGAATGCAATCTTCGTCTTATGACATTATGCTTTACGATAAAAATGTATATACCAGTCAAAGCATTTTTTTTAATGAGCAAAGGACGACAAATACTGAGAAAGAGTATCTGTTTGGTCTGGTGTTTCTCGAGCAATATAAATGAAGGAAGATAGAATATCATCAAGCGCTACTTGAGGCAATAATAAGACTACGAATACTGGAAAGAGTTTATGTTTTACTGGTGTTTCTTATTATTGCTCTCTAGCAATGATAAATGAAGTGAGAAGGAAGGAAAAATAAATGAAATATATCAAGCGCTATCCTTAGGCAATAATGAATGGAAGGCTAAGATGATTCTGAAATAATGTGCTTCTCAAGTCACTAAGTAATAAAAATGCATTTTTCTATATAGATATATCAAATGAAGGAATAGCAAACCAGTGTAGAACACTATACTTTACAGTTTACAACAGATGTCTGTTGTTGCCACAGGAATGAAAAATCTAGGCTAATAAACTATAACAGGTATTGGGCAGTGGGGACGACGTCATTTTCAAAGTATGAATTAATGTACAGCTTCCAGATCTCCAAGCCAATCTTCCCTAAAGATATTTAAAGAGAAACACAAACAATACTTGTCATTCATTTTCCCTTCAAACTGATTTAAAACTTCAAACAATTGCTTTCTTTATGGGAGAGTCGAAGGAAGAACTCCTCTCTCAAAGAGTTTGTTCTAAAGCTACAAAAAAGTCACTTTTTTTCTTGACGGAGTCGATGGAATAAGATAAAAGGGTTCTGACAACGCAGGATACGGGTGATTAGTAAGCTGGTGATCGTGCTAGAACAACACGGAGACTAGTGGACAGTTTAGCTGAGGGGCATGTCTGGACCTTCAGGGTTACCGATCCCTCCATAACAAAGACACCCTCCCAGAGATAACTCCTAAACTCTCTTCTTGTGTTGAAGGAGTAATGGTTTCTCATAGTTCAAGATATCTTGTCAACTTTGTCTCATTCTCTTCTTGTATAAGCTTTGTTTCTTCCGAGAGTTTTCAGGTTTTATATTTTGAGATAATTATCTCTTCAGCTTTCACTCTTTTCGTAAGCGCCATTTCTTTAAAGAGTTGTTAGTTTCCTATTTCACCCGCGATGCGAAAAAGTAAGGCTACAATACAGTACAAACTTACACCCACCATGCCCACAAATGCACAGCTTACAAATCATTGCGGTTGGTATTCTTTCAGTCGTGAATATAGACCAATTTTCTAGAGACCAAACCAAAGTGGTGGTTGGGAAATATTCATAAACTTAATCGACAACACATACCTCTTTGGAATTAACAATACAAGAAGTAAATCGCTGAACTGAAATACCCTGAACCTAATCAAAACTGGCCAGTAAATACCAATTAACAGAATTGTGGAGAAAAGATGTAGCGATACCGATTATTCATACATGCATAACAAAACAAAATCACTTTGAATTTTGAGACAATATCACATTCCTGTGTATGTTACATTTCAACTATACATTCTCATAAATATCCTTTATTTTTTCTTTTTTTTTTTTTACAAATTAGTCATGATATCTTACTAGCATTTATTCCTACTAAAAGCTTTGTTCGATTAATCTGACTCGCGTATTCCCAACATTCAAACAAATAACAGAACAATATACTCATCAGTCTTAACGAAATCAATCGATCATCATAAAATATTACTAAAATCCAACCAATGAACAAGAAATGATGATTTACTTTGAACATGAACACATCTAAAATAAAACTCCTAAAAATGTACAAATAAGTGCTCTATATAATGGTAGACGAATGACTTTTGTAATGTAAATCGCTTCATGGATAGTAAGCAAATGACATTACGCAATAAGATAAATCTCTAGGAGCGGATGGGCGTCAACGGTGAGTTTTCCTCCATGGACAGCTCTGTATTTGGCTTGAGGGTCGGTCAATTTGTGGTCTGACGGCTGGTTTTTATAGAGTCAAGGGCAGGTCATATTAATTTCCCCAAACGAATTTCATGCATTCCCAGTCCGCCCCTTCAAGCAAAGCTCAGTAGGCCATTTCAAATCCATCATGGCGACAGCCTTCAGTGGTCTGTAACATAAAATGCGATTCATTCTGGTATAGAAAATTATTAACTGCATGCGATACCAGTTTCATGAAACTAATATAGACTCCTCTAAAAGTAAACAAAACTAAATTGAAATTGAATAAATTTTCAAATAGAACACTGTTGTTGTCTGTAATTAAGCATAATATTTCTGCGTAGGGGAATGATATCTGTTTTATTTGTTTGGGGTTTTGTTCTTGGTTGTTGTTGTTGTTTTTTCGTTTTCACTGGAGTAAAGTATTCCAGGGAGGCCTAATTCCGAGTAATTAAATGAATCTTTCTACAATTTATTTAGCTACTCTCCGTAAATACTCAGGATAACAGTGTTACATAAACATAAGTTAAAAACAATGCTTGTTGAGTAAAGTAGTGAAAGAAGAGTTCGAATCAATTACAGCTCGGGTCCAGTGTCCGTTGTAATCCGAGATATGCACTTCTAAAAGAATTCATCAGAGGGCGTCTCGAATTTCATAGATCTGTACAGGTTTCTGTTCCTCCGTGACAAGTCAGCACTTGTGTAGTGCAATTGGCAACAGCTCATACATGGCATAATCGCAGATACATGTGTATAGGCTATCCATAAGTATAGTAAAGCAATATATTCAAAATGTTTTTTTTTTCTGAGTCAATTTTAAACTTTCGCAAAATCCGGAGGAACCGCGCAGTGAGGGTAGAATTATGTAAGTTGTCCATATTTTCTGGAGGGACGTACTCGCTGAACTGCGAGCCCTCGATACCACCCCCACTGGAGGCGATCACACCAAAATTGTTCTGGAGAAGGCGCTGCAAGACCTGCACTGTGTTCATCTTACAGAATCCATTCAGGGGAAACCTGATGACATAGTTCGAGTCCTGTGCCCAACCTGCTGCTGTCGGGCTAGAGTTACAGATGATGCTTCCCACCTCAGGGAACAGCTCATAGATGATATTCTTGTCTCCGCTCAGGGAGATACGCTCGACGCAGTCGGGTGAGGTTGTGAACGATGATACACTCATTACCGGTACAACCACTCTCCACCTTGATGACAGGTGTCTTCTCTCGCTTCTCTTGAGTGGTCTTTGAAGATTCCTCAGAAGACTTCATCTGTTCCAGAGCTTCCATCATCGGTGAGGTTGTAGTAACGCGCTTCCTCGTAGAGTGCCTCCATTTCGGAAAGTCACCAGGGAGGAGCAGTCTGGAGGTTCTCATGAAATTAAGGATGTAGCGAAAGAGATGTCCATCTCTATCGATGAAGTAATGCTGCTTCAGAGAGTCAGGATAATTGGTATGTGACCAGTGAAGAGCTTGCTGAGCCGTGATTCTGGAAACCTGGTCAACGTCTCCAGCGTGCTGGTGTAAATCTGCCCTCCAACATCGATGTGGACAGGAGCGGTGTAGCGAGTATTTGGGGCTACTCGGGGTACACCACTGTGTGGGTCTGTGAGGAGGACTGGGTTGGGGTGGTGGAGGGGGTCGTGATACCCC